>JAQIBA010000222.1:66847-95520 GCA_028293925.1 Brueelia nebulosa
TGAAGAATGTCTTGGCGAAAGCGAGGCTCATATTGCCTGAGGAACCACTTTCACTCTCTCTGTCAAATACTGACGGTATTTTACCGGTATTATTTGTTTATTATAGATTAGTATAAAAATATGCTTTTGTTTTGAAGTCAGCTGTTCTCATATTATTTTCATATGAGAAGTTTCCATTAATTTTCATTCTTTTATGCGACTTTTATACACCAAATAGGAGAAGGAATTTTCTTGTGCCATAAAAAGGTAGATGGTCGATTGTTAAAGTTTTCATTTTCCAAATTAGGTGAAAGTTAAGGGAAAACAAGATGGACGTCAGCAGAGAGAACATGGCCCGGAGTTCCAGATGTTCAATCTTATTGTATAATTAAATTCCCAGAAAATTAATGCACCCTTATTTTCCATGTCTTGATTTATGTTTTCTTCTTTCCTTCCTTCTTCTTTCCTTTTTTGTATTAACCTTATGGTCAACATCAAAAATGACTCTTTTTAATCCAATTAAGACTTATACTTTTTATAACTAATATTTTTGATTTCTATTGTCAATAATTAGTCCCGTCAAATTAGTTCAAAGATGAGGGCTGAAGTTACATATAAATTCATAAGAAGCCGAAACTTGGTGAAATCGTTCTGAGTATAATTATACATAAAATGTCAGAAGTCCTAAAGAATTCAATGTCGGGGAACAAAATGTCGGGGGTCAAAGGTAAAAAAAAATTAGCGAAAATGGCGAAAACTAACTTTTTTTATTTACATCTGATTTTTGAGGACTTTTGACATTTTTTGTATAATTATACTCTGAGCAATTTGACTAAGTTTCAGCTTCTTACGAATTTATGTAACCTTTAGGGTTTAATTTGAGAGAAATAATTATAATTTCTACGGTTAAAAATATAATATGTAATAATAATATAATATATTACTCTATTTTGGCCACATTAGGCATTAGAGTTGATGGCTACAGTTCAGTTTTCCTAATGAGTGGCCCATCAATAGTCTTCAATTATACTTTTTCTTTTTTTTAAATTGTTAGACTATATATAAAGTATATAAAGTATTCAAATATGTGTGACATTAAATCTAGGTAATTATAAATAAATCAAAATTTAATAAATAAAATAAATAACATATATACTATGAGGTTAAAAGCGTTAAAATGGTAACATTAAAGTTAGTATAATAAAATTAGTATAGTTTTATATAGGTATAGTATTTTGTCTTATTTTTTGTTAAATATCTTATTTATTTATTTTATTTTATTTTTGTATTTTCAAATTTTATTTATTTTATGTTCTTTTTATTTTTTTTTGCAGCCCTTAGGGCAATTAAAAAAAAATATTAAGTAATTATATTGGTAGAATGTTAAAGTTAATATAATAAAATATAGTAAAATTTGTACAGTAAAAACGGCTGATGTGCCACTGTTTGTTTATTTATTCATTTATTATTAAAGCGGCATCTTCTGTAAGTTATTCGTTTAGTATGAAACTTCTCGCCCTCAGCACCTGGATTCCCACTGTTAAAAACACAAATCAAAAGCAAAATGAAAGACACTCTGAAATGAGTGCTGAAGAAGTCAAGTAAACAAACTGCACACCTCAGGCTACGGGGAATCAATACTAATTTGACGTCTAATTAATCCTTTTTGATGTATGCTAATTCAGAAATGAACTTGAGAAAAGCTCGGGAATAAGTTGCGTAACAAACGTGGTCCCTAATATTATTAACAAATCCTCCAGGCTCCGAAATTTGTGATTACGATCTTTGATTTAATTGTAACCTTCATTTTCTCATTCTGTTATTCCCTCCGAACTTCTTTCCCTTCTTTCCTCTTCTCCGTCACCTCCCAAATTTCTCTTCGCTTGTTCTAATGATTGGCTTCTTGACAGACAGTCAGCAACTACGGCTGTCATGTGGCTCACCCGAATGGAAAAGAGAGAGGGCGACCGCTCGTGAAATATTTAAATTAATTTTTATCCGCCGACATTAACATAATAAAAATGGCGGAAACCGTGCGTGACACAGAGGGAAATCACGAAACTCGATTCGATTGTCATGTGGCGAAGTAAGCGATGCTAAGCAGTGAGTGATGACAGAGTCTAAAACTGAATCACACCCTTTTAAAATTTTATTTGACTTGATAATTAAATTCAAGTTGGGGTCACTGTTAATCATCAGTTAAAAGCTTCAGATTTAGGTTTCTTCCAAGAATCTCTAATTAATTAATTATGAGTAGGATTTTGGATTTTATGTAGGCGATTTATTAATTTTATAAGTTTCCGCCGGAAACCTCCATTTTATACGGTAATTAACTCATCTTTTTTTTTAATTTGTCGAAAGAGTTAAGAAATATATCTCATTTTGGAAATGGAGGAAAACAAATAAAAATGCATAACTAATGGTTCGCTCTCGAGCAAAAGGGAATGAGATGGTAATTACGGTGAGACGTGATCCATTTTTATTTTGATTGTTAACCTAATTCGGGGGTGTTAAATCAAAGAGTGAAGAAGTCGTTTTACATGGGAATCATTTGCGAGGGAAAGTCAGGTTTTAAAAAGGCTCATTCGAGGAATGTGAAACATACATCGTTAGGGCAAAAGGCTCCGGGAGAAGGGACCGTCATTTAAATGTAGGAGATGTGCTATTTTTAATGAAAATGATATGTAAATGAAACGGTTGGCTCCAGCCGGCTGCCATCATTTAAATTTTCATTCTTGTGAATATTAACGGACCACTGACAGCACTTTCGCCTTGGCGAACCTTCTAAATGGCACGAATGACTCCCCATTTTTATATAACTCTTCACTCAGGTGGAATCCATTTTGCGGATCTTTTCCTCTCCCACCGCATTAATGACCGATTATGCTCGGGGAAAAAAGGCGGATGTTTCCATCTCTTTTAGAATAAAAAAATATTCTGTAAAGACAACATTGAGATTCTTCCTTTATGGAAAAGCTTTTCGAAGAAGAGATGTCCGGACGAATAACATCAGAGAACGCATTTGTCCCGATTATGTTTTCAAACTTTTGAATATCCGATTTTGTTTTTAGTATAAATTATATTATAAAATACAACTTTTTTTCATTATTTTACTCAATAAACTTATTATTAATGCTCTTTAATTCATTAATGTTTAAGAAAAAAAATTAATTTGGGGGTTTTTGAATACGCACATATTACAATGATTTATACTCATTTGTATAAATTATTGAATTGTTGAAAATATGGAATTGTATACTTCTGTGAAAGACGGAGTTATTGGGTTTTGCATTTGAGAGGTTTATTTAAAATTAATGTCTCTCTTAAATAAATGGCGGAAAATGACAAAATTCATTTTTAATTTCATATAAATCGCATATATTATCTTAAGTTTCTCATAATGTATAAATAACTCACATAAAAAAGGAGAGTAAATAAGAAAATTTATGTACCAAATGGCTTTCACTTACCCTAATTACGTTTGAATTCCTTGATTAGTTCTCTTAAACTTTTCAAACTGGATTTTGCCAAATTAAAACCGAAAGGGTTTTTCGTTTGTTTAATTTTTAATGCTGTCGATTCCCGTTGGAAAAAAAAATGGCGGACAATTAACGACACAAACGCTAAAAGACAGATTAAAGTTGAACGTTCTGATGTCAGTCTTTTTATTTGGGCGTTAATAAATAAAAATAAATAAATAATTAACTGTCCCGATGATGTTTAAAAATTAAATGAAAAACTAATTGAAACTAAACCCGGAAAACCCAATATTTAATTTTTAATTCCCATTCCTCCATAAATAGTGAAGACTTGAAAGTATCAATGAAAAATGGTTTTAACTTTTTATTGCTGAATTCCTCTTAAATTTTAAATTAATTTTGAGTTTACCTTTTTGTAAGGCTTGTGTGGGAATTTGAAAAAGAAAACAATTACAAGTCCGCTGTCCACGGCAATGTCTAAAATCTAATTTGGTGTCTAACTGGTCTAAATTTCTTTCCCTGTTAGCACTAACTAAACTGATGGTTGTAGTGACAGTAACAGCCAATTTTGGATGATTGTGTCGTAATAATTTTTGATATATAATAAATAATTTAATAATTTAATTGGAATTGCTGAAATCATATCTGCATTTTAATTTTTAAGCAACAAAGTATAACGCGACAAAACAGGAAATAATAACAACAATAAATAATTCATGAATTACAATTAATAATAAGTGAAATGACGTACAAACAGGTGTATAAGTGTATTTTAAGCGAATAATTCTTGCATGCATTGTTAAACAAGAGCCTCCAGGCTTAGAAAACTCAGCTTAGTCACAATAAATTAACTCCGTGCCCGTCCCAGTTGCTGAATAAAATTTTGGAGCGCACTGGAACTACTTCATGACAAAACGATTTTTCACTGCTGAAAAAGTTCCCGAATGTCGTGGAGACGCGTTTTGAGAGAAAACACCGAGAAAAAGAATCATCAAAGCATAGTTAGCAGACAAATTTCAATCAACGATCAATTAATCAATTAATTGACCGTTCCCTGATTGATGATAGCTGCTGACCATTCAATTGCTTATTAAGCAGAATCGTGAAAGGTCGTCAGAGCATCAAAATCGAGTCAGCGATTTGTCTTTACTCTCCATTAAATACTGTTTTATGGGGTTTTTGGTGGAAGCTTCTTTGACGGCAAGCCAATGCTTGTTTTCTTGAAAAAAATACAAGATTTCCAACTCATATTCTCGAAATTAGTCAGGTACAATCTCGAACAGCTGATTCGGTTTCTTAGAAAATAAGCACAAGCTGTTGTGTTAAGACTCAACCAAACCGTTGACTCAAATGTACAATGAAGTCATTTCCAGTGGCGTTTTATTCTCTTTCGTACGACTTTAAATCGTACCTGTAACTCTCTGAGTATACATTGTCTTGCCATTCAGTTATTTCTTTAGAACAGTGATGGCCAACCTACGGCCCGTGGGCCATATCCGGCCCGTGAAGGTGTTGCACGTGGCCCGCTCTTTTATTCCTATATTCACATACGTATTTGGTGATTTCGGTCCATTTTACTTTTTAAATAAAGGGTTATTCAGTTTTAAGCTTACTATTAGAATTACTTCAATTTCGGGAAATTCTTTCTTACCTTTACGGAAAACTTTTATGTTTTCGAATCCATTCGAAAGCGGTCATTTTGACCTCCCGACGTTATATCGTATTTAAATGTTCTTATTCATTTATTGTGACTTTCAATGTTTTCCTAAACACTTTGGGTTTCCTTTCTTCTTTAGATTCTGTCATATAAGTCAAAAGGACTGCTTACATAAAAATGTAAAAAAGGGTAAAGCCGGAAAAAAGAGGCAAAGGCAATAGCGGTCGAGGGCAGGAACGTAGAGAAAAGGAGGAAATGAGAAGAAAGAGAAAGAGCAGGGAAGTGAGAAAAGGATAAAATTAGAAGAAAGAGAAAAGGAGGAAATGAGAAGAAAGAGAAAAAGGGAAAATCAGAAAATGAAAGAAAAAAAAATAGAAAAAGAAAAAAGGGGGAAATTAGAAGAAAGAGAAAGTGAGAAAAAGAAAAAAAGAAGAAATGAGAAAAAGAGAAAAGGGGAAAATTAGAAGAAATAGAAAAGGAGAAAAAGAAAAAAAGAAAAAAAGAGAAAAAGAGAAAAGGAGGAAATGAGAAAAAGAGAAAAAGGGAAAATGAGAAAAAGAAAAAAAGAGAGAAAGAGAAAAGGGGAAAATTAGAAGAAAAGGAGAAAAGGAGAAAAGAAAAAATAGAAAAAAAGAAAAGGGGAAAAGGAGAAAAAGAAAAAAAGAGAGAAAAAGAAGAGAGTAAAAACTAATATTAAAAATCCCTATTTAATTTCTGCATTCATTGTGTCCCGCGTAATTACACCAAACTCAACTTTGGCCCGCACATTATGAAAGGTTGCCCATCACTGACATAGACAAATATCAAAAAACTATTCCGCATATTCGGCCGGCTTTGAACTTCGGCAAAAATCTTCCACCCCCACTGTGAAGGGGGAAGACAACTCGAACGGAATTAAAAAACGTTAGCGAGAGAGTGTAGGCGTACCCGTTTAGAAAAGAATTATTCAGAATGAAAGGAAAGCGGAAGGGTAGCAAATTCGAAGAAAAGGGTGCATTTTGCCTCTGTTTTGGGGCTGGAAGCTTCGATGGTGTGAACTGGAGCGCGAGGGCGACCACTCCCGACGCAGAGTGGCGCTTCAGGGCGCCAGTTTTCCCCTTTTGCTCCCAGTGTGCACTGCTCTTATCTCCCAATCCAGAGGGAAAGTCCGTTATCTTATCGTTTCCAGTGGAAGTTCGGGCTCTGTTTGTTCGGTTCGGTTTGTCCGGAGTGTGTCGGGAGTGTGTTTTCCGAATGTTGTGGATATGATTGAGTTTGAAACAATTTGATGGAATACTTTGAGGATATTTTTGGATTTTTCGAAACAGCTACGCTCACGAAAATAAAGTAAGCTCATTGGAAATGTTTAAAACAACCAAAAAGTACAGTTGGACAGTCCCACTTTTGTTCCATACAAACCTTTATTTAGTATAAGATTCATTCTGTATAAATTAAACTAATCTTTGTCAGTTTTATTTTGATTATTTTTTGCAACTGAACACCAAAAGGGGTACAATAAGAAACTCCAATTCCGGTTACAATTTAAAATCCTTCCCGGATCATTTCACAGACAGTTCACCTTTTGGCGTTATTATTTTTCGTTTTTTTTTTTTTTAATAATAAAAAACTGCTGCAGCTTTCACTGTTTTGTTTAAAATTAATTACGCCTGATTTAAATATAAAAGAGCAAAATGTCGCAGTTGGGATGCAGACCTTAAAACCGTTATCGAGGAGGCATCTCAAGATTAAAATCAGTTTTTAATTTTGTTTTTGTTTTTTTTTTAATTAATTAATTAATTTGCAACAGCACTTCCTTCTTCTCTCTGCAAAAGTGCCAGACGGAGAGAAAAGGGTTATAAAAAAATCATGCGAAATTCAGACGATAACTCGAGGATGTTTTAGATTAATTAGAGAGATGCAGCGGCAACAAAACGTTAAGGTTAATTATGGGTTAAAGGGGTGGGGGGTAATAACTTAAAGCGGGATGAACGCCTGCATTAAAGCGATCCGTGTCTTTATTACAAGGGAAAAATCTCAAATACTTTAAAAGCACTTTGCTTTACGAAGAAACCCATTGGAGCTTTTCGAGAAAGCGTCGCAACTTCCATTTCTCCAACCTGATTGGCTCCCGAAGAGTGTTAAAGACCACCATTTGTTGACATTTGTGGTCTTTCGAAGACAGGCGTTTTGACGATATAGCTTTATTAAAAAGCGCAAACGCATTTCATTAAAAGCAGAGAAATCCCTCTGTGACCGTTTTTGCTCCCGGCAATAATTTGACGCAATGAACTTCCCACGTGAGGGTGGGAATTCGAATAATGGGGAAAACAGACAAATCCACGAGGATTTAATGCCCGTACAGTTAAAAAAGCAAAGAAGTGTTAAAATTAAAGTCGTGAAAACATATTATTTGATTAAATGGACTTAATAAATTATACAAATCGATATTTATAGTGTAAAACTGTCGAAAGGGAAATATTAACCCCCTCAAAAAACATATATTTATGTCGGAACGGTGCACACAAATCATTGTATTATCGAGAGGACATAAACAGAGATGCATAAGCATATAACTGACCCTAAGAATGTAACCAAATATGTAAATTTATTATTTTTCTGTCAAATCTGCCATTTTTTTTTAGTTTTGCTTCCCTTCATTAGCTTTGCCTCTTTGATGTCCTCATCTGTCTCATTAAAAACTACTAAATAAAATACAAAGTGTAATGGGTTTTTTGCGGTGCATGAAATTCACAGAGACCACATGGGGCCTTTGGAAACCGAAAGTCTGTGCATCCCTGCCGTGAACCATAACGCTCCCTACCGGAGGTTTGCGTCACTAAGCAACCAAAAGAGGAGATTCGCCGTTGCCGCCCCTCACAGTCCCACGACAGTAATTGTTTGTTATTCCTAGTTCATTTTCTGTTATTGTTTAATTAATATTTTTATTATTTATTGGTTTTGGCTTTGGCTGGAAATCAAAACTGAGAGTTTGGAGAGTTTTTCGTTTTAAACCAAAACGCGAAAATAATTTGTATTTTTGCTGATTCTTTTCTCCGGCGAAATACGAAGACTTGAGAGAATTATCTTTAATATAATTAACTTTCCAATGGAAATTTTTAATTAATTTCACAAGATTTTCAAAACTCTTTTCTTCGAAGGATGCAAATGATCCTAATTAAGTGAGGGGCCAAACAAACGGAGTATGAGGTCTTAGAAAATTGCTTACTCGAATACTTCGCTTACCTACTGCGAGGTTAACGCGTGTAGTTTCCGCTGAAGGAATTTTTCTTTACACCCCTCTCATTTTTTCACTCTCCTGTTTTGTTTTGGAATTCACTGCCTCGGTTTCCACGAGGGAAACTACAATAAGCGATTAACTTTTGCTTAAACAAACATTGCTGCATACAAACTACAATAAATACAACTACAAAAATTAGAAACAAATTCCAAAATAGTTAACGAAAACTACAATAAGCCATTAACATTTAACGATTAACTATTAGCATTTGTTATACATTGCTTTATACAAACGACAATAAATACAACTATAAAAATTGTAATACTAACTACAAAATAGTTAAAGAAACTACAATAAGCGATTAAAATCTGTTAAACAAATGTAATTTATGTAAACAAACTCAATAAGCTATTAACATTTGCTGAACAAACACTGATGTAAACAAACTACAATAAATACAACTACAAAAATTGTGAACAAACTACAAAAATTGTAAACAAACTACAATGAGCGATTAACATTTGTGAGACAAACACTGATGTAAACAAACTACAGTAATTACAACTACAAAAATTGTGAACAAATTCCAAAATAGTTAACAAACTACAATAATTACAACTATATAAATTGTAATCAAACTACAAAATTGTTAAACAAACTACAATAGGCGATTAACATTTGTGAGACAAACACTGATGTAAACAAACTACAAGTAAATACAACTACAAAAATTGTGAACAAACTCCAAATTAGCTAGACAAACTACAATAGGCGATTAACATTTGTTAAACAAACATTGCTGGAGAAAAGGACTTTGAATGTTTTGTATGTTTTGTGATGTACAGATAAAAGTGACCGGTTTTATTTGAAACCAAAGAGATTTTCCAAGATTTTCACATTTGAATGGTGCAGACTTTGGAGCTTTAATTGTGGAAATTTTCCTCGAATTTACAAGAATTAACCATGAAATTTTCATCTATGGATAATATTTTCTCTGAAGAACAGAGACGGCTCTCCGCTGAGGGTTTTGTGTTTGCGGCCCACTAATACTCTCAAACCAAAGGAATTATGAGGAATTCAGATCCTCTAAGCCGGGGCAGTCGGATCATTGCACTTACCGCGACCTCTTCCGTGACCTTCGCTCTCTGCCCTTTATACCTGCTCTTATTTGAATGCTCATTCTCACAATGTCAGCTCTTTTGTCAGCTGTCCCATCGCTCATTTCGGCCACTGCAGTATTCCTTCTTGACGTGCTGAGAGTGTTCGCCTGTATTAATAGAGAGAGGAAAGGTCTTCCATTGCTAATTTTCGAAAGCTCATCGCATTAGTGACGAAAAGTGAGGAAAACCGTAGACTAAGGTGAAGTTGACGAGCTTTCGTATTTAAAAGCTGACCTTTTCAGCCCTTCTTGGAAAAAAGCGAACGGAGGGGTGATGGCAACCTTTTTAATTATTACTCGGTAATGGGTTCATGTCACTCTGCCCGGTTAGGAGCAATTATAAATTATCTTCTAAAAATGGTGGCCATGCCTTTATCTGAATCGAATCTAATAACGGTTTAATGAGTTTCTAAGTAGCCTTTTCATTGAAATTTTTCAATGGAACCGCCGGCAAAAGTTTCCTTTGTGCAAACAAAGAACCTAAATTAATGCCTTTATTAAAAAAATATTCATCAATAAGTCGTTTCCAGAGACAGTGGGGAAAGGCTTTTCTTCTTATGTTTATAAATAACTATCGATTTTAGAAATTTCTTTTCTCCTTCGAATTTAATTGGGAAATCGAAGTTAAGGGGTTTTCTTCCAGGACTCACGAAGAGTAAAAAGGGGAAAAAGAAGTTGGACAAAAGTTTAAGATTGGCCTTCTTAAGTGGGGAGTGTTTAAGAAACCAACGGAAGAGAAAGAAAAATTGGCGACTTATGGAATAAATCATATCCTCGTGAGTTCTCGCGGGGGATTTTAATGGAAACCTTGAAGAAAGAGATTTAAAAAAAAATTTTAGGCAAAGTTTAAAAGAAGAAGACAAAAGTCGAACGCTAAGAAAGAGTTTAGAATTCAAAAAGACAATTTAAAAATTCCCAAGAGAAGGATCTCCCGCGTTAGGATGAGGAATTAACTTGTATTTGCCCTCATTCCCTTCTTTTATTCTGACTTATCAGAAGCTCCGCTTTTCCAAAAAAGGATCCATCATTTCCAGGAACATGAATAAATGCCACTCACAAGGTTTTACCACGCAAAAGGTTTTCGCGATAAAGAAAGAAAAAAAATCACATTTTTGGTTTTTCTCAAAAAAAGGGGGAAAATAATTTCGAAATCCACATTATGCCCTTATCGACGGAAGTGGGGGTGAAATATCATTCTAAATTATTTATAATTTTCCTATACTATTTTTGTTTATATTATAGAGTCTGCTAATGTCTGTATTATTGAAGTTAGGGGATGAGAAATGCTTAAATTGCCTGAGGGTCAGTAAGCGACCGAAGTCAAAACCGGTCAATTAATTCCGTTTTATTTATCTATTTACTGCTTAAAAGGAATGATCGTTTGAGGATGAAAATGATGTGCTGGGGATGAAGGCTATAAAAAACTCAAACTTTTTTGCTGAGATTCCAGAAAGGGAAACCCTTTCCCCTCCGCCATGAAAACAAGTCGAAATTGCGGTCATGTTCGAAAACTTATTTGTTTATTCTTCAGCTTTGTTTCTTTTTCTTCTTTTCCCACTTTTTCCACTTCCCTCACGCGATATTTTTATTTTCCTGCCCACTCGTTTCTTTCATATCTCATCTGGCTTTTTAGTCTTTTTTTTACTTTTTCTGACCTGACTTCCTTTTGTTATTTCCTTTCTTAATATGGTATTTTTAGAGTTTTTACTTTTAATGATTTCTCTTTCCTTTTGGAGTGGGGTCGCGGGGTTGTTTCCGTCTCGGAGGGATTAATCCTCTTTATTTTGGGAATTTCTCCCCCCAAACTAATTCTCCAAAGCCTTTTTTATTAAACGGTTTTATTTAACTTGGTTTTCGTGTCTCTCTGTCTCTCTGTCTGTCTGTCTGCCTGCCTGCCTGTCTGTCTGTCTGTCTGCCTGCCTGTCTGTCTATCTGTCTGCCTGCCTGTCTGTCTGTCTGTCTGTCTGCCTGCCTGTCTATCGGTCTGTCTGCCTGCCTGTCTGTCTGCTCTGCCTGCCTGTCTGTCTGCCTGCCTGGCTGTCTATCTGCCTGTCTGCCTGTCTGTCTGTTTAAACGGTTTTATTTAACTTGGTTTTCGTGTCTGTCTGTCTGTCTGTCTGCAAAGACAAATCAAAACTTTGAGGCGATATTTGACCCGTTTCACTTCGGACCGATTTCTTTCAAATTTTGCACTACACTTTCGTTTTGGTTGTCAATTCAAATTTCTGCAATTACTTTTAAAAATAATTTACAGATAAAAATGTAAAAAATCCCAAAATCTAATCAATTGCTCAACTTACGAGTTCTTAAAGGAGATAACCTTTTTCTCAGGCCGATAAACGAGCGGACCGCGCGTATAGTAAATATATTCTGCTATCACTCTTTTATTACAACCATACTCAGATAAAAATAATAATAAAAATAAAAATAATAATAATAATAACATTCTGTGAGATTGCTACCCTCGGCAGTTTTTGTCCGGAGATTGGACTCCACACAGAGTGCTTTTTAGTTTTTAGTTTTATGTTTTTTTATTGTATAAGTAAAAGAAATAACATAAAACTAAAAAGTAAAAAATTAAAAAAAGTAAATAAATAATTTGTGATGCAAGAGTATTAATTAATACGTGGGTGACAAAGAAAAAGACCAATATTTTTGTCCATAAAACCGTGGGGCGTTATTACAGCTATTATACTGTACAATTGTTATACTGTCTAATATCGCCCCACGGTTTTGTGGACAAAAATATTGGTCTTTTTCTTTGTCACCCATGTATTTATTTATACTCTTGCATCACAGATTATCTTTTTACTTTTTAGTGCACTTGAAATAAAACCGTTTAACTTTGAAAATATTTTTTTTAATTTTTTTTTTGCGTTTCTTTCTGCGTTTTAAGCAGAAAAACAGGTCTGCGACATCAGTTTTGGAAAGTTTCCGGAAAGATGCGTCTTTCTCTCCGCTCATCTCTTTACAAACTTGATTACTTCACCAGAAGTAATTTCAGATTCAGAGCCTTTCCCCATTCTAAATTTTAATTTTATTTAGTGTGCTTCCCATGCCTTTGATTCGTCACACGGGCGACTGACGAGCACAAGACTCCTTAACATAATCGAAAGCCACCGTCCCTCAAAAATTATTTTCTCTCCCAAAAGAGGTTTTCACAAAAAATTTTCCGATCCTTGAGCAATAATAAAAATGAAAGCGGCTTTACTTAAACTTCCTCATTAGGAGTCTTTGCTCCCTTTGCAATATACCGCCAATCGTTTAACGGCAGTCAGAACTTCAGTCTGCCGCATTTTACCCATTTATAGAACACACAGACCCCAAAATGATATTTATGCGATTTCACTAAGCCTCACCTTTTTTTAAGTACCACTTCACTGGACTTTTGTTTAAAACCTCTCCAATTTAGGGGAATATCTTTTAAAGGTCAATTTTTATTAATTGCAAATACGTACCCTTTTTTCTTGTTTGAAACAGAATCAAATAATAAATAGGAACAATGAAAAATAAAAATCAATCAATATAGTAAAGGAAAATAATTTTTCAAGGGACTTTTTGGGAGTTCCTTTTGAAAAGGGCCGCCATGATGTTTTTATTTCGACGGACAGAAAACTGCAGACTTTATTTTGAGCTTCCGGTTCTGACATTCTTCGAGAAAAAAAGGGGGGAAAAAAGGCCGAGCGAGCGGAGGTGAAAGGAAACCAGTTTTTCCCCGGATTTTTTTATTAGACTTTTTTATCTCTTGTTTCTTCTCTCCATTTTTCGCGTTTTCACTTTATTTAATTTATTTATAATTTTTTCTTGGAATCTTTCGTCCGCCATATCCACGTGGAGACCTTGGATGACTCACAGTACCTCAGTGAAGCGGAGGTTTGACTAACTTTTGTCGCATTTTTTTATCAACTAGGGGGTTTCGCCCCTCAACTGAGCGCTTCGCGCTTCAACCCCCAAGTAGCTCGGGCTTCGCCCTCGCTAACACTTCGGAATTTCAGTCTACCTCTGTGCCTTAATAACAGGTACAATAACACCTCAATAATCCCATTGCACTTAACTACAAAAATAATGTTTCTTCTTTAGTCAGCCATTGTTGTTGTTGATGTCAGTTGTCTTCTGGTGCTGCTCCTCTTTCTCTCCCTCTGTTAACCATCTCTTTCTTTCGTCGCTCACCCATCCAATTTCTCTTCCATATCTTTCTTTCTTCACTATTCTCACTTCTAAATGGTTCTCTCTTTGGTCTGCAATCTCTAAATTCCTGCTTATCTGTGGGAGACTCAAACCTCCATCTCTTCTTTCTTCCCTCCATCTCTTCTTCCCTCCATCTCTTCTTTCTTCCCTCCATCTCTTCTTTCTTCCCTCCATCTCTTCTTCCCTCCATCTCTTCTTCCCTCCATCTCTTCTTTCTTCCCTCCATCTCTTCTTCCCTCCATCTCTTCTTCCCTCCATCTCTTCTTCCCTCCATCTCTTCTTCCCTCCATCTCTTCTTCCCTCCATCTCTTCTTCCCTCCATCTCTTCTTCCCTCCATCTCTTCTTCCCTCCATCTCTTCTTCCCTCCATCTCTTCTTCCCTCCATCTCTTCTTCCCTCCATCTCTTCTTCCCTCCATCTCTTCTTTCTTCCCTCCATCTCTTCTTTCTTCCCTCCATCTCTTCTTTCTTCCCTCCATCTCTTCTTTCTTCCCTCCATCTCTTCTTTCTTCCCTCCATCTCTTCTTTCTTCCCTCCATCTCTTCTTCCCTCCATCTCTTCTTCCCTCCATCTCTTCTTCCCTCCATCTCTTCTTCCCTCCATCTCTTCTTCCCTCCATCTCTTCTTCCCTCCATCTCTTCTTCCCTCCATCTCTTCTTCCCTCCATCTCTTCTTCCCTCCATCTCTTCTTCCCTCCATCTCTTCTTCCCTCCATCTCTTCTTCCCTCCATCTCTTCTTCCCTCCATCTCTTCTTCCCTCCATCTCTTCTTCCCTCCATCTCTTCTTCCCTCCATCTCTTCTTTCTTCCCTCCATCTCTTCTTTCTTCCCTCCATCTCTTCTTTCTTCCCTCCATCTCTTCTTTCTTCCCTCCATCTCTTCTTTCTTCCCTCCATCTCTTCTTCCCTCCATCTCTTCTTCCCTCCATCTCTTCTTCCCTCCATCTCTTCTTCCCTCCATCTCTGCTTCCCCAGGTCTTCTCAATCTGTCTTTCAACCCCGATAGAGTAGACTTTCTTGCATAACTTTCATAAAACTACAAACGCAGAACCCACACTAAATAATTTCTCTCAATTTTGTTTGTTTATCAACTTAATATCAACTTATTGGCTCCATTTCTACTCAAAGTGGTCTCCACGGGAACAAATTCCCAGACATGTTTTTCTGGAGATTTCTCAGCTTTTGCTTATTTTCGAAGAATGACACATAGTCGCAGAACCTGATGCTCTGGAAAAATGCGCGTCTTTTGGAAAAAGTCCGGTCGAAATCGGTTCGGTCGTTGCTTAGATTTTAGGTAACAGAAACGGAGTGCACACACACACACACACACACACACACACACAGGCACACACAGACACACACGCACACACACAGACACACACACGCACACACAGACACACACAGACACACAAACTTCCTTTAACAGATTTATATATTAGTATGATTAGCAAATATTTATAGTGACGATGTTTCCGGTTTGTATTACATCAAAAAAAACTTTAGAAAGGGTTATTAGGATTTTTTGAAAATTAAAAATTTCCAGAGGTTTTTGTTAAGGGACTCTTCAAAAATAGTTTCCCCTATTTTGATTTCATATGAGCTATCAAAAAGGTGGGTTTTAGTTTTTTCCGGGGGGGAAAAGATAGAAGCTTTCAAGCAAAGCCCCGTTATTGTCAGGCAAAGGCCGTTCATTTCCCTTTCATCCCTCCCTTGGCTGTTTTGGGGTATTAACATTTTTGGCATTGTTTTCTTTTGGGAAAGAATTTTCTTTCAGATGCGACCACCCCTGCCAAGGCAAAGAGGATCTCCACTCCGGAAACAATGCAAACTCAAGGAACTGAGCCTTTTTCAATGAAAGCAGTCTTTGAGTCAACTGGAAGGGCTTCTCAAGTACTTTACTCGAAAGGAATAATTTTGAAAATGTTAACAAGTGGACTTTAATTTAATAATTAATAAAGGGCAATCAAAGTAATGAATTCTTTGGGGAGTTTCGTTTCGAGCAGATCGATTATTTGCCGGTGAATTCACCCTTTAAGAGACCTTTCTTCTTCAAGTAAAAAAGTTTAAGGATTCATCGTCGAAGATGGAGGGGTTCTTAAACCTAATCACGCGACATGGATATTTCTCAAATTGAGTGGAATTTCCCTCTGAGTCTTCCCAACAGGTTCTCTATACAGTTTTCACAATTAGGGAGAGATGTGTTTGAGGGACAGTTATTTCGGGCGAAGTGTCTTTGTTATCTCTTCTCGGAAGGGAAATTCTTAGCTGAAAATTTCACTGCCCACTTTGATTTAGAATCTATGGATGATTCCCGTTTATCAGAAAGATTTGAAGTAGATTTTTCTGTTGTATCTTTCTTCCACTCTCTCATGAATTTATTGTAGAATTCAAGAGGAGGAAATTTAATGAAAAAATATTCATTTGCATCCGTTTTATTCGGTTTTAAATTTTCCATAAATCTATCAAGTGGAGTTTATTCTCATGGTTTTTCCTTATTTTTTTTCACTTTTGCCATCATATTTTCAGTTTCTTTCTCTTATGAAGTTAAGGAAATCAAAAATACACAATTGCGTATTTTCAAACTTAACCCTGTGCGGTCGTACATGTATCTCTACTCTCAGCCAACACAGCAAGGAACTATACGAATATATACGAATCTCATACTGTAGGCATTCCTATATCAGTTTATACTTTTCCTGAGAGAACATCAATGCCTGAAGAACCTATTCACGAACTAATACGGTGAATTAGTTACTGTAGCATACTGTATGTCTTATACTGAATGCATTCTTATATCAGTTTAACCCTCTGAGGTCGTATGTCTGCTCTCAGTCCACCACACCAAGGAACTATACTGTATAACTATACTATATGAATCTCATACTGTATGCATCCCTGTAATCCAAATATTACTGAATATTAGTGAATATGTATCCCTGCTCTTTCCAAAGAAATTAATTCCGACCAATAGATACCCATACACAAATTTAATACGACGTCAAAGGGTTAAATTAATTAAAACTTAAAAACCCTCATTCTTTAGAGCTTTCAGAAAGCCCAAAGCGTGTTTTTGGGTTATCAAACGTGACAGTCCTACCGTTCTTTCCAAAGAAATTAATTCCGACCAATAGATACCCATACACAAATTTTATACGGCCGCAAAGGGTTAATTGCAGTCAGTATATATTGTATATGTTTAGTGTTTTTGGTCTTCAAAACAGACTTTATACGATACAATCACATAACCACTTCATATAATAATATAAATATTTATATTCTCTCTTGACGTTCTCATATATACTCTTATTTATATTCTCATGACATTCACTCTTGTTAAAATATTAGTAAATATTATTGAATATTATGTATATGTATCCATGCTCTTTCCAAAGAAATTAATTCCGACCAATAGATACTCATGTCCAAATTTTATTCGACCGAAAAGGGTTAATGTCGACCAATAGATACCCATCCCCAAATTTATTCGACCGCAAAAGGGTTAAATTACCCCTTAAAATTTTACAAAACATTCACTTTCAAAGCACCGAATACAAATATTTTTGGAATTGATTTATTTTTATATTATTATAATACATATAAAATGATCTACTTTTGACTTAGTAAACAGTAGTGCTTTTTAGCACACACTTATCGTAATTCTAATCTTTACAGGGCAACCGGAAGTTGTCGTTGCTGAACTTTACAATAGTTTCCGGAGTCTGGTGTAGTTTTCTCTGCTGGATTTCCCAGTTTTTTCTTTTCTGTTTTGACCTTGAACGCAGTAAAATCCACCGAGTTTTTGCTCTTCCTTTCGGGTCTCTGCCTTGCGGTTTTCAAATTAATCCTTCGTTTCGGTCAGCGGTCTCGCAAAGTACTAAACTCTTTTCCGTAAACTTGTCAAAGTAATGTTTTCAGCTCTCTTTATTTTTACCCACTGCCACTTTCAGCGTTCAAAAATCTTTTGGTCATTTGAATATTTGGGATTCCTCTCGAGGGCAGCCAGTGGAATTTATGCTGGAAAGATTCTGCCTCCCCTCCGATGCGGGGATGAATTAGAAAGAGATTTATATTGCATGCATAAGGGCCCGAGTCAATTTATATCGCTTTTCCTCGGCAAACACAGTAAACTCTCGGAGAAGGGTTTGTGTTTTTAATTTTTATGGAACGAACTTCTTATCGGGAAAGTTTATTAGGAAGGAGTTTTAAGAAAAAGCTGAAGGAGCTCAAAGTTTTCCCAAAAGCCGACAAAAACTCTAAAATCCTTTAGCAGAATAAACACTACCTGAAATGGGGGAGCTTTTCCGAAAACTTGCTCCTGGCTTTTGTTAACGGGCAAAGAGAAAAAAAAAATTTTTTTGAAAGCGGATAAACCTTCAAGTGTATTAAAGCTCCCGTTGACAAATTAAAATTGTCACAAGTTTTTCTTTCTCGAATTAAAATTTTCCAAAAGGAAAATCCAAGAATGGGTAGTTTTTGAACAAAACGTTCCTTTGGAGGATTCCTTTAATGATTAAGTGAATGGTCTTTTGAAGAGAAAAAAGATGGATTACTCAGTGACTGTGAATCGGTACCGCATCTTTGAGAGAATAAAAACGAATGTTTTCATGAAGAGTTTTCTCAAAGAATCTTTTCAAGAGGCGTTCTTTTAAACAAAGTCCTTTTGACTCTATTGATAAACTGTCCTTCTATCATTAGGCGAATGCTTTTACACCTTTTTGGCCCATTATGACGTTCTCCTTTTCGCGATATCGTTATCATCTTTGTCATCATTAATATCTCATTATTGTATAATTGGGTGACTTCTTTCTGACTTTGTAAACAACTCATATCAGTCACTAAAAATCAAACCGGAAGCAAATTTAAATACAAATTCCGGATAAGTCAATATTCAAGGTTAGAATATATTTCAGTATTGGGACTAAAGAACAAATCTTAGTCATTCGCTAAGCACAGAAGACGAGTTCGAAAAACATATAGTTAGAAAATGAACAAAGCGGAAGATGATGATTGATTTCAAAATGTGCATTTTTTCTTTCTCAAAAAAAAAGATTCACACTCAAACTGTAAAATTCAACGTTATGCAACCTATAATATTACAATCGTTTGAAGAGTATTTGTGCGAGACAAACACTTCAGACATTCAACGACATTATGTTATGAATGCTGACATTCTCTTTGGGATTTTCCATTATTCAAGAATTTCTCTAAAGTACCTTAAGAAAGTGGCCCTGTTAAACTGTTTTTTGACCATCTTTGAATAACTATGATTTTCTAAAATAAAGTTATTTATAATATACAGTATATAATTAGTTAAACAGGATTTGAGATCAGTAGCTTTCTTGTATATTATTTTTTTACTATTATAATTTATAACGTTACAATTAATTATATCCCCGTTTATATGTCTATTTAGGTTATAAATTTATATTTAATTTATTGATTGTTTTTATTTTATTTCATTTATGTTATGTTATTTATTTAATTTATGTTATGTTTTTTATTTTTAATTTTATGTTAGTTAACGTTAGGTTTATTTAGCTTGTAAATTTATATTTAAGTTATTGACTGTTTAGATTTTATTTAATTTTTATTATAATATTTATTTAATCTATGTTATTTAATGTTTTATAATTTTATACCTAATTTATTGACTGGTTATATTTTTTTCAATTTTTGTTATGACATTTATTTATCTAACTTATAATTTCATATTTAATTTGTTAATTCTGCATATTTTATTTACTTTAAAAGTTATAACTGTTTATCTTTGGATCTGTACCTAATTTATAACTTTTGCTTGCTGCTGTTTTGATTGTTGCTTATAAAAAATTTGTTGCTTATACTCCCTTAATGCCCTCGGGCGAGATAAGGGTAAATAATTGTATTATTATAATATATATAAGTCTGTTATAAGTTTTATATTATCTATAAGTATAAGTCTGTTATCACTTCCTTTTTTTGTTGACTTTTTCCTGTTGACGTTGATTTGGATCAAATTTTAAAAAACTTGAAAATCTACTTTTTGCAATGGATTATGAGTTGCGTAAATATTGGGAAATTTCCCTCTTTTCTAATTTATGTTAATTACCTTTCGAGCAAATATGAAAGTTAATTTTATATTTATTCCAATAAAAGTTTAAAATAACTTTTCTTTCTTTTTTTATTTTTAATTAATAATTTTTTCCACAGTTAACTTATCAAACAATCAGCCAAAATTAATTCAGGTTTAAATGGAAATCTGAGGGAAAACAGAAAAATAAAAGAAGCAATTAAATGGAAAAAAAAAATTTTAATTATTTATGCGTCTTAATGACTATGTTTCCTCTTTTCACTAATTATGAATTGTAGCAGGAAAGAATGATCGTATTTTTCCACTGATACTTTGCTGAAATTTCCTTTAGGTTAAATTAAATTTTGACTGCTTTTCTTTTTAATTTTCCAGCTTTAAAAATTAATCTATTAAAAGCAATAAAATAATTTCAATGCGAATTTACATAGGAAAATTCAGTTATATTTGTTATTTTTAATCCCTTTTATATCATTTATAAATGTTATATAATCAAATAAAACGACGATTGCCGCAACTTAAAAGATAAACACTCCAAAATTAGATTCAGTTTGATAAAAGATCGTTAAAGTGGTGTTTTTCGTTTTTTTTTTCGTGAAACACAAAGAAGACAATTCTTTTTTTTTTTTTTTTGAAACCCCTCCTCTGGGCTCGAATTCGTTTTAACAAATGAAAAAATTATTTCAATAAAACCTTTTTCTTGACGTTTATGACAGATTTAGTTTTGAAATTTTAATAAGCAGTTGAGTCGGAAAATGAATGAGAATCAAAGGGGAGATAAATTAAATATTGACAAGCTTTTATTTAAGATTTTTTTACGTTCGTTTTAACAAGTAGTTGTCGCGAGGAAGAGGATGTGATTGGGAGGGTGAGAAGAGGGCGGGGCAGAGGGGGTGAAAGAGAGATATTCAATGGAAATGACGTTTTCCGATTTGCGGTGCATTGAAATTTGGTTAAATAAAATAACGGTTTTGTTATTGTTTTTCCATTCCGGATTGAAATCGACAATAAATTTTCAAAAAATAAATAAACCCGGTAAAAGTTAAATTAACTGTTTTTATTGCAACTTTCAACTGTATCATTTTTATACTGTAAAATAATTGTGGTTTTCGCCTTTCGGCATTAAATAATTATTTACAAAAAAGAATCATAAAACCAAAATTGTACACTTTTTATATTTCTTTTCTTTTCTCTTCTTTTTTTCTCTTCTTCTGTTCTCATGTTCTCGCAGCGCCTTTTTGATGTTTCTCGCCTTTCTTAGGTAGAAGGGAGGGGCTCTGGATGTTTTTATAATTGGGATTCGCTTTGGACTTTTCTATTCTTGCATGTTGTAGTTCTTATGGTTTTCTTTATCTCTTTCCTCTGATTCTTCTATAAAGTTTTCCTTTATTGTTCTTTCTCCAACACCGTTTCGTCTTTTCATTGCTCTTTGTCTATTTCCACTATGCCTTCCTTCAACATGTCATTCTCTACTTCTGTTCTCATCTTCTTCTCGTAGCTCTCTTTTCGCTTTCTATTTTTAACATGCTTCTTTTAGTCTCTTCTGGACTGCAAAATAATATTAACCCTTTTGCGGTCGTATAAAATTTGGTAATGGGTATTTATTGGTCGGAATTAATTTCAGTCGAAAGAGCAGGGATACATACAGATACATACAGATACATACAGATATATACAGGGATACAAATCACACAAGTTTACAATGGATAAACAACATTTACTAATTCTTTTTGCGAATTTTTAGATACATATTAGATATCTTTTAGATATTTAGGTATATCTTTATTCAACACAGGCATCTAATTATATGTTTTTGTATAAAAATTATGTTTTATCACTCTCCATCATGTGGTATTTTCAAAGCACTCCATAACTCCAAATGTAGGCCTGGTGACAACTTTTGTTTAATTAGTATTTCGTTATCTCCAATCGATGGAGCATCGTATTGAGGTTCCCTCAGGAAAAGTTTAAACTGATATAGAAATGTATACAGTATAAGATTCGTATATATTCGTATAGTTCCTTGTTGTGTTGGCTGAGAGCACACATACGACCGCAAAGGGTTAATACACAAAAATAATACATAAATACACAAAAATAATAAATACTGCACTGTATGTTTTAGTTCGAACAGTAAAAGGAAGGTGAAATCCGAGTTTTTTTCCCCAAAAAACGAATCATTGCTCAATCGGTGAAACCCCCTCTCTAAAAGCTTTTACCTCTATTCTTATAAATTCAGGTCATAAGGTGTCAGATCGAGAAAACCACAAAAACAGATTTGAAAACCCTCAAAAGAGCTCCGCAGAGAGAAAAAAACTTTTTAATCCCCCCCAGTCTGGCTTTTAAACCCTCCAAGTGCTGAAAATTCCGAAACGTCACAGACTAAATGGAAATTTTTGAGACGAAGAAGCCTTTCGTCCTTCATATTTTTTTTTTATCATTATTCCCCCACCCCCACCGTCCACCCCCCTCCCTCATCCCCGCTCGCACCCAAAAGAAAATAATGAAAGTAAAAACTCCGGTTTTTCACTTCGCACCCGAACGTTCTCACTAAACTTTTGCACGCAGTCATTTTTCTTGGGGGAACGGAGGGTTGTTGGGGTGAGGGGAGGGGAGGGGGGGGTGTGTGTGCAGAATTTGAGAATAAAAATCTGTGACTATTTGAAATCCCTTTCATTCAGTGGGTTCCGATCGAATCGCGGACGGGAAATGACCGTAATAAGAGTATCTCGTTAATCCTTCTCTTATCGGAATTATTGTTCCTTTGATGGATGTGTTCTTTTTCGGGGAAGTATTTTTACCTCGATTCTCATGTAAATACTCAGGAAGATTACTGTGAGAGGAAAAGTTGATTTTATTCCGATTAGATGGAGAAAGGATTTGGAAATAAAGGGAATTTTTTACCTAAAAGTCATAATCCGGTTTCTTATGGTTTTGAGCTGAATGCGTTCGCGGCTTTATTATGGGGATTTTCACTGTTGATTGATTAGTCTCTTAGTAAGCAGCTTCCATTGATTTTTGCTTCTGCAGATGTAAAAATTTTCCTTACCTGTATGAAGCCATTTAAGCAGTTTTTCACAATGAGTTTTTCACTAGTGCAATTTTTCACCCCCAGATGGCACTCGGCTATTTCTCTTTATGATTCATGACAATTCCTCACTGTGAATATTATCTAATTAACAGAAATTTGAGAATATGTCCTCTGTGCAATGGGGTGAGAAGCTGTATGAGGGTGACAGATGTAAAAAGAAACGGGAAATAAGGGTAGGAGGGAAGGAGATGAAATTCGGCTCGCAAAATTTGATGATGTAATCGCGGTCCAGGATTGGATTTCCGACCATGATATTAATAATTTATAACAAAACAAATATACGATATAAAAGTCATAAATGATAATATATTATATTATAATAATATAATTATTTTTATTGACAATTTTTACAATGATATTTATTTAATCTGTTATTTATTGTTTCGTTAATTTGACTTATAATTTTATATTTGATTTATTGACAATTTTTATTATGATATTTATTTAATCTATGTTATGTATTGTTTTACTTATCTATCTTATTACTTTAAAAGCTATAGCTGATCTGATGCCTGCTTTTCTTTTGTGCATAATTTATAATTTTGTAAAAAAAAATTGTATATACTCTCTTAATGCCCTCGGGCGAGATAAGGGTAATTTATATATTATATTATATCATATAATATAATAATTTACCCTTATCTCGCCCGAGGGCATTAAGGGAATAACAAAACAAATATTAAACTTTATTTAAAGTTGACAGTTTAAGTTCTTAAACATTTAATGTAGGTTCCTACACCGCACTCTGTTGGATGTAAAAGTAACTACGAAAGCACTGCACTATATCGTATTTATGAAGTATACTGAACTGTGGATGGGTGCAGGCAGGTTTTATACCTCGTCGTAAGTTAACAACGTTCTGGACAATCCCCAGAAAATTATACTTCGAGAAAGTTCTCTGGTCGCCAAGCTAAGTATGGAGGCGACCTTCTCAAAGGTTCGACATGTTTAGCTTATGCTAAATACGTCGTGTGATTGCCAGGACGTTTGCCTTCGCAGCAGGCTGATACCTGAACCTTAGTTGTTTGGATTTGTATGGGCGCCATTTCGAAAATTTTGTTTTATCCAAAGAAATTTATACTCATTTAGTTTATTTTGTTTATATACGTCGCATTTTATGCAAATTAATAAACCTTGTAAAGTCAAATAAATAATAGAAAACTATATTAAAGAAAATAATATTAGAAATACATATAAAAGTAAGAGAAGCAACTATGAAAATCATAGGGTTTTTTTTTTTAAAAAGTTTATCTCAAAAAATCTGAATAAGAGATTTTTGTAATTCTGACTGCTTTTGCGCCCCAGCGATTTCCTGTTGAAGCACAGCAGCGGGAAAGAGAAAACAAAAAATGATTTCCTGGACCGACCGTCCAGGAAAGGAAGTCCAGGTAACCAGTCCTTTTGTGATATTTGCATAAATAATCAATTGGAATTTGCATTACCGACATTTAGCTTGCATAAATAACCATTTGCAAATAAGCCAACGGGCTTACGCCTGGTTTTGCCTCATTGCCAGTTTCTGCGGCCGAAAAGTGGTCGATTTGAGTTCCGCTGTATTTTCCAGTAAAAGTGAAACCTCCAAACAGAGTAAATATCCGTTTGTGTACTCCAACAACAGAGTTCAAAGGTCATTTTGCTTGAAATTTTTCGGGAGAATGAATTGTTCAGAACAAAGTTTTCATACCTTCGTTAAAGGGAAATTCCTTCAACCCAAGAATCTTTCTAAAACCTTTCTAAAACCGGAAACTAAGTTTTCGAAACAAAAAAAATCCAAACTATTCGCATTAACGAGAGCAATTTTCGATCGGATAACTTATTTTTTTTTCTTTTCCGGAAACACTTTCCTTCGGTTTGGATGTTTCTTAATATTCACAGTTTTTATTTCAGTTTATTATCGTTTATTCAGCACTCTGATTGGATCTCTTTCCTCCTCTCAAAGTTATATGTGTAAGCAAAGCGTCGCAATGAGGAAAACTTATCTTTAGTTTTTTATTTTTATTTATTTTTTCCCTTTAAGGTTTCTTTATTATCTTTTTACAGCTCAGATATAAACTCAGCCAATGAACTCAAATTCATAGATTTTGTTTCTTTGGATTGAAGAACTTCGCAATTTGACTGTGTTAACCCATCGCTGTGATTAAGCGAAAAGGTGCAAACTGTGAGATTTACCCGAAAATCTGAATTTTACTGCGTAAAAAATGGTTCGGGAAAATCTTTTGGGTTTTGTTGTAATGCAAAAGCGGAACTGTGAAAGAGAAGAATCGAATGATATAAAAGTAAAATTTAAAACAGGAATATGATGAAAATATTCAAATTTTCTCAGGGAAATTTTGTAGGAGGCGGAGAAAAGGAGAAATAGAGTTGATCTGGGATAGGCGACCGGGGAGAATATTCTATTTCATGAATAAGGAATTGATTAAACTTTGAGGAGAACAGGAATTTCCTTTTTGGCCAACCGAATTTTTCTTATATTTTACACTTTTGGTTTGATATGAAATTTATACATCGGTTGCCGAAGACTAATAAAACCGGAAACACAAAATGCTCTTTTGGTTATACTTTACGATGACGATGATGTTGGTGCAGCAGTGTGCATTGCTTTGGTGACGTAAATCCGTTTGCAATCTTTTTGTTTTTTGGAAATCCTTTGAAATTGTTGTGCTCTGAGTGAGGGGAAGTTTGTTGGGGTATTAACCCTTTGCGGTCGTGTGTATACTCTCAGCCACCACAGCAAGAAACTATACAAATATATACGAATCTTATACTGTATGCATTCCTATATCAGTTTAAACTTTTCCTCAATTTATATTATACCTTTTCATTAACTAATACACAACTCTCTTCATCAGTTGGAGATAATATAATTATAAATATATTTGTATAGATAAATTAATAATATATAATAATAATAATAATAATAAACAAAGCTATATTTATTTTTAACAAATATGTACAAATTAACAAAACGAAAATTTTTTCATCTTTTGTTTTATTTATTTATTAAAAATCGGCCCCGTCCTGACCAATAGATACCCATCCCCAAATTTTATACGACCGCAAAGGGTTAAAAGGAGGAATTGCAATGTTGTGGAGTTATTACGGCAAAACACCGAATTCTGTAAATGTCGACTTTCAGCATTGACATAGTCGGTTTGTGTATGTCCGAAATATTTACATAAATACATATAAAAATTTTATATTTTTCGCCTTTCGGCATTAAAATAACAAAATTTATTTCAAAAATTAACCTAATTTAGTACCCTTTTTTCTTCTTTTCTTCTTCTTCCTCCTCTTTTCTACTTTCTTTCATCTTCCCGGGGGTTAAAGTTATATACAGTTCATATTAAATAAATTTTATATCACATTTTCACTCCCTTTTAGACTTCCCTAATTTTCCCAATACCTTTTTCCCCTCACATTTGTATTTTGCTTTCCTTTTTAACTCTTTCCCTTTCCCTCTTAAATGAAGGTACAGAGGTATTTTTCGTTATATCTTGATTCTTAAATTCTGTTATACTGTTCTTGCTTCTGGATCTCTCTGCCCCATCTCATCAGCTGTTCTGCCATATTTTCTCCTCTTTCGATTCCTCTCGCTTCTAACAATTTTCTCCTTGCTTTCTCCCAGTTTGATTCTTCCTTTCTTTCCTTCTCCAATTCGACCGGACATTCCTTCAGCAGTGGGTTACTTCCTTTCCTTATTCTCTCTTCGAATTTTATCGCTCTTCTTCCTGTCTCTTTTGCATTCTTCTAGAACGATTTATCCAGGTATATATATGTCAGAAATATTAGCTAAGTGCCCTTATTTCTTCACCTTATCTGTGATTATCCGAATCTACAACAATGTAATGAAATATTTCATCTTTCCCGACATTCACATTCATCGGTGAAAATCAACATTCTCCAAATTCCGGTCATTGACCGCTAACAGAGTGATTACAGACAGTCTAAACTTAAATGAACGCCCAAAGCAGTTTTCATTCTGTCACATAACTTTTTGAGAAATGAATTGAAAGCATATCTTCTGAAT
This sequence comes from Brueelia nebulosa, assembly GCA_028293925.1. Classification (NCBI taxonomy): domain Eukaryota; kingdom Metazoa; phylum Arthropoda; class Insecta; order Psocodea; family Philopteridae; genus Brueelia; species Brueelia nebulosa. The sequence goes on from JAQIBA010000222.1 coordinate 93,709, forward strand.
CTTACAGTTATTTTAACTTTTTTTAATTTCATTTTCATCTCCTCTCTCTTTCTTTCTCTTCCCCATAATATCCCATTTCTTTCCCCAACATATATCGATTTCCAATTCCACCCTCATCTACTTTTTATTTTATACCCTATTAGATTCACTTAACGAAAGACTCAGTGAATTAGCCCGTAAAAAAATTTATGCAAAAAAATAAGAAAGCCATTTTTTATTCCAACGCGACCGGCAACACATAATTTTTTCCTTCAGCCTTTTGTTGAGTAATGTCTCAGTCGAAAAAGCGAAAATATTATTTTTTCCCGTCGAAATTAAGTGCAGTAAAATAAGAAATTATGAAAGCGTTATATCAAAATGTTGCACAGTATAAATTTTACTTTTGCAACATGTGAGACTTTAATTTCTTTAGCGGATTTTTTGTTTTTCAATTTGAAAACATCGTCTCGACGACAATAACGATCAGAAAATGTTAAAAAATATAAGATGGATTTTTGAGATATTGTTTCTCTCCGGAATTATTATTCCCGGAAACATTTTGGGAGGAAAGTGAGGTCATCTAATCCGACAGACTGTCTTTTTTCGTGAATATTCTGATAAATTTTTAAAAACAATTTTTAGTTGATCTTTTTTTACAAAGAAAAGAAAATGTAAATTTTTAATCAGTGCTTTCCCCGCTGTGCATTTATTATTTATGCTGATACCCATATTTATAATTTATCAGTTGAATTAACGTATCCGGGAAGAAAAAAAGACGGCAATGATGAGAGTACACAAGATTTTATGACACTTCCAACTATTGTAGGATTCGAACGGTTTCAGAGAGGTTTGGTATAGAAAAAATTAATCGAAACGGCAGCCTTCTCCTTTTTGTATTAAAACGTTTTCTAATCCCTCGGGGCGCCATTTTCCCGTCCTCTCTCCCGAACGGACAAATCCCGTCATATATTTGCAGGTGCCTCCCGTAATGTCGTGATTCGAACAAATTGCCTCTCTTTTTTTAATCAAAAACGGCGCACTCTGAATTCGTTCCCGTTCGTATACGTTCTTACCGATTTAATTTCCGACCTCATTTTTTTTTTTAATTAATTCAAGGACAAATATTTTCGTTTTTTTTCAATTTGCTCATCCGGATAAACTTCCCATCCGGCTGCTACACTCAGGCCCCCAGGACCCTCCATCTTCTGCTTTCTTTGCCCAACAGTTTCTCCTTCGATAAACATCCCATTTTTTATTTTATTCTCAGCTTCCTTTTATGCACTCAAATCTAATGCATTTCAGCTGCAGATGTCTCTAATCCGTTCGGAAAAGCGAAGAAACTGTGATGTCGAGTTAATCTACCAGAAAAGACAATTCATACTACTCTTTTCGTTCTTTTGTATACTATCGGTTCGTTATTTAAGGTAGCATTACTACTTTTATCAGTTCTGCGTGAAGATATTTTTAGAAATGGAGGAAAAACTTGGTTTAACTTGGTTTTCGTGTCTGTCCATCTGTTTGTTTGTCTGTCTGTCTGTCTTTCGGGTGTCTGTCTGTTTATTTGTTTGTCTGTTTGTCTGTCTATCTGTCTGTCTGTCTATCTGTCGGTTGTCTGTCGGTTGTCTATCTGTCTGTCCATCTGTTTGTTTGTTTGTCTGTCTGTCTGTCTGTCGGTTGTCTGTCGGTTGTCTATATGTCTGTCCATCTGTTTGTTTGTCTGTCTGTCTGTCGGTTGTCTGTCGGTTGTCTATATGTCTGTCCATCTGTTTGTTTGTCTGTCTGGTTGTCTCTCTGTTTGTCTGTCTGTCTGTATGTGTACAAAAACCGATATAA
>JAQIBA010000222.1:95620-138924 GCA_028293925.1 Brueelia nebulosa
ACACAAATCATGCACACCTGACAGGAAAGACTTCACCGCGTGAGATAATCAGCCCCATGTTGACAAAGAGTGGTGCACGCCTGGCTGATGATTTCGGGGCTGTGCTCTGATGCTGAAGGATTTATGGTCGTTATAAAAGATCGCACAATGCACGCGGCTCTCGCACTGCAACTGAGAGTCGACACAAAAGAAATTTCACCACGGGAACTTATCTCCTTCAACTTTTCCCTGTCCTCAATGACAGTTCGTTAGGCGACGCACAGTGCGGAAAAACGAAAATTTCTGCTTTTCATGTGGAGTTTTCCGAGTGCGGACCGAAATCAAAGACAGCAGATTAAAAACCGAATGATGAGTTGTGTAGTTAAAGTAAAAAGCCAAACTTTGAGCTTTTCTCCTTCAGGTCGCTTCTTCGGGTGACAAATGAGTGTACAAAAAAAAAAAACTAAAACTTTTTTTTCTAAAGAAAACTTTAAAGTTTTAGGTATTTTGTTCGTCGCGGAAAGACCTCGCGGAGACATAAATGTCAGGAGACCTCAATTCTTGAAACATTGTTCCAGAGAAATGACGTTTTCTGACAAAATTTAGAAAATTAGATATTGAAGAAATTTTGAAGTTGACAAATGACACGACTGGCAAAAAAAAATAACGGGGAATCGAATCAGGGAATCAATGAGTGAATTTCAAGTGAGTTTCTCTTCCCGTTTTATGGGTGGACTCACAGAAAAAACAAAAGAGATGAAAGAGAGAGATGATTAAGCAAAAATAATTAGTCCTAAAAAGGGTTAATTTAACCAGGTAACCCTTCTGTGATGTGTAAGGAAAAGTTGTGATGAAGCAGAATGTGTTTTTCTCTTTCTCAAACCATTAGAAAACAAGATGAGATATTTGGGTCAGCATAACAGACATTTCGCCATTAGTCTTTAATTCAATTTGCAATAGAAAATTCGATTATTTTAAATAATTAACCACTGAATCGAGGCGGAATTAGATGTGTTGATGGCGTGGGGGTGGGTTATTCGAGGGAGACTTCGCCAAGGGATGCTCCTAATTTTGAGTCTCAATCTTTGAGTTTGTGCGGTCTCTTCGGGGCGAAGATGTTACCTTTGCCAGTATTAACGTGTACAGTCATTTGGAGCGTAACAACTTCATTATTCGACACTGAGTGTATGAAAAGGCAGAAACTATAATTAAACCTCCAGACGAAGTGTATGTCAAAATTAATTCCCCGAATTCGCACAAATGGGTTTTTCTTTTGTCGGTCAGCACTGATTTTTTTATCTTACGATTTTTTTATTTATCTGGGAAATTTTGTGCGTTTTAACACAGAACTGGAAAATTAAGAAGAAGAATCAAATAAAAAGCAGTCCATAAGGAGAACCGTCATTTTAAGTTACGACAAGTTTGACTTAATTGTATTCTAAGAAGATTTAACTGAGCATTTAAAATCGTATACGATTAAAATCTTTTAATAATTCAGTTATGAATTTTTGTCAAATGTTTGGAAGTATGAATGAATGTGACGTCACAATATTTTGGCGATTCTTTTTTATAATTGTAATTGCAGTTTAACTTTTTAGTCTTGTCTGACTCATGACTATAAAGTTAACCCTTTTCGGTCGTATAAAATTTGGGTATGGGTATCTATTGGTCGGAATTAATTTCTTTGGAAAGAGCAGGGATACATATACATAATATTCACTAATATTTTGTCATATTTAGACATATTTTAACAAGAGAGAATCTCTAATTACTCCTAAATACAATTTATAATATATTCTTTGGAATTCTCCATTTAAATCGTATGGAGCTCTAATTGTATTAGTGGATGAAAAGGTTTAATAGAAATTGAGGAAAAGTTTAAACTGATATAGGAATGCGTACAGTATAAGATTCGTATATTTTCGTATAGTTCCTTGCTGTGGTGGCTGAGAGTAGACATGCGACCGCAAAGGGTTAAATAATAAAAGCACAGAAAATTTTTTAAATGCAATCTCACATTTTAAGAACGCACTAAAAGGTAAAAAGTAATAAACTGTACACACATTTATTCCTCTGTCATTGGGCACTATATATTCTAGATACTATACACCCAATATATTAATAGAAAAAAGATTTTATTTAAATAAAGACAGGTAAGTGTTTTAAAGCTGTATAACTCACTCTGTAGTGCTTTGTATATTTAATGCAGTCAGCCTTCTTTTATTTAAATAAAATCTTTTTTATTTATACAGTATAGATTGATGTATACCAACGAGAGAGGAATGTAAATGTGCATATTTTATTATATTTTTATGAATATAAAAGATTGTAACTTAAAGTTTTTTTCTTTTATTTATTTTGTGTTGCCATTGGCATTTTTCCTCGCGACCATCCGTCTTCAAATAAATGCCTTTTGAGGATTATTCGATGATATTTTACCGCATCTGATTTTTTTGAGTCCTTCGAGACGAAGAAACCAAATAATATGTCATTATCCCTCTTCAAGTGAGATCAATGTCAAAACAAGGGTTGCAAAAGACAAAAAAAACAAGATTGGGATTTTTCTGATAAAATTTCAGTTTTCTTACAACACCCCTCGAGAGAGAGGAGACTGCATTATGTAAGAGACGTCTCGAGAGAACCTGTTACACGTTACGGAAATTGCTTACAATTCGATTATCCTCTCGGAAAATGCGTGACCGTTGCGGAAAACTCCAGTGCACTTTGAAACGTCACTGCACCACATTCGGCGTGAAATTCGACGGTTTCATTTTAAATTATTTGTCTTAGTGTTGTTTACATACCTGTTTATTTTGAGTTACCATATCCCAGCTTGTTAATTTTGTTAGCACCGGTTTTAGATTGTTCCGAGATTAAATGAAAACCTTTTCTAAGATGGCGAGCTTTCGGCTGACGATTTCCTTTAGGGCTTCTTTTGAAGTCGACGACCTTCTGCTTTCTCCTGCGGGCACTCAAACGGCCGAATAACGATTCCAAGAACTCAAACATAAATAAGCTTATCATTCATGAGTAAAATTTGTAGTGAAAAGTGAAAACGTCGCTTTTAACTTTTATAATTGTCATCATTATTACGATGATTGTGACCTGAGGGTTGAGCGCATAATTTAAAAGACGGCTTCGGTTTGAGTCGTTTCAACAGTAAAAACGTTCAAATCATATTTATTCCTCCGTGTAAAGATTTAAATTCCCTTTTATCATTTCTCCGGGCAACAAAGCGCGCAAGTAAAAAGTTTCCTTTGTTCGAAAATAAGTTCGGGGAAAGGAAGGAAACTCCCGCTTTCATTTTATGCGCCCGACAAAACCCACCCCAAGGACCATTTAATTGGGAAGCCACTGCTTCACAGTTTTCGCGGGGAAACTATGATTTATGCACTAATGATTGTTTGTTTCCTTTTTGTTTCAGTTGAAATATCTTCTCAACAATCGGGCTCGAATGTTCATCGAACGGAAGAGCAGACGACATTATTATGCATTCGGCTGATTCGGCAAACAATGGGGAAAATTGTGATTAGTGAATTCGTTACTTCTCAGAGTGTACAATGAGTTGAATCATGAACGCATGATATTTGATTTCTATGCTCAGTATGCTGGACACGCCGGATGTGTTGATTGTCACGTTTGCCCTCCTGATCAGTGCTTTGGTTCAAGGTAAGACCTTCGGGGTGGTTTCACCCTTCGGACTTTACCAAATTAATTAAACTACACGCGAACAGGCGTCAACCCCATGCGTCATTATCATTTCACTTCCATCAAAACTTTCCCTGTGCATTGTTTGGCAAATTTAAATCTCCCCTTCTTCTCACAGTTTGAAACTGTTACTGGCATCGGAAGGGGGGTAATTCCTCCCCTCCCCGAAAACCAAAACAAAGGCTCCGCGTTTAACGAATCCCCCAACTGTATAATTTTTCCCTTTTTTTGGGGGGGGGCAAAATCTGGCGCATTTCCAACCCGTTTTAAGTTAAAACAAACTGTTTAAGATTAAGAAAGTTTACAGTGTCTCAGTCTCCGGATTTGTTTGCTTCGTTTTTCGGGGAGAATTAAATAAATTTGGCGGGTGGTTGAAAGTTCTCCGCTTTGGCATCGATTTTTGGACTTTGTCCGTAATTTATGAAAGAGTTGAAAGAATGGGGATTAAATAATTAAAGTTCGTCCCAAAAGAGAAGAATGGTTTGGAGAAAACCATCCGGGGGCGAAGAAACTTCTTAAAACTGATTTTAAAAATAAATGCCGGAAAAGCTCAAAGGAGAATTGTATTTCTGAAGAAAAATGAGAAAATTGATTTGATCTTGAAAAAATTTCTCCGAGGTCAGCTCTTGTTTAGGGATGGAAGGAAGTCTCAGAAGGAGAAGGGAAACGTGACCTCATGTTATTTATAAAAAATTAATTTATAGTTGGAAAAACATATTTTTCTTCTCTCCGGAAAATCACGGCGGTGTTTTGCGAACGGTATAAACCGTTCAGCAACTGGTGATAACACTTGCTTGTAATTTTGATAAAAGGGTCAGAGATTGTTAAAGAAGCAAAGGGAGTAATTAAAGGAGTTGCGAGTAGTGTGGTACCAGAGTGGGAGTGCACAGGTCGTTGGGTTTTTATTTGCTCGCTTTTCTTTTGATCTTTCAAACTTTCCCAGCGTGAATTTCCCGAGTTGGGTTGTTGAGTTGTTTCCAAAGCGAATCAAATGAAAGTTATCTCTGTTTGAACGTTAACTTTGGAGAGGTCTTTTACGTTCGGGAAATTCGCCACCAGATTTTATACATCTCAACATTTTTTTTTTGACAGAGAGAGATTATTAACATTATGCCGGATTTCGAAAGCTCAGTGACATTCCAGAAACAAACTTATGGTTTTTTATGTTAAACCTCACAAGGATTTATAACTCCAAAAAATGTTCTTTTAATATATTTATACTCCTAATAAAATTTAATTAGAGTTTGCTCATTGTTTATTTATGGTAATTTTTTTTTAAATTCAATTTTATTTATTTTTTTAATTATTTTAGTTTTATATTAAATTATACTTTATTATATAATTATTATAAATTATTTTAAAATTATTTTAATCTTAAATTGATTTATATATTGCAATTTAATCAGAGTTTAATAATTTAATAATTGAGTTATTAAAAATTTATTCATTTGAGAGTATAAAAAAAGTCTGAGTAACTTTAAAAAAGAGAAAAAAATTGTCCTTTCTGTGGAATTTTTTCTGCATCATTGGACTTATTACCTTCTAATTTTCGATAAAAGTTTGAACAAATAATTCAGTATCAACAACCACATGCACAAACGCATACACATCCACACAAATCTCCCCCTCCGTTTTATTTTTTATTGTATTTAATAGAAGCCGAACAGAACTTGCATTTATAATTATTCTAATTACTTAAAAAATCTCATGTTGAATTTGATATGCATCAGTTAAAAGCGTTTGCTTGACTCTGAGCATGTCAGCAAAGAAAAAATCAAAATTCCTAAATTATTTTTATTAAAATAAAATATAAAAGTTCGGAGTTTTGATACTCTGAAATTTCCTTTTCAGGAATTTTCTTCAGTTAAATTCAAAAATACACTTAAATTTGTGAATTTCAGTGTGTTTTTTTCGTTAATTATAATATTTGGGCGCGAACGGGAAATTCCACCCTAAACGGAAGCCTAAATTCAAGAAATTCTTTTCCCACAGCCCACCTGAGCTTTTTCCCTTTTTGGAATTTAATTACTGTTGGTGTTATGAAATTGGGGTTTCTTAAATGAAAACCTCTTTCCGAAACTGGCTGTAACTTTTCCAATTTCTTCACAGTTAACATACCGTTAAAATCCTGATTCTCTTCCTCCTCTTCCTGCAGTTTCCGCCCTTAAAACCACCGCCCTTATTCAACGTTTCAAAAGCAATTAAACACTCTGTCAACTATATTGTCCTTATTTTCAAGGCGGCAAAACCCGACAACTTTTTCCTAACAACTCTCACGGTTCAGTTAAAACGTGCGCTGTCAAATGAAGCTCAGAAAAATTGTGGAATTCGCTTTGGGAACTGTAAAAAGTGCACTCTGCAAATATTATATAGGAAAAGGACTCGAACGGCCGGGAGAGGGGAAAAGTGAGCGATGAACCGGAAATTCACTCGCTTTTCGACCACCCTGTCACCCCACTGACAGGAAGGTTTATTGCTCTTAAACCCCGGTGAATTAAAATGGAAATTTAAATTGAAAGGAGCCTTCTGCAGTAAAGGTTACATAAAATGCGACATAAGAAAAGGTAATTTAACAATTGTTTATTTCGGTATTCAAATCCGAAAGATGGCATTGCGTTATTTGAAGCGCGACTTGGAATTGAGGTTTATTTTTTATGTTCCTTTCGAGTTGTAATTAAACGCTTTCTCCTGCAAAAGCTCATTTAAGTTATTGTCACTGTGTCTGTGATTTATCCGGAAGCGCTTATAAAATGCGATTGACGTTCCGAAATAGGTTTTACCTCAAATCAGGTGTTGTGCACATTATTTCTTATCGCTTGAGAATCCCCTTACTTTTTCAGAGCTTTGGGGTTTCTCTCTGCGTAAGCTTTCATTCCCTACAGTGTAAATTAAATGAGGGAAACACCAAACGCAAGTGTTCGAAAATTTAAATTCATTCTTTTGAAAATTTAAACATTCTTTTGGAAGAAAAAGCGGTCTTTGTTGTTTTGATAATGATTCATGGTTAAGGATCTGTTTAATGGTCCAGAAACCCTGATATGATTTTAAACAACCAGAGCGGTTTCTCGGAGCGAAGTTTCTGGGCTTGAATTTCTCAATCGATTAGCAAATCGCTCTGAGTTCACCTAATTTTCCCAAATCCCAACAATTGTGTGCTGTCACAAGAAATTCTCCCTTTTGTCCGTTTAGTCCGCTTCTTAATGGTTATTGGCTTTCTGTTCTGATTGTATAAAATTTCTCCCTGAGCTTTCATCGAGTGATTTATACTTGACGACTTCTCTGTCGGATTTGCGGAACGTAAGGACGTTGCTGGACGTGAAGTTTAAGTAAATATGACCGAAATCTGGTAAAGGAAACGATCTATAAAAATAAAAACAATCCCGGATTTTTATACGTTATCAGCTGTTAAAGTTTATCCGATTTAAAGATTGTATAAAATGAGTTCAGGTAGTGTTTTCCTCTCCCAAAGGAACATATTTGGAGTCGGACCCGCCAAAGGATTTAAAAATGAATATAAATTCCAGTCCGGAATTCCCAAAAGAAAATCTCAAAATATCTTTGATTTTTTTTTTCATTCATTCCCATTTTAAGTTATACTCAGTTTTATTTCTCCGGGTTTTATTATTCTTCTGTAGTATACGAAGCAGTTATTAAGCAAATTATATTTGGCAGTGAGTTTTCACGAATTTAAGAAAGGAAATAAGATGAGCAGCTGTCGCGCAGAAATAAACAGAGAAATAATGAATTAGAAAAAAATTGAAAAGATTTTCAAAACAAAAAATCAGGTTATGCTTATTCAGTTAATCAAAAATTGGTTCGGGAACCCATGCAAATCTTCTCCCCGAAAGGGAAAATATTTTTATATTCTAAACTGTTCCCATCTCTCTCCGATCTAACAACGCTATATACCTTTCTTATCTCCTTCCCTTTCTCTTTCTATGTCTTCTGCTTTTTTATCTTTTTGATCTGGAACTCGGATTTAATGAAATTATTCTTTGAATGCTTTTTCGTCGAGACCTTCCCCCTCGACTCCGCCCCCTCCCTCCCCTCCCCCTCTCCCTCCCTTTCCGTCCAATGCGGAGAAATAATATTATTTTGACCTTTGAAATGCATATACATTAGAATATAAGTTCTCTCTTTTGTGCACGGCTTTGAAATGTGAGAGATTTCGAGAAAGATGACGCTTAGCGAAACAAAAAAGCTTTTTGAAATCGAAGAAGTTTATAAGAAAAAGTCCCGGAATTATTGGAAATTGGAAATTTCCATAACTTCGGTGAATGGAAACCTTTCACCCAATTTCCCCCCCTCTCTCTCTCTTTCTTTCTCTCTCTCTCTCTCTCTCCTGCAGAAGCCAAAGCAAATGCTTTTTCTTTGAGTATTTCTCTTGCAGCTTCCCATCAAGAAACAATGCTCGAAATAGGTCTTCTCAAAGCCCTTTTCCGGAATTCATTTCGTTACTACATTTATTACTATTGCCCCCGAGTAAAATTAGTTATTTATGCATAACAATCATTAACTCAAACTAAAAGCAACTCGCCCCTTTCCCTTCGGCCTCAGCTGCCCAAATTTTCATCAGCAACCCCGTCCCACTCACTTTTATTGGTATTTCGGACCTTCCTTCCGATTTTCTCATTTTGTATTTTACTCAGGTTCTTAAATATGGCTGCCGTATTTTTCGCATGAAGTTTTAAAGTTATGATTTCGAGTCATTTTCGCGGAATTAATGAATTAAATACAGTCGACCCTTCTATACTCCTGTACTCTTACAACTCCACACACTGTACCCGAGACACGTCTTCTCATAAGCTAAGAATAATCGATACAGTTTCTAGAAAAATCCGGAATGTTCGAATTCTCGGAAACGGACAGTCGGCGGCTTCTCTTTGATACCCTTTTGCGTTCTTCTTTTGTTTTGTCTTTGGAATTGAATGGTCTCCATATAACGCGCTACGAATCATGTGATTTGCACTAATCTGAGTCTACCCAACGCGGTAGACATCAATTTTGTCAAAGGATAAACGAAATTATTAATTCAGGTATTGTTTAAAAGTTTGACGATCATAGAAAACACACACTTCCGCTGCTTTATAAGATCACTATTGAAAAATAGGGACAAACAGCGAAAGTGTCAAAATGAAGATCGGAAGTTAAGAAAGTTTACTCATAATTAAAACCCTTCCTGGAATGATTGAGTGCTGTTGGAAAACTAAACACGTTGAAAGGATTGCTTACAGGAGAAAGAATGCTGATCGACAATTACGGACCCACTCCGGATATCTTGAGCGAACCCTTTTTGCAATTAAACCTTTTTCATTTTAACTCCCCCGAAGGAGTGGGAGAATATTGAGAGTTTACCCAAAATGTGAAATTAACAAATTGGTACGCATATCTGTTGTCTTCTCAGGGGAAGAACCCGCCAAAGTGTATTTTCCGTGGTCGCAAGTCTAAACTCTCCCGAGGGAAATTCTCGGCAGTTTTTTCATGTATAAGTGTAATTTTAAGTTGAATTCGATGAGAATCCTTCCCTTCGGCGAATCTATTACGCGTTTTCTTCTCAAAAGAGAGACAGAGAGAGAGGTTAAAACACTTGTGATTAATTTATTCCATAGCGACAAGAGTTTTATTGCTGAAAAGATGATTTTGAGGGCACCTTCAAATGAAGAAAACAAGAAGAGAGGGAAAAGGCGAAGAATTTCCCCGCGACTTGGCAACCATGTTTTCTTTGATGTCCTCGTCGCTGAAACCCTTTATTTCGGGTGAACCCCGAGCAGAGATGCCCCCTTGTCAAGGCAATAAACTCATCGTTTACCGCTTAACCCGGATTACCGTGGAAACAATAGATGAGCTGATGAGGCGCCACTTCAACATCATTTTCTTTTCTATGATAGATTTATTCCAGAGTAGCGAATTTAATATCTCTCAGATGGAAAACAAAAGATGAGAACTTCTGCCGAACAAAGGAAGATTATCTAAAATCTCCTTAAATCCATCGCTTTCCAATTCACATAAATCTTTTCTTGCATTCGGTCTTAACTTAGCTGAATTCCCTTTTCTCAAGAAAGTGGTCGTCTTCAGGTGTACGAAAGAAAAAGTATTTAGAAGAAGCGCGTTCGGGTGTTTTCATCCCGACCAAGAAAAGGGTTTATATTCTGCACACGGAATGATTCATCGCCTTCTCTTGCATTTTCTTATAGATAAAAATTTCTGATAAAACCTCAATTTAAAAAGTTTAGATTTATATGCTTTATGCCCTTTGAACTTCGATTCACAAATTTTTATATATTCTTATGAATTTCCGGAGAAATTATATTAATTAAGTAATCCTCACAAAATCTGAAATATTCAGAGGCTTTTTAGTACCTCTTCGAAATGAAGAAGTTAAGATAAGATTAAAGTCGTATAGTTTTAGAATTATTCCAAAGATAATTACAAAAACAAAGTGAACACTGAATTTCCAACTTCCGGACAGACTCCCGCAGCGTCAGCTCTCGCCGGGAAATTTTTTCTTATTTCACACGACCTCAAAAAAAAAATTGAGACGGAAACTTTGAAAAAACGGTGAGAAAAAAATTCAGGAGAAAACGAAGTTCAAATATTCCAACTGAAATTCTTATAAAGTTTTTTTGGCAAACCCAATAATACGTAATTCAAATTTTCACTGCTGAAACTCTCTCTCTTTTGTTTGCGACAATATCCACTCGCCGAATTTCGATTACTTAATTTGCTGAAGTTGCATCTCAAATTTGTTTTCTTCAGTTCCCTTGAGATTGTGTATTCACTTGTGTGAGCAATCGATTAACCCAGAAACGGTGCGACAGCAGTTTAACCGTAGATATTAAAAATGATTAATAAAAAATTCGCCTGCAGAATTATTCCCTTCGTTTCCGCCCCCCGATTGGGTCGAAAGAGAAATCAAAGTTTCATTTTGGGTTCTTTTTTTGAGTTTCAAAGCCAATGTCTGTGCTGATTATTCCAAGAAAAAAAATAATTAAAGTTGTTAAAACCATAAAAATATAATTCCCTTTAAGGCAGAATAAGAGAAGAGAGAATTTTTATTCAGAAATTTAGCCCCTTCAGTGTTGGAAACAAAAAGGCAGAAGAAATTCAAAAGAAAATGAAAACAAAAGAAAGAGAGCTTTAAATAAAATTTTTTTAAAGTTAATTAACTGCAGTCGCTGATTTTATCGGGTTCGCTTTTATTTGAATTCCGAACTCTTTCTCGTCTCCTGCTGAGCATCAAATATAAAAACTTAGTCTTATTGCTCTCTTTTCACAAACTGTTATGTTTATAAAAAGATTTCTGATAATGATACACATTCCTTTGTCTTGAGTTGATAAAATAAACGCGAGTTGATTGGGAAACCGTTAACTGCTTCGGAGTTTCTTTTTTATAATTTAAAGATTTTTCACTTCAGTTTTGGTTAATTCACTCACGAGTTTTCTATTCGTTTAAATATTTTCCTGAAAAAGCACTTGATTTTCTTTAAATCAGGGATGGCCAACCTGCGGCCCGCGGGCCATTTCCGGCCCGTGAAGGTGTTGCATGTGGCCCGCTCTTTTATTCCCATATTCACACACGTTTTTGGTGATTTTACTCCATTTTAATTTTTAAATAAAGGGTTATTCTAATATTAGAATAACTTCAATTTGAAATTCTTTCTTACCTTTCGGCAAAATTTTAAATTTACAGTTAAGCTTTCGAATCCATTCGGTCATATAAGTCAAAAGGACTGCTTGCATAAAAATGTAAAAAGGGTAAAGCCGGAAAAAAGAGGCTAAGGACAATAGCCGTGACAGCAGGAACGCAGAGAAAAGAAGAAAATGATAAAAAGAAAAAAAGGGTAAATGAGAAGAAAGAGAAAAGGAGAAAAAGAGAAAAGGAGAAAAAGAGAAAAGGAGAAAAAGAGAAAAGGAGAAAAAGAGAAAAGGAGAAAAAGAGAAAAGGAGAAAAAGAGAAAAGGAGAAAAAGAGAAAAGGAGAAAATGAGAAAATGAGAAGAAAGAGAAAAGGAGAAAATGAGAAGAAAGAGAAAATGAGAAAAGGAGAAAATGAGAAAATGAGAAGAAAGAGAAAAGGAGAAAATGAGAAGAAAGAGAAAATAAGAAAAGGGAAAACGAGAAGAAAGAGAGAAAGAAAAGAGAAAGAAATGAGGATAAAATGAGAAGATAAGAGAAAGAGAGAAAAGATGAAACTGAGAAAAAAGAGAAAAGGAGAAAATGAGAAAAAAAAGAGAAAAAAAAGAGAAAGAAAAGAGGATAAAATGAGAGGAAAGACAAAGATGAGAAAAGGGGAAAATGAGATGAAGGAGAGAAAGAAAAGACAAAAAAGAAAAGAGGATAAAATGAGAAGAATGAGAAAGAGAAGAAAAGATGAAAATGAGAAAAAAGAGAAAAGGAGAAAATGAGAAAATGAGAAGAAAGAGAAAAGGATAAAATGAGAAGAAAGAGAAAGAGAGAAAAGGGAAAATGAGAAGAAAGAGAGAAAGAAAAGACAAAAAAGAAAAGAGGATAAAATGAGAAGAAAGAGAAAGAGAGAAAAGGGGAAAATGAGAGGAGAGTAAAAACTAACTTTAAAAATCCATATTAAATTCCACCAAACTCAACTTTGGTCCGCACATTGTGAAACGTTGGCCACCACTGCTTTAAGTCATCACATCGTTTATTAAATTAGATATATTCGAATTTATGGCTCATATTATCATAAATTACAGTTTACAATGAATACAATAAAAGTATCTCTCAAGTGGCAGTACCATTCACGAATCAACGCACGAGAGTTTCTTCAATGGCTCTGTTATTTTTATTTATTGCTTATTTATTATCATTGCTCCGTTTTTATTTATTATGTTATTTTTATGGTTCTCACATAGACTGTATCATTCATTTTCAGTCATTATAAATAATTCATTTGTCATAAAAACGAGTCTGTCCTGAGCTTTCGCTTAAATAATTACCTGTGATCTCTCGTGTTCAGCAAACAAACAGCATTTGTTCTCTTCTCATATCTTTTATCCCGCATTGAAATCGAAAGGCACTACTTTTACTTTCATATGCAATAAAACTAAAGTTAAAGCAATGTAGCATGAAGTTGAAGAGATAAATCACCTCCACTCTTCCCCTCTGTCGCTTCTTATACTCCGCCACACTTTTCTTACGCACTTCTTCCATTAAATGTATGGCAGTCATGCGAAGAGCCCGAATCACATTTTTCACATTTTTATATGGAAATTGCGAAACTTCTTCAAAAAAAAGTTAATTACACACACAAATGGTGGGATTAGAGGCTGGCCATTACGGAAAGATGCCTCTCTTAAGGATTATCGGAGAGGAAAACATGGCGACAACTGTTCTCCTGCCTCGTGGTTGCTGACAATTGCGTTAGTAACGAGTTAACAACTCCTAATTTACATTTTGAGGAGTGTCCATATTACAGAACGCGGAGTGTTTGTTCAAAACCACTGAAAACGTTTCAGCAGTACCGCCTTCTGCTGTCGTTTTCTTTTATACTCGCACAATTAAGATTTGTCTTTTATTAATTGATGGAGTGTTGCGTTCAATAACCGAAATGCTCACAGTCTGGCAAAGCCGAATGGTTTCCAATTGATTCCCTGGAAAATGCCTTTCCGCATGAAGAAATCAATTCGCAGCCTCCCACTATAATTCATGATTTAAGAGATTCCAATTTAAACGAGCGGATGGCGACTAATTATACATTCTGAGGTAACACCGTTGCGGAACATTAAAAAGTGGTTAAATAATTAGGGTGGAAAACTTTTATCAGATTTCCCCTTTTTATTGGGAGGTCGTTACATAACTAGTGTAAAAATTGAAAAAGGGGGCGAAAGGGTTTTCCCTTAAAAAGGGAAAGTTTTATACAAGTCGAAGGGAGGAGGTTTTTAACCAAGTCTTGCGACTGTGGTCGTTTGTCTTCCAGTGACAGCTCCGCCGTAGGCTGCCAAACGAAGTTCGCCTCTTTTCCACGTTTCACTACTCAACCCTTTCCCAAAATCTACCAAATTTCATTAAGGATTTCCAATCTTATAAAACTTTCCATTCACCCCACCGCCAAGAGTTTTAAATCCTGTTGAATTAGTCTGATAATGTTTGAAAAGTAGTTATTTTCTTGTTGTGTTCCTTCGGAAATGGTTTTCATTTCGGTCTGGATTGTTCCGACCTGTCCTTTCCAGCATTTTCCAGCAGCAGATGCAATCGACTCTCCATTGAAAAAGTGCAGTGGCGACGCGACCATAATCAAAAAAGCTTAATTTCCGGTGTCACTGTATTCCACCCGACATTTTTGTAAGCTTTCAAAGGAGTAAATTCCTTCAAGAAAGGAAAGAATATAAAGCGCATTTCAGTATCGAAGCTTTCAACATTAAATCAGCGATCCCTTTAACTGCTTAAATAAACCAGAGAGCGACCGGAACGTATAATTTCAGTCTTAATTTTGAAAAACATGTAAAGTTTTGTAAAAAACACTCACGCGACAGGGATTTCCCTACCATTTTTACTTTTATAAACAGCCTTTTTTACTTCCTTACATAACTGAAAGGGTTAATTTGGTAATTTATTTACTTTTGAAAGTTATACAGATTTCCATTACTGTTTATGAAAACAGCACGAGTAGGCGGAACGCTACTGCATCTGTTATGGTAACTCTGTGGCCGGGATTTGTGTGCTGGGTGTACTCCCCGAGATTGTTTTTCCAAATCCCCCAATTGTGGAGCCCTTTCAAATCCAGTAATCCCTTTGGACGCGAAAATTCGTTCTCCCAATGATCCGTGAAAAACGAATTAAATTTAAAATAATAAATAAATTTTCAACTGTAAGTTTTCCTTGCTGTTACCTCATTAGATCGACCTGCAGGTGGGGAATTAAATTTAAGAGGCTCACAGGAATGGGCAGAATTTGTGTGAGCTCGAGAATCAAACACTGTGGAAAGGCAGAGAATTAAGGGATTTAACTGTTTTCACGCAGAGTATATGCGACAGGTCAGAGAAAACAAATTGCTTTAACGCAAAGCTAATTCCGAGACCATGACGCAATAAATACGCACCTGAGCCCATCAGATTGAGAGCCAAATCCGGTTTTCCTCCGGAAGAAAATGCGATGCAAATGAAAAAACTTCATTCAGACAATTACCACTTTTTGAAAGAACCTATACTCAACCCCTGCGTATCCGATTCCACCCCAATCGCATAAAAATGCCCACCAATATAATAAATACTATTTTCCTCCGCTTTGGGGCTGTAATCGTACAGAAAAAAATTATAGGATATTGTTTCACGGAAGCTCAAAGCGACTCCTCCCTTTCTCTTATTTCTAAAAAATCAAAACACAAAATATTATTCAAATGATATGGAGTTCACCAGTGAAAGTGCACAACAATTTTGGTTGAATTTCGAGAATTTTTAAGAGAGTAAAAAAATTATTCTGCGTTGATTTGAAGAGTATTATTTAGAAAATAACAGTTTTCGAAATCTCCCGTATTGAATATCTTAGGATTGTATAGCTGAATATTCAGAAAAGGATTTTTTTTACATTTTAACCCTTTGCGGTCGTATAAAATTTGGGTATGGGTATCTATTGGTCGGAATTAATTTCTTTGGAAAGAGCAGGGACTCATATACACAATATTCACTAATATTGAATGTCTAATTACTGATAAATACAATTTATAAAATATTCTTTGTGTCTGCGAACGTTATAAGCTCTTGCACAACTTTTGTTTAGATTAAATTTTGTTATCTCCAATCGATGGAGCATCGTATTAGTTGATGAAAAGGTTTATTAGGCATACAGGAATGCATACAGTGTAAGATTCGCATAGTTCCTTGCTGTGGTGGCTGAGAGTAAACATACGACCGCAAAGGGTTAAAATAAAAAATTATAGTATTATTTAATGGAACTCAGTAATAATTACCATTTAAAAGCAAATATGTAAAGAGGGACAGTAAAAAACTAAATACTGTATGAAATAATAATTTATTCTGAATATAAAATTCAGTCGAGTTGGTTGCCATTAATCAAAAACACTAAAAAATACAGTATAAGAAGTCTCCTTTTACCCAAAAATGAGACGAGAAAAATGGTAAATAAAAATATATTAATTAGAATTCATGTTTAATTATGTCATTAAATACCTCAAAAAGGAAAAAAATTAGTAATATATTTAGAGTAATCACTAATTAATACTAAATAATTTTTTAGAATTTTATTTAATTTGACAACACCGACTTAAAACTGGCTTTTATATACCGCTTTTCTTTTCGTTCATAATATTATTCGTCGTTATATGGCTTCGTTTTTACGGGAAATAACTGTCACATCAATTTTTTCCTCAAAATCTAAATTCCAGTTTCTTTGATTATTAGAAAGTGAACTCTTGTAAACGAATTTAGTAAAAAGATAAAAAATGAAAGGATAGACTGATTTTGCAATAACAAATGGTGGTCGTGATTTTGACGTCACACAGAAATATCTGAAAATCCGGAGGAGAGGATTATTGGTTTCTCGAGATAGCTCGACTGCAAAAGTCGGTCTGTTCGTGTGGTTTCCCTTAAAATCTGAGAAGACACCCCTCAGACTGAATCAGCTGTTTCTTTAAACCGCCCCTTCGTATGATCGCTAAAACAACAAAAGCCTCCGATATTTTCGTAATGTGTATGTTCCGGGCAAAGTCCGGTGACAGTATAATCCTCCGATTCTCCGGATAAAACCCCAAATGTCATTTTATTCTTTCCTTTATTTCAGATATTAGTCGGGTCTTTCCCCTTTTACTCTTTAAATCTAATCTTCTTCTAATGTCGGATATGGACCGTAACATTTATGGATTTAAATGATACAAATTTCCGTACACAAAAAGTCTTCTCTGATTATTTATATAAATTCGTTGTTTTTTAAATGGATTTTGTGAGTGTGTTTCTTTTTTAATCCTACAAAAATGATACTATATTTGGGCTTTAAAAAGCGGAGACGGAGGTGTTAATTTAAAATTAAAAGGAAAAGTTTTTGTTCTTAAATTACATTGTAACTCTGCAATTTAAGAGTGCCCCTTTTAGTCCTTTTTGAGTCAGTGCTTTCTTCATCAAAGTTTAAACTGAGAAAATCACGAAAGAGACTTAAACATGCTTCTGACGTTTTAATAACTGAATAAAAGTTTAAAATTGTATGCATTCAAATGAGGAAAGGAGTTCACCTGAGGGAAAGAAAAAGAATGATTTTTGCAGAGAAGAAAATTACGGGACTTCCTCACGATTTGCCTTTTATGGGAAAATGCCGAAAAGGTGCTAAACATTCATTTCGAGGAGGGACATCCATTAACTTACTGGACTTTTCCATTAGTTGGCTTGTAAATGGTATCGGGCGAACGCTTTCCCGATTTCCTTCGATGCGCCATCATTCGCTCCCAAGGAAGTATTAATTTTAAAATTTATTTGCATGAGAACAAAGTTGCGGTTCCCATAACAGAAATAAGCAATCGACACTCCATCCTTTCGTAAAAGCACCTCCGCAATTCCCCAGAGGCTCCCTTTCGTTTAATTAGTAATTTATTTCCAGTCTCAGTTGTATTATAAAGTTTATTTGCTTTCTCAGTTGTATAAACTTAGATTTTTACTTGGGATTATTGACTTTCGGAAAAGGGTTCACATTAACTATTTCCGAACTCGGGAAAACCATATTCAGAGTTGGTTTAATTCATTGTAAAAACTTCAGAGGTTAACGACGTCGTTGCCTCACGAGACTTTTCCCCCCCAAAAAAGATGAAGAAAAAAATTATTCGATACGGAAAACTCGACAACCAATCAATACTTCCGTTTTCTTCAATTGTTTAAACCTCGAAATGCAACAACGCAATAACTAACCCTTTGGCGACAGTCGTTTCGGGGGGCAAATCACGTGTCATTTCGCCCCTCATGAATTTTTAAAATGGTGGATCGGCCACTCATCATGTCGGGGTAATTTTTCCTCCCTCGGCATAATGATCCGTTGTGGAAAAGTGAAAAACAGCACGTTTGATTTAATTCGTGACCCTTTTTGCTCCCCTTCGGCTCTTTTTCTTCGAGGGAAACCCTCAAGCGGATTTTCCCAAAATTCGCTACAATAAAACATTTTTTAAGTGTATTTTCCAATCACCCCCAAATGAGCCAATTAAATGAAAGCCCGATCATACTTAAATTCGGTCGGCCAAAAAAAAAAGAAAATTTCAAATTAAAATGAGCTTTGGGAAATAAAAATGTTAATTTTTGTCTAAACGGTTTTCCGAAAAGTTTTTTAACTGTAATGTATGTGGTTGAAGTCTTAAAATTGTTAAACAGTGTCACGCGTTAAGAAGTTTTCTTTTTCCCTCGTTATTAATAATGATGATGATTCCGTTCTCAATTTATGATCTCCTCTTAAGCGTTGGAACTTTTAATGAGTTTTTATTATATTTATAGATGTAATTAAATCTGGGATGAGGTGCAGGGGAAGGAAGGGATTTTGGAAAAATTTTTCATTATCCCCTCGGGCGATGGGGTTAGCTTTTAACTTCAGGTTTCGTTTTGAAATTCAAACTTTTCCTCCTTTCCTGAAAATTCGCTTTCTTAATTAAATGTATGTGATTTTCTTGTGTGTAATTATCAAACCAATCAGTTCATGAAAATGTTTAATGTATATTTTTCAATTAAGCTCATTTGAAACCACAAATTTTATACTTCCGAGTTTGAAATATTGATTTGGCAATTAAGTTATTCCGGATTTCACTCATGTATTGTTTCAGTTGAATTTTTAAGGTGTCAGGTATGGTGCAAATGTATAAAAAATTTTGTTGTTGGAAATTCTGCTTTCAATCAGTAAAAACCGTTTTTTGATGGGTTTTGTAGTGTTCGTTTGGCTTTTGCTGAAAAATGGAAAATCAAATGGAGCTTTTTTTTATTTCTTATTTTTATTCTTAAATAAGATATTTTATAATTATTAATAATTTTTAAATATTTTATAAATAATTATTACAATTATTAAATTATAATAATTTTTAAATAATAATATAAATCTTATTTTTATTTTTATTTCTTACTTTTAATTTTTATTTGCTTTTTTATTTCTGCAAAAGGGAAAACGCATCGCAATATCCTAAAAAGTTATGTGCTGTTTATGGTGACGAAGCCTTAAAAAAAGACAATGTCAAAATTGGTTTGCCAAATTTCGTTCTGCAGATTTTACACTCAAAGATGAAAAATGCTCTCTGGTCGTCCAGTTGAAGTTGATGACGCCCTAATCAAAGGAATAATCGATTCAAATCATCACAATACAACACGAGAGATTGCAGAGAAGCTTCAGGTATCACATACATGTATAGAAAAACATTTTAAACGACTGGGCTATGTCCAAAAACTCGTTGCATGGGTTCCTCAAGGCCACAGACATCTTTGGTCACTCGGCAAAAATTATTGGAGCTCGGTTGGGATGTTTTGCCACATCCACAATATAGTCCTGACTTTACACAATCGGATTATGCTTTGTTTCGTCCCCTAGAAAACTCCTTAAATTGTAAAAATTTCAAAAATGATGTCAAATTGTACCCAATTCAGTTCTTTGGTAATAAAGACCAGAAGTTGCTGATGAAAGATGGCAAAAGCTCATTGATCAAAATGGGCAATACATTATAGAAAAGAGTTATTTGTTACTACGAGAAAATTGTCTTTGATTTTCTATAAAAAATCTGCAATTACTTAATTGCCAACTCAATACTTAATATTATTATATTAATTTAAATGATGTACAATATTTTTTGTTGCCAATCAGAATACACAGATGACTTATTCTTCCATAAGTTTGTGAAGTGCTTCCTTCAGTCTTTTTTGAGTCGGAAATTTCGCTAAAAATTCAGCATTCACGATAGATTCTCGCAACAGCTTCTCTCTGACATTTCCTAAAGCTGGGCAGTCTAAGATGAGATGCTTCTCGTCTATTGCTGCTTTGCACAGTTTTACAGACGTAGACATCGTTGCTCTGGCACTTGTAGAGATACAGCCCCAAACGGAAATGCAGCGCCCGTTTTCCAATGCTGTCCTCATGAAAAAGCCCAATGTCTTTCAAAAGTTGAAAATACATAAAACAACATTTCCGGAATTACACGAAAACCTCAGCCCCAAAAATTAAATAAAATCAAATTAGGTCAGCAATACATAATCTTATCCCAACCTATTCCATTTAACCTTTTCCTCCTTCACCTCCTCCAACTGGGATTTTGGGCAGAGTCCAAACACTATTCCATCTCTCTCTTGCACGTGACAGTTGGCGTATTTTAGTTCCTTTAGATCCCCCATCCCTCATTTTTTTCGACATCGAATGACCCGGGCTCAAACTAAAAATATAAATCAAAATAAAATTTTTATCTATACATATTTGTCTTCCTTTATACTTTTTTTTTTCAAAAATCTGACTTTCGATTCAGCAGAATTTTTTTGTATCGTGAAAAATGAGAAAACATCAAAAACAGAGACGTCCGGAATCAGTACGTGACTCTGACACAATGACTCAAACTCAACATTTTTTTAAGTTTGAGGTTGAAATGATGTTCCGCAAAAAAACTACGCTTTTCCCTTCTTTTATAGTTAAAACAGCAGCAGACTGCAAAGTAGAAAATTTCATCTGAATAAGCTATGCAGCGCACGAGAGTGTACCGTGCTTTTATGTACTGTGCTGATTTGACGCACTCCCTCACCCCATAAACCTGCCGGGAGGGTGACAGAATTTTGCCCCTCACCTCTGTATTTTCATTTCCCATTCACAAAAAAGTAAAATATTTGTCCGGTGTCTTTTCTAAGGATTACTCTGACATCTTTCTTATCAGCAATCTTCAAAAATTTGACTTTGGATCCTCATTTTCAATGCGTGAACAAATCTATGGATTTTATTCTAATAGACCTTCGAAAAGTGCAATCGGAAAAGGACTTTCTATCTTTGTATCTTCTTTTTTTGCGGTTCTACAGTGTTACAAATCCCAACTGTTCATTTGATTCCAATCGACGGCCATTTCTCTCCCAAATCCTCGGTTATTCATCCTTCTGCCCATTAAATCACTGTTTCTCAACCGTTCCGGAGGCGTTCAATTCCTACTTTTCTTAATTCTTATTCTGCCATTTTGTTTGTTCCTTTCACTCGAATGCGCTTCCGGTGAAAAAAGCGCAAAAAGCTCAACTATTTATTGTTCGTTATAAAAGCAGACGCCATTTCGCCACCCGCTGTTCCGCATTTTATCTTAAACTTTCCCTACTGAGTTTTTTGAAATTTAAAAAACGCCCAATTTATCTGGCATTAAACATTAACATCACTTTATTAGACGAAGAGCGAAGGCATTAAATAAAAGTAAAAAAAAAAACCGGAAGTAATGGAAAGGAGAAATAGCGCCGACCAAAGTAAATCATCCTTAAACCCGGAAAGTAATACTCGAGGAACACTTTTATGGGTTCCGAGACTTTATTTCTTATGTTTATTGATCTTTTTTTTTTTTTGTTTGATTGCGAACACTTTCGCGTCAAATAATAACGAGGCAAAAGATGTAGGCGGGAAATTCGGAAAATCTCCGGTCTGATTGTTGGAATCCAAAGAATTTTCATTTATCCACGAAGACATGAGAATTATTTGAGCTCCCAGAAATTCCCACTCTGGCTGGGCTCGGTTTGATTTATGTCGGTGTCGGCTCTTCTTTTTTTCCACTCTGTTCATGGTTTTTGCATATCAAAGAGGGGCTAAGCGGCCGAAACCCCTTTAACAACCCTCGGAGCGGAAGGGGTGAGTGTAGAAAAATATTTAGCTTTTTTCTGTGACGAAACTGATTTTGGAAACGCTGTCGGATTCACACTTATTTACAGTTCAGTTTGCCCTGGTTGTAGTCAAGTGTTATACAAAAAAGTTACTGACCACATTTAGAATAATTATAAACTTATATAAAATAATTATACCTTAATAATAACTTAAACATCAAACGCTCTCGGATTCACACTTGTACAGTTATACTCACACTTATACTTACAGTCCAGTTTGCCCTGGTTGTCGTCAAGTGTTATACGAATACAAAATACAAAAAAGTTACTGACGACATGCAGAATAATTATAAACTTAATTAAAAACTAATAATTATAAACTCACATAAAATAATTATAACTTAATAATACCTTAAACTTCAAACGCTGTCAAATTCACACTTAAACAGTTATACTGACACTTATACTTACAGTTCAGTTTACATATAATACAAAGTTTACAAGTTATAATACAATATAATACAATACAAAAAATTATATAATATAATACATATAATACAAGTTTATATATTGATACAAAAAAGTTACTTACGACGTTTAGAATAATTATAAACTTAAGTAATTTACGTTTTTAAGAGATTGTTGAAATGAAACCTTTCAAAGAGCTGAAACCAAAGCATTCATTTCCCTAAATAGCTCAGTTTGAGAGAAGACGGGTCACTTGGGAAACGAGCCGGTGCTTTTGAACCTGTCAAAACTTCCTGCGGGACTCAAGAAAACAAATGGGTCACTCTCCCAAAGGGGAAATCGAGTTGGGGACCTCCAAAAATTCACCACCGAGAAAGACGCCTACTTTTTGCTACTCCAGACAGTTTTCAAGCTATCATTGAAAACGCCCCTTTTCGCCTCTCCCCCCTCCCCCCCCCCCCTCCGCGGCAGCTGTTTTCTCACATTTGCATGTTTAAACCTTTTCATCAAAAAAAAAAAAAATCCCACAGAGTTAAACCTAAAAGGGGGATTTTTTTGTAGTTTTTTATTTTGTTACGAAAACGATTTCTTTTTATGAAGTCGATTCTCGAGCGCGTTACGGGCGAAATAACTTTTTTTCGAGTTTTTATTTAAGAAAATCAACTAAAGCCTTACACCTTTTGCTTAGATGAAACCCGAGTCATGAATTTTATCGCTAAACGCTTTTTACTTGAATAAAAGTTGCAGAAACTAAAATGGCCGAGTCGGTGAACGTTATTTATTAAAGTTCTCTTAGGGCGAAAGTAACAATACGGTTGAAGGGCGGGAAGAGACTGTCAGTTAAAGGGAAGATAACATTTCCCTTCCTTCTTTATTTGGAGATAAAGTGATGGATGATAGGAAAATAATCAATTGATGATTTCGTTACTCTTCGAGGATGCAACTGACCGGTTTAAATTGGATGCATTTTCACGGAGAGGAAAATTCGCTGACTTCCGCCATTTTCTTATGAATTCTGAATTTTTTTTTAGAATGTCTGAATGTCGAAGCGGTCAACTGCCATGAATTTAGTTTGTGTTTACGGTCAGCTTATAATTTTTTGACGAGATTTCCCGAAGCGATTTCCAAGCAAAACCTTAAACATTTACGAAATAAGGGTTGTTTTAGCGCTTCCGGCTAAAAAATCTTCCCGCTTTGTGAAATTTATTTGAAATTAACCACCTTCCGTTACGGGTGACTGTTTATTTAGGAGACGGAACCCGCTTAATTTCGCCAATTCTCTTTCTTATGAAACCGTTAGAGAAAAACTGACTCATATTTCACCGCTGAATTTCATCTTCCGCATGCATTTTGTTTTCTCCGCGTTATTCTTATGTTTCACGCTAAATAAATTTTCGTTAAATTTTATTTACGCTTTTCCCGATGTTCGTCATAATTTTTCTCACATTCAACAACATCTATATTAAATGGTTGCCCCCAAAATGGAGGGGAGGGAGGGGAACGACTCAGACTGCTGAAAAGGAAGCCTCGACGGGAACTCACTCGCACACGATAAGATTTTGATTGGCACTCGAATTATTCCAAAAGTGGTGTTTCGGTTTTCAAAGGCCCGACCAAATTAAAATGAATCGGTGTCGTGTGGCACTGTTGGCGAGCTTCTTCTAAAGCGTTCCCTTGGAGCTTTCTAAATGAAAAGCATGACTATTGTCTGTGACGGAGCCTCCATTGTATTCATTAAAGAAGCTAATTTCATGCCAGGGTATTAGTGTAAGTGCAGAGCGGCTCATGAATGATTATAATCTGGTTGTCAGAAGAAATGAGAATTTTTGCAATTACACGTTTACGAGCTTGCAACATTTATTCGATGTTTCCAGTAATAAAAGACCTAATCTCGGCCAAAGCACGGAGTATCTATAAAATTAAGGTCTTAAAATATCCAGGGAAATGTTGCGTTTGTGAAATTATGGAATATGAATAAGCCCCGCATGTCACTTTTTGAATTCGAATTTTGGCTTAAACAGTGCTACAATTTTTTGCTTTTGTTGATGAGTTCAAAGAATATTTAACGGAATATGCGGGCTTCAGTAGAACCCCATTGCTTTATTTTAGTGTTTCTCAGCGAGAGGAACTGTGCTTTAACCGATTTTATTTTTAGGATAAATGAGCACCACATATATAATTGTAATTAATTAAAACTTGATCTTCCCATTATTCTTGCCTTTACTGCTTCTAGATGATTTTTCCTCGGCCTCCTCAGATAAAAAGGTAGATCTGGGGTTAAGTATAATATTTTGAACGCTCACCCAAGATCTTGGACTCCTTTATCTTGCTACCATTGTGCCCCCTCTCTATCTCCTCAGCCATGTACACAACTTCTTTGTAAACTGGCTTTCCTTCTTTTCTTCTTCTTCTAATATATTCTGAGCTGAGTCCTATTTTTTGTAAGAAAGTTATTCTTTGCTAATCTTTTCTCTTTTGTGTATCACTCAGTCATAGGCATTCCTTCTACAGATCATTCCCTACTGTCTCTATTTTCATTTCGAATTTTGCTGCTCTTTCCACACTCTTTGTGTATTGTTTGAGTTTTCTCCATTACTATGTAATTTGGGACAAACCACGGGAGTTCCAGTGTTCATTTGAAGAGCTGTTCGAATTGACTATACTCTTTCCAGCCCCAGACCTCCGCCGCATACAGCATTATACTATAACACTAGGTAGTATTATATAACACTATTATTATTTAACAATTTATTAAAATTTATTAACATTGTTTTATAACACTATATTATATAACTCATTAAAATTATACAACACATATAGTATTATATAATACTAGGTACTGGAAGACACACACCTTTTCTTAAAATTCCCTAACGACCTTTTACTTATACTCCACACTCTTTTCATCACAGCAGAAGCTCTTCTTGCTACTCTTTTTGACTTGGGGTCAATGCTGTTTCTTTTCTTTTCCTCGGTCTTGTACCGTTTATTTGGGGTCAGCCCTCCTCGTTATAATTCGTTCTGGGTCGTCGTGTTGTTTCCTCCCGTTTCCTGCAGGTATTGTCTTGTGGTGAGGTCTGCCTCGTCTTCTGGGGCCAACCTCCATGTCCAGAACCCTCCTTGGGAGCTGCTGTTGTGTCTGGAAAACGTGAAACCCCGGTATTTAAACTCTGGACCACATACATAACTCCTTCCAAAGTTAAACCTTAAATAAAGAACAAAATAAAACCCGTCATCGTAATGTATAAAAATAAAACACTCGACAAAGCCTTAAAGACGCATAAATCTCTCGAAAAGCATCTCACGGTCATTTTGCTTCGCTTCATCTGATCCTGAAAAGGGCAGAAGAAAAAAAAAATTAAGGTTACTTTTTCCCCCCCACGAATATTTTTTATTTATATTCGGTTGTCTTCGGTTAAAGAATTGATTTCGGATGTGCTTCGCAAGCAGTCTTCTGCTGCCGATCCAACCTCAATTAATTCTTTCCAAACTAATGTAAAATAAATGGGGGAAAGGCGGCGGGAAAAAAATAAAATAAATTTGTTGGAAGCAATAAATTGCCGGCAGATCACGTAGCAGGACATGGATTTAAAGAGAACCAAGAATCCCTGACGTTCATAAATTAAAAATTTTTAATAAGGGTGTTCCGTAGGCGTGAAATTACTAGCGCTTCACTACTTTCCCAACTTTTCATCGAGAATTATCGCTCCTTTGATGCACTCGCTAAATACCGAAGCGACGAAAAGGGAGAATTGATTAATGAAACTTCATCAACATCGCTAATGATTTTATTCGTAGAAACAGAAGTCCGCCGGTTCTGCGCAGTATGACTAACTTTAATGACCGATAAAAGAAATCCCCTAATACTGTTTGGCAGAAATATTATTCTGGATCAAAAATCCCGGGCCAGAATAACTCAATTAAAAGTCCTTTCTCACTTTTGTACCTGTAGAAATTTGACGAAGGTTCTTGAAACAAAATTCCCTTTGTCCCCGGAGTCGTTTCCGTGCCAAATTATTTCGAATGTCTCGTTCAGTTGAGTTTCCCTTTTCACAAAAATGGCAGAAACTAAAATTCCGGTCTCATTAACCGAATAAATCCATTGAAGCCCCTAAAAACGAGGATTGCCTTTCCAAGTGGATTCATCCTTGCCCCGGGGATCTCCGCATAATGAGCCTTTATTGTCGTAAATATTATTTATGATAAGAAGAAGGTTAACATTAGTAAAATGATAGTCCCGGTTTCGTATTCAGCATTTCATTTGCCGTGTTTTGCATTTTAAATTTTTTCCCGAAGTCCCACGCCTCAACTCGGACGGGAAAGGGAATGAGGGGATCACAGTTCCCGGTTTAAATATTATCTTTTTTAATGAAAACAAATGACGTCGTCTCATTATGTGATTCCGTTGCTTTTTTTTCAGGTTTAAGAAAGCTGCTTTTTTTTTTAGAAACGCCCATTTCATTTTTCATTTTGAAAAGCAGACCGAGTTGAAAATCAGCTAAGCATTCATATAACTGGGGAAAAACCAAAAAAAGACTCGAGGATTTAATTAGAGAATATTCCTGCGAATATTATGCACACAAAATCGGTCGGGAAAGATCCACAACGACTGAATAAATTTCAAAGCGTATTCAAACTATTTCAAATTCAGCTAATTTTGAGCTTTTCAATGAAAAAACTTTTCTACAGCAGTTAGAGTTCATCCTTATATGCTTTTAGATCATCTCTTCTCGAAAAAGATTATACTAATTTTAGATTTTCATAAAATCAGTCGATGAATTAATGGGAATAAAACTTCCAAACAAAAATAATGGCGGAGACTGCGGATTGGCGCAATCTTTCCACCAATGAGAGAGTGTTTTGGTTAGGCTCTCGTTTCTAATTGGCCAGGCGAAGTAGACATTTTGGTTTTCGGGTTCCAATAATAATAATTTTTGAACAGAATTACGATGAACTAATTTTTTTTTTTTTAAACACGCGTTTTCATTAATCCGTATTTTTTGCTGGCAAATTCTAAGAAAACGTCATAAATTTAGGAAATATGGAGGCTTATCTTGATCACACAAAGATATGATTTCATAAAAACAGTAATTTCACGAAATTCTAATCATTAAAAAAAAAA
This sequence comes from Brueelia nebulosa, assembly GCA_028293925.1. NCBI lineage: Eukaryota > Metazoa > Arthropoda > Insecta > Psocodea > Philopteridae > Brueelia > Brueelia nebulosa. Next base: position 122,644 of record JAQIBA010000222.1, read on the forward strand.
TAAACGACTTCTGCTAATTCGACTGCTCGAACTGTATAATTTACATCGGGAAATCTTCGAAAGGTGAACATTGTGATGCTTCTTAATCCATAATAATCAGCAATTGGTGAATTTGAAAGAATGAAAGATTTGAGATGACAACGCGAGAGACCATCAATCAAATTTCACACATCATTATATCGATCTTTGGAGGCGTTTGAGCAAACTGAGACGGATATTTCGTCAATTAGCGAAAATCAAATCAATAAATAAATAATAATTCCTTTCGACCGTTTTTTCCTTGTTTATTGAACTTTCTGGTCGAAATTCAAACTTTACTTGCCTGAAGGCTTCTGCTGTCTTCTGCAAATTTCAGTTCTGTCCGCCCACTATTTATCTTTTATTTTAATTAATAAAACTTGTGACTTTCACACGTGTGTCTTTCCTCGTAGACTTTTCACTCCGCCCTTTTATTTAATATAAATTTATATTTAATTTATTGATTGTTTTTATTTCAATTTTGTTATGTTTTTTATTTTATTTATGTGATGTTATTTATTGAATTTATGTTACTTAACGTTAGGTTTTAAATTTATATTCAGTTTAGTAGTGTAAAACATGACATAGTTTAGTATTTTGAAAGCTCAAAGTTTTATTTTTTTTTTTAAATAATTTATGTTTAACTTATTGACTGTTAAGATTTTATTTAATTTTATTATAATATTTATTTTATCTACTTTATTTAATGTTTTATTCGTTTAAGTTATAATTTTATATTTTATTTATTGACTGATTATATTTTATTCAATTTTTGTTATGTTATTTATTTAATGTTTTGTTTATCTAACTTATAATTTATATTTAATTTGTTAATTCTGTATATTTTATTTACTTTAAAAAGGTTATAGCTGATCTGGTGCCTGTTTATCTTTGGATCTGTACCTAATTTATAACTTTGTTTTGATTGTTCCTTATAGAAAAATTGTTGTTGTATTACTAAACTTGTTGTATTACTATATTTGTAAAAAAACTGTTGCTTATACTCCCTTATATTATATCATATTATTAGTTAAGGGTAAATTATTATATTCTTATTACAATAATAATTCCTGTGGCTGATATTTTCCCCCCGCCTTTTTACGGTTCTGATCTGCAATAATAAAGAAATAATTTTTTGTAGCCGGTGAGCGCAAATACAAAATAAATATTTATAATAAGAACCAATATTAAAACCTGAATATTTGTGAGCGTTAAAACTGGAAAACGACGCCCCCAGGAATGATGAATGTAATTCTGGTTCGCATGTTCCCAGAAAATTATTTGAAAACAGTGAAAGAAGGGGCAGAGGGGAACAACTTGGAAGAATAAACGACCCGTGTGGGAATGGCGTTAAAATGGACCGCTCCAAATCGAAGCTTTATTTTGAATTAACTTTTTTTTTTTAATGTGTTTGTGAGTTTGATTAGGCAAATCTGAAACTGCCTGTTTAATTAGTTCTTGGAGATTAATTTTTTTTTTGTTTAACAGGAGCGGTTTTTCGGGAAAGTTGACCGATGTGATTATGACTATGCTCTATGCTCCAATTATTCATTTCAATCCAAAAGGGAATCTTCTCTGAAAGCAGAAAAGTTTGTTTAGCGTTTGGCTTAAATAATAATAAAATTTTCGAGTCCGGTCCGAAACTGAAATTTTGCCAAAAGGGTCACTCTGAGGATTTTATGGAAAAACTTTTTAAATTTTCTTTTTTCGTCTGAAGGGTATATTACTTGAGCAAAATTCATCTGCTTTTATCCGAGATAAATTAATAATTTAAATTTTAATTGTTCTAAAATTGTTTTTTAATATACAGCTGTTGCTCAATTTGAAAACGTCAATGAAAGGTTTAGTGCTTTGGCAACAGTTAAAAAGCCATTTTTGGAACCTTAATTATGGCTCCAAATTCTGTCACGCGAAATTTCTAATTATTACATTCAAAAAGGACTCCATGTTTTGACATCTTATTAATGCCCCCGCATTTTCTTTGGCCTTCAGTCGACTTTTTGGGGTTTCCGGATTTCCTATCGGGCATTTACTTCCGCATAACGGAAGTATATTTTAATTTAAAAATCGTATCTCAGTTAATTTAAATTTTAACAGCACTGATAATTAGTATAAACACTTTTTTTGTAAGAGTCTGCATTGAAATTCTGCCTTTGCTGAGGGCTAAAAAAAAATTCTGATGACTGTTTCAAATTCCGTTTCGACATTATGATCACTCATTGTCTAAATTAAAGACACCTGGAAGGCACACTGAGATTGTCTTTGTTAAAACGATAACGAGAGCTCTGAAATTTGACTGAGCAAACAAACTCAATGCGGACTTTCTGAATCTGAAATTATATTTATAAATCTGAGAAAACAAAACTTTTTATGAAAAAGTTTTAATCCGATGACTTCTAAAAAAGATTCCCAAATGAATTCCGCTGCTGATGTGAGGCAGTGTTCTTTTAGGAGGGCAAAGATATCAAACGATCCGATACCCAAAATTTATATTAAATATCGACTATCATTTTATACTGACACACTTTTCGTACTCCTTTCCAAAAAAATCAAAATTACCGAACAATCACTCCTTTCCGCCTTATCTCATACGAGTCAGCAAAATTTACCCTTTCCAGGCGAGTGGGTTTAATCCTCGTCCTTGAGAAATTTTTACTGCTTAATATGGAACATCAAATTCGAGTAGCAGTTCTTTGTTACATTCCGGGTCACGTTTATACTCCTTATCATGAAGTAATCCCTCATATTTTATTGATAATTTCCTAAATTAGGGATTTGAATAAATTTATTACGAACTGCAGGACTTTTATTACGAGCAGCAGTCACCCCCCTTAACTTTAAATGCCCATTCGCATTCCCTGTTATCATCATATCTCTAGTTGAGAAGTTTTCTTAGTATTAACCCTTTGCGGTCGTATGTCTGCTCTCAGCCACCACAGCAAGGGACTATCACGAATATATACGAAAATCTTATACTGTATGCATTCCTATATCAGTTTAAACTTTTCCTCAATTTCTAGTAAACCTTTTCATCAACTAATACAATTGGAGACAACAAAATTTAATCTAAACAAAAGTTGTATAATTCCAAAGAATATTTTCTAAATTGGTATGTAGCAATAATTAGACATTCTCTGTTCTTAAAATATTACTAAATATTACTGAATATTATATATAATATAATAATAATATAATAATTTACCCTTATCTCGCCCGAGGGCATTAAGGGAGTATAAGCAACAAATTTTTTATAAACAGCAATCAAAACAAAGTTATAAATTATGTACAAATCCAAAGATAAACAGTTATAACTTTTAAAGTAAATAAAATATGCAGAATTAACAAATTAAATATGAAATTATAAGTTAGAATAAACAAAACAATAAGTAACATAGATTAAATAAATACTAACAAAAATTGTCAATAAATTAAATATAAAATTATAAGTTAAGTGAACAAAAACATTAAATAACATAGAATATTAGTGAATATTATGTATATGTATCCCTGCTCTTTCCAAAGAAATTAATTCCGACCAATAGATACCCATACACAAGTTTTATACGACCGCAAAGGGTTAAATGCCATGAGTGATATTAAAACTAAGTGTAACTCCAGGTCAGAACGAAGGGTCTGCATAAATACAAGCAAATGAAAATAAATTAATAAACGTAAGTGAGAAAAAAAAAACAGTGGAAAATTCGTAAAGTGTAAAAACACAAAGAAAAATCAATAGGTCGGGTTCGAGGACCGAATAAAAAGCTGGGGTGGATAATCGAAATTAAGGAAAAGGATGAAAAATACGAAAGGAAATGGTGGAATTCCGGAGTAGAAGAAGTTATGTCTGCCAGAAACATGAGAGATGATGAATGGCAAAAGGAGGATGAAAAAAAACTCGGCTGAGTTGGAGAATCCTTGCCAAATAAAAATAAATAAAAATGAATTTTTTCTTTCGGTTATGAATTTCATTCGTGTTTTGCAGTTTTATCAAATGAAATTTGTTTTCATCCCCCGGAAAAGGCTAATTTGAAAGCAGAATTCGGCTTTCAAAGGGGGTAATTTTAAAACTTATCGAATGGGAATGGCCAAAAACCGAAAGTGGGCCTCTCATGGGAGAAGAAAATTTTTACATTGAATACTTTTAAAGATATACTGTCTGAGATTATCAAAGAACAATTCTGTATAAATACAATTGTATACATCAGCAATTCATTTATTTTTCAATTAACAAATTGTGTTATATATATAATTTTCCCATTTTTCTCATGTTTTCTTTTTTGATTTACTTTCCGACTTTCTCTAATGTTTTACAGTCTTCGATTCCGCAATAAATTCCATACTCTAAAGGGTTAATATATAAAACATACTTTTGCATCATTTTTATACGGAAGTTTAGAGTGAAGTGAGACGTTTATGCTAAAGAATCTTTATAATTGAAAGCCGAATCCCGCAGTTGTGGCAACGCAGATACGGGTGTATTTAAGTGGAAAATTTACAGTTGGAGATTAAGGGATTTGTTCTCTGATCAAAAGAAAGGCGGCTGTTACTTTTAATTTGTTTTCCGTTTTAACGCGAAATCCGCAGAAGGGAAAACTACCTTCGCTAAGGAAAAACCTACTCCTTTCCTCCCTTGTTCATTTTTGATCAGAAATTGCAAGTGTAATATATTTAAGAAGCTGTGTTGGGTGTTTGTCGTGCTAAACGTTGATTCTCCCGAATAGAAATTAAACGCGAAAGGGTTAAATACAAATCATTACATTTTTTTACACCCTCAGGTTTTGTTCCAGCGACATGATCAATTTTGAAAAGGTTATTTAATTAATTTGTTTGCGAACATTTTTCGAGACTATGTTTTAAAAAAAAAGGTTGTGTGATGGAAGAAAGGTTCGAAAGCGAACCATAGTAATTTTAATGCAGGGAGTTCGTATCTGTTGCTTTTCCCGTATCTGGTTTCCCTCTTTAAGATTCAACGCAGGCATTTTATTAAGCTGCAGAATATACTTCTCTTTAATGGCGTACGGTGGAGTTTTCCTTCTCACCAATTCCTAGAAGACTCCCACCGCCTTTTATTCTGTCTTTCGGCAGCGTTTCTCCTTATCAGATGACCCTAATTAGATTGTCCTCGTCCTCATTTTATATTGGTTTATAAAACCCTTTAATAGAGCCTTTTGCGTCTTTCTTTCCCTCCCCGAAATATTCTCATGATATTGTAGTGTGCCTGGATTTATTTATTATTCATCGTTTCTTTCACTCGAAGTGATTCTGAAGATTAATTCAACAGCTCTTTCTTCAATGGGATTCACATCAGAAGTTAGATGTTCTCTTAGTTCGTTCAGGCGGTGTTGTAGTGTTGTGTGTAACTATGCTTCGAATCATGCACTTCTGAAAGCCTCAATGATATGGCAAATTGTACAGACATTTATGTATGTATGCGACTTACAAAGGAAATCCATGTTAAAAATTTAAGGTACAATTCGGCGACTGTATACTTTGAACAGAGGGGTGCAAACCATTCATTTAATTCATTTTACCCTTTACGAGGGTAATAAAAAACTAAGTTAATTTCAGAAACATCAAGGTTTGAGTGAAATCCACCCAATTTGTTTTTTAATTAAATACAGGAATTGATGAATAAGGGTAACATGTCAGTCCGTTGACGTCGAACGTGAAATGTCTATGCGGGGGCATTTCCTCTTTTAATTTTTAACAAGACGTTGAATTTAATTTTTTAACATTCCCATTGTGATGGAAAGATTAATTATTTACTCGTAATTATTGTAAAGTTTCTTTTGTTTTCGAGTGATTTTATGCACAAGTGCAAAATTACTTCTCATGTTGCCCTCCTGTAATTGCTTTTTTGGTTCGGATTAAAATTTAATTGAATTGTGAGAATAATAAGTGAGCGAACAAAGAACCACTTCAAAGCACGAGTGTTTTCCCTTTTTATTAATTTTATCTTTGCTGTCTGATTTAAATTTTTCATCTTCAACGAGAACTTTTCAAGTTCTGACATAACTCCTGCTTTTCATTTAAACTGCAATTTGAATCGCATCGTCAGATGAAATACAATTTCAGAAAAGCGTTTCCAACCGATAATAATTAGTTTGTTTTTTAGTTTGCACTACAAACTTCATATTCGGGTCAAATTTTGAAGGAATTTGTATTTCAAAGTACACTTTTGAAAGCGAAAGTTCAGATTTTTGCGGGCAATGATGTCCGATGTGGAAATTAGAGCGATTGGACGTTGTGATTTAGTTTCCTTTACGTTATTGGATAAATTCAAGTGAACGCTTCGCACATTAACCGAATTTAGTGGAAATGAACGCAGTAATCAAGGAAATTGTTTTTAGAAAATCTGCGTTCCAGGGTTGTTCATTAAATTGTATCAACGCAATAAAGTCAAAGATATCGGGGTTGAATCAAAATTTACTAAATATTGCGGCTTGGACAATTTAAATTGAATGAAAGTTAATAGATTTTAGGTTTTCCTCGGCATTCGACCAATTTTCCGATTTGGTGGCCGAAATAGACTAATTCAAAAATTAAAAGAGAGGATAGAGAGAAACGTGGAACGATCGCTGTTAAGTTTTAACGAGTTTAAATGCGTATAAAAAAAAATATATATTAAATAAGCCTAAGCCAAAAGGAAGTTTCTTTATAAACCGAACGTGAGAATTTTCTCTCCTTTTCTTCTTTTGTCGCTTTTCCTTTTCACATGACTTTTTATAAGTTTCTTTAAAACGCAACATTTTCTTTTCAGTGACATGGAGTGAAAAGCGGCTCGTGCGTGAAAGTCTGCCTACAACTGAACTTCCCGAGGTTGTTAACGAGTTGGGAGGAACTTTCCCCCCGAATCTTCCAGTTTCTTTTATAACGGAAAACTCCAGCACAGTTACTGCGCAGACGGGCAGCACAGCCCTTATACCTTGCGTCGTCCTTAATCTCGGCGACGGTTTGGTAAGTCTCTTTCATTTTCATTAAGCCTTTCGACACTGACAAATGTTTACAATTGTAATATCAAACGTTCAAATGCAAACTGACAAATTTTTCCGCCAAACACACAAATTTTGAGGAAAGGCTAAACGTGCCCGGAAAGTGTAATCTATGACGAATTCCCTCTTAAGGTATAATCTTAAAAAGGTTTAATTATTAACTAAGAAACGCCATGTTGTCATTCAATTCCTCCATTCTTCTCTCGTAATTAGAATCGACTGCATTCTTTAAGCGTTTCAATTTGATTAGAAACAAAGAATCACTGAAAATACTTCGCTGATGTCGTTACAATTCACTGAGCTGACGAGAAAGGTTGCAATGAAGAATTTCGGACGTACTTTAACTGCAATTCATTGGTCCTTTGCTTGTTTTAAATGCTTTATTGATAAAAGCTCAGTCTCAAACGGAAGTGGGACACTCAGTTCAAAGCAGAAATGCCCTTAACGAACGTTCCATGTGTTTAACGAACCCAAAAAATGAATTTTTATTTTTACAACCGTTCTTTGAAATGTTTTCTTGACGTCCTAAACCTTTTATTTGAGAGAGCACCGCTCAAGGGTAGTGATCCATTTTTACATTTACATTTTAAATTATTTGTGTTTTATTTATTTAAAAAGACGTTTTTATTACAAAACAAAATAATCTTTTTTTGTTTCAGTTTAAAAGAATTTCTCTTTTTAGAGAGATTATTGCGGAATAAAATCTGAAAATAATTCGTGAAAGGATTACTGTTAGAGTCACTTATTCTTTTTATTAAAATTCCTTTTTCCGAATAAAGAAACTAAAAAAAAAAGTGGAAAGATTTAAAATAAACCTTAAATTTTATTAATAGTATAACTTTCGGTTTATTTTCGGTCATTTTTACTCAGAAGTTTTTGTGGGGTTTTTTTAAGGAGTGTCATTCTATAAATTTTTTGTGGTTATATTCACATCGCTGTAACAACGAGAGCATTTATTTAAGCGAAGAAAAGATTACAAGTCGATTTTAGAAAATTTTCCATGAAGTTGATGAGGCCCACAATCCATCGGTTTAGAAAAACGGGAAAAGAAGAGTGAAAGAAAGAAAAAATTGCCTATTCAAAAACCGTTCGAGCGCAATACGGGTCTCTCTCTCTCCTTTCTCTCCTTTTTCCATTTTTCTCTCTCAAACTTACTTATCCCGGACGACTTTATGGCATTCCTTAAGGAAGAAGAAATTTCAAGAATGAATTCTTTACGATAGAAAAGAACAAAAAAATTAACATGCAATTTGAAAAAAAAAATTATTTATTCAAATTATACTCGAAAAGTCAGCATTTTAAATTATCGTCATTTTCATTCATTGCGATATGCAAAATTAATTTCATAATTTATTATTAACGGTCGAATTTCAAAGTTGACAGTGCTGATTCTCAGCAAATGTTTGAAATGAAGAAGGTTTTTAAAAATAAGGTTTTTGACCGATGTTTCGACCTCTCCAATTTATAAGTCTCTTAGAGTCTCAAGGGGTTTCCCCGATTTCAAGTCAAAGGGTTGAAGAAGGTCGTCTTCACCTTTATTATAAAAATAAGTAAAACAAAAATAAAACCATAAAGAAATTAAATGGCGCGGAAATCGAATTGTCCAAAATGCAAATTTCTATAACATTAAGGTGTGCTTATGATGGTGGAAAGCATTTGGCGGTGGGAAAGAGCTTATCTACGTGGAGAATTTTCCCGCGTTGAACAAGTCATCAATCAAGAAAGCTTAGATAAGTAATCGAATTCGCCGACCCTTTTCTGCTTTTTGGCCACGAGCTGATTTTTCATTATATTAACACCATAAACGTCGAAGAGAACTCGATTGAAAATTGACAAAAACCGAGAATCGCGCTTTTTTGGCTCTTTTCCTGGAACTTTCTAATTTAAATTCAAAAGAAATCAGCTTTCCGAGTTTTTCTTCTACGGCTGCTCAGACTCCTCGAAAACTATCTCATGCGAAAGTCGCCTTTATTGGTTTTCAATTTTTTTACAGCCTTTCCAAAGATAGGCGAAGCTAACTTTTTGCATATCCGTCAGAATTTTAATGCGAGTTCGAGATAAAATAAGCTCCTGCGGTTAGATTTTTAAATATTAAGCACTCCAAGAAATTCTTTTGGAAATTCGTCTGCAGGAGGGTTCTGGAATCGACACTGAAGGGAGAAATAGGTCTGAAGTTCAATTACTTCAGTGCAATCATCTGTAGCTTTTGGTAGCGTTATTTCTCCCTTAAAAGTCGGACTTAGTAGTAGTATTTTATTCTCCCCATATCGCCCGTAGGCATTAGGGGTCTTCATAATTTACAAAACTATCACAATTACAAATTTCGCATTTCAATCAATTCACTTCATTACAGTCTTAATTAATTAAATATTTTAATATAAACTAAATAAGTAACACAAAGAAATAACATACAGAGAGGTCCGTAAAGGCGGCTAAATAAATAACACAAAATAAAATAATAAAACTAAATAAGGAACACAAACACAGAGAGCCCTGCAAAAGTGGGCTATAAATTAAAATAATAAATTAAAATAAAAAAATATAAATAAATAAATTAAGGAGAGACTAAAAGTCTGACTTATTTTGCTGTTTTTAAAGCCACGTTTTGAGGCTGTAAAGTTTTGTACTTAAATTTTTAATTTTTTTATTGAAGACACAAACGAACAAACTTTTAAAATTTAAAAGAAATTTAAAACGCCACTCTTTTAATGTGGAGTGATCCATTCACAATTCCATTTTTTCAAGACTTCTGAAAAAAAAATTGCTCACGCGAAATGAATTACTAATTAAAAGAAATTTCTTAATTAGAATCTGAGTTTTATGTCCGGCATTGGAAATTCTAAAAAGAAAAATTTTCTATGCTCTTCAAAATGGAGTTTTAACTTCAGATACGGTTTTAAAAGTTACTGTTATTTGATTTTCAGTGTGAAAATTTGGGGATTATTTTACAATTTTCTATCGACAAACCACAGACTGAGAGTTTTGTACAATAATTATATAATAATTGTATAAATAAATAATTGTTTATAATAATTGTATAATAAGTTTGTTTAATACGCGTTTTGTATAATAAAAATTTTTATAGAATAATTACAGAATAATGAAAGAGTTTTGTATTTAAAATAATTCAAAAGAAAGATCTTTTAATTGAATTTAATTAAATGATTAATTAATATCGCTTATAATTTAATTAAATCGATCAAAGGCAGATGGCTTTTTTTTTTTAAATAAACTTCCTAACGAACACCCTTTGCCCAAAACTTCACCTGAAGGGATTAATTGATTCTTATTTTAAGTTTTTTAAGCGATTTCAGACACTTTTAATATGCAATTCTTTCAGCTTTTTGGATCCCAACGATATTTAAAATCTCAATTTTTCTCTAAAAACTCTCTTCGCAAATGTAATTTTTTTATTATACCACTATTTTTGCCCCCATTGAGTACGTATTTTCCTGAATTATAAATGCTAAAATTGTAACTTTTTTACCTAATTATTATCAATACGATATAATCTGATTGTAAGAGAAAGCCATAAAGATATTTTCTCAAAATTTAGTAATCTTTTCTATTATATCTATGAGAATGGTCCTGAATAAAGAAGGAGTTGTTTTCAGATTTTCTAATTCCTTTTCTTCTTATCCCGTGAATTTATTTAATTACTTCTTCATCAGTATTAGAAGTTGGTTCGATGGAATGCGCGATAACGAGAATTAGGCTTTTAAGTCTCTTGTTTTTTTTTTTTTATGTGCAGAATGTTGAGAACTTTAGAGAGGGAAAATGTGGTTAAAAACTTGAGCCGTGAAAAGAGAATTCTAAATTTCTTAAATTAGAATAAAAAGAGAAAGTGCATTCCCTTCTGGGGAATTCTTATTCGAACGGAAGGCAGTGCACGTAAAATCGCGGAGAATATAAATTTTAAAAACTCAAAAAATAGTTAAAAGTTTTTTAATCCTAAAAATTTCTTTTAAAATGGGGTATCAAAACTTTCTTTATATCCGTTGTCATAAAGGTTCTTTTCATGATGGTAAACCTTTTTTGAACTTTCCCTGACGGAATGCGGGTTTTTTTTTGCATTGATTTTGTGATATCTTTAAAAAAAGTGGAAACTAAATTATTTATGACGTCATACAGAAAAAAGAAAATTTGAATTTAAATTCTTAAGTTTTCGGAAAATAAATGTGAATAAGTTTTTTAACTGAAAAATATTTTCTAATTATCAGTAGATTTTCTGTATTTTAATGAAATACAATTTTCAACATTCTTTGTGTTGGTTTTATTGTATTTTTGTTGATATTTTGTAAATCTCATATTTGAAAAAATTTTTTTTGCTCCAAAAAAGGAAATATTATGAAAGGACATTGCAACATCAGTTCAATTTTACTCAATTTTTCTAAAAAAGAAGTGATTTAACGAAAACACCGGCCTCTTTCACTTTACCTGAAACGCTTCAAGTCAAAACCATCAACCCTTTTCAAAGATCCGATTGACTTTAATGCTGACAATAAGGAGGACTTATTTCAAAAAAATTTCCTGTGGATTTAACGGAGTCGAAAGTCCGGAAATAGTCAATAACCGTCGAAAGCAATCGCCGATAAATCCGTAAACTTACCTCTGACTTGTGCCCAACCCATCGCCTCACGTCTTTCCATTCAATGGGGCATACTATGCCTTTGCCTATGCGGTTTAACAGGAATCAATTTTTCACCTTCCAACTTCAGTCTCATTTCCTGTTTTTGATATCAAAGTGAGAACCTCTGAAAGTCCAATAATAAAAGAAAGTTTTTCACTGCAGAAAAAACCGAAAAAGTTTTTACCACTGACTGAAATAATTTGTGAGACTTTATAATCATACATACAAAGAAAATGCTTTTCCTTATTCTGACTTTGCTGTTGTTCTCTCCCAAGACGCTATTTTTTCATTCTCGCAAACGTGACATTCCCACGGTTTTCCACTGCTTTTAAAAGCATTGCTTCTGTTTACTTACTTTAGTTCTAAATATGTTTTAATATTTTTTATTCTTCTGTTTAGTTTTTTTTTAAACAAAAAAAATATCAGGTTTCTGTCACTTTTCTCTTATTTGCGATTTTTAACCAACAGCACCGGAGTGAGGACATAAAGAATGCCATTGAAAAAAGAGGATAATCGTTAAATGAAAGAATAAGGGTAGTTTATAATTATAATTAACCCTTTGCGGTCGTATAAAATTTGTGTATGGGTATCTATTGGTCGGAATTAATTTCTTTGGAAAGAGCAGGGATACATATACATAATATTCAGTAACATTCAGTACTATTTAGTCATATTTTAACAAGTGAGAATCTATAATTACTCCTAAATACAATTTAGAAAATATTCTTTGGAATTCTATTGTTTGGAATTGTATTCTTTGGAAAATCTTTGGAATTCAATACAATGCACAACTTTTGTTTAGATTATATTTTGTTATCTCCAATCCATGGAGCACTGTATTAGTTCTTTGGGCATTGAAGTTCCCTCAGGAAAAGAATAAACTGATACAGGGATGCATACAGTATAAGATTCGTGTGGTAACTTGGTGTGGTAGCTGAGAGCAGACATACGACTGCTGAGGGTTAAACTGATATAGGAATGCATTCAGTAAAAGACATACAGTAACTGCTACACATACATGCTAGCTATACATACAACTGCTAGACATACATGCTACAGTAACTAATTCATCGTATTAATTCGTGAACAGGTTCTTCAGGCATTGAGGTTCCCTTGGGAAAAGTGTAAACTTATATAGGAATGCATACAGTATAAGATTCATATATATTCGTATAATTCCTTGCTGTGGTGGCTGAGAGTTCACATACGACCGCAAAGGGTTAACTTTAGAGTTTTAAATTAATGTAATTTAAAAATACACGTTTTTATGTTTGTGAAGCGGTCATATATTTTCCTGCGGCATCCACTTGAAAGAAAAGAAAAAATAATAAAAGGAAGTGTTGAAAATAAAAATAAATTGTAACCAAAACTCCTTACAAATTACATAACCGAAAATTCTTGCAGTTGAAAAATAAAACAAAGGAAAGAAAAATTAGCGGAAGTGAAACTGCGCTGTTACAACAATTTTTTCCTCAGAGAGAGACAGTAAAGAATAGTATCACCTGTATGCAATTATTTGCAAGGAAAAAAACCTCCACTCTTCGTTTGTCATCGCATCAATTTCTCGAGAGTGAACAACTGTTAACTTTTACCAAAATTTACACTCTATATACTTAAGTTACTTCTAAAAAAATCACAGTACGAAAAGTTTCATAATGATGGATAATAAAAATATAAACTTATTTAGTACAAAAACTGAGTTGTCTTCCGAAACTGTTTAATTTATTTTTTTATTATATTTTCCTTTGAGCTCCCTTTCCCAAACGTATACTATTACTTTATAAAAGAATCTGTGGTTCTGACAGGGGTGAAGCTGATATTCGAGCTTTTTTAAATTTCCTAAATTTAACGGTGCTAAAAATGTTTCCGGAGGAATCTTTTTTCCTCCAACACAATTTAAATTTATATGTTTAATATATTCCGGTATTATAAAATGTACAACTATTGGATTTTTCCTCTTTTTTTCTCTCGTCCCGTCCGACCCACATTCCGAGAGCTTTTTATTTTTCTTTCCTTCCGCAGAGATCCACTATAGCACTCATTCGGTGGTTGACTTTAACTTATAATTGATTGAAGAGAGAGAGATATCTCCTAGTGCTTTCAAAAAAATAGTCAGAGAAAGCATCCAAGACGTGAAGGGATGGTTTGGGGAAGGGGGGAGGAAAGAAGGTGGAAAAAATATTGTGGCAGTTGTAACAAATAATACATCAAAAATTGCTTCCAAAGAAACAAATGAAGCATCTAACTGTTCGAGTTTCGGAAAAATAGGACTTTATCAACATTGCCTTCCAGAGATTTGACAGGGGTTTTATTTATAGATGGCCTCTCACTTCCCCTAACCCCCAGAAAATAGCCGATTACGACAAAACATCCCCAATGCCACAGTTTTCAAATGTAATTTTTCCTTCACTGTACCTCAGCAATTATTTGCCCTTCAGACTGATGAATTTATTCTTTGCTTTTTTGTATTTATGATCTGAGTGTAATCGGTAGGAGGGGGAATATGTCCTTGGAAATGATCACCCCTTCTGTATTTTCTGTCTGTTATAATTCAATCACTGTATTTGTGGAAATGTTTCGTTTTTATTTTCCCGGTCCGGTTTTTTTCTTAAATATACAGTGTCTTTTTGGGTTTAATGGTGTTAATACTCACTCGGATTTTAATTTTCCGCGTCTTTATATTATACTATTATCGTTTTTCATTTAGGTTTTATCTATTCTCTGTGCAAAAGTGAAAAGTACTTTGGTCGAAATGAAAAACTCCGAAAGAATATCAATTTTCCGTTCCACCCCTGGGTGTGTTTATTTGGTGGCGGGGGGTGACGATTTGTTTTAAATTGCTTCGGTACTCTTCCAGAATGAAAATTCTAAATGGTGAAAAATATTTTTCATCCCTCGGGTTCCGTTGAAAACTCCGAATTAACGCGTTCAACTACAATCACATTATGAACGCTGTGTCACTCACTTAAGTAAATTAAATGAAATCTCTAAAATGATTTTCCCACGTCAAACATCAGTTCCGGAGATTTATATTTTTCATTTTATTCCCTTTACGGGTCTGACGCAGTTATTTTCCAAGACTGACTCTTTTCCTGACTGCACAAGAAAAATTTTCAAAATGCAAAACTGAAAATAAATTAATCTCTTTTTATTTGAACTCTCTTCTTTCGAAATATTCCCTTTTTTTTAGGGGGGGGGGGAAAACCTCCCAAGACATTCTGCAACTTTAATAAAAGAAAGAAAAAAGGAAAAGGAGAACGTAAAAAAGAAAACTGGAAAGCTTTCAAAAACTTAGAAAACGTTAACTGAAAAAATTTCTAAAATTATAACACAATGGCGAAGTTTTTTGGAAAATTCGATATTGTGTAACGTTGAAATTAAATAATAAAAATCCCGCAAAATTATTTTTGAGGTCTCAAATGAAAAACAGGTTTTTAACTCAATGAAAGTGCTTTTTTAACGTTTTTAAAATTCAATTTTCACGAAATTTAAAAGCAGAAGACAACATATAATTATCTTTTCCTATAAATCAAGTCACTGCCACGGCTAAAGATATAAATTATTTTGCAATGCAAATTAATTTCGAATTAGCCCGTTCCATAATAATCTTATATTAAGAAATTTTTTTTTATATTATTTCCGCTAAAATTTTCCTCTTTTTCTGAGAAAATTACTCCGCTTTTAATTTATCTTCTTTTCCTCAGGTTGCCAAAGGACTAATTACTAAACTTTTTACCCGATTGCAAAACAGACGGAATAAATTTCAAGCGTCGATCGGATTATTGTTTTTTTTTTTTTGTCGGTTTCAATTTTCACCGATTGTGCAGCTTTTTTTACTGTAAATACTGATATGTATTTTTAAAAATATAATTCAGTATTAGTAGTTTAAAATATAACATAGTTTACTATTTTAAGTTTTATTTTATTTTATGTATTTATTTGTAAATTTACTTATGTATTTATTTAGTTTTATTTTATTTCCTCATTTTTGTTACCGAATATTACAAAAAAAAAGAAAACATAATTTGGATTACATGTGGTAAAAGTGTAGTATAGTTTCTGAATAGTGTGATGTTAATTTATTATACAGTATATAAAGTTAAACATATTTGGGTTTTGTTCTGTTGCATTTACTGTATCTTTTAAGCCTACGGGCAAAGAGAAGAAATATATTATTATTATTAATTATATATAATAAATTATATAAATACTGATATTATTATAGAACCTAATGCTTTATACTTACCGAAGGACGCAGTCATCTTTTTGAGGTCACACAAATCACAATGGCATCATCTGTTCGAGTTGAGTCCGTAATCTGTGGGGAAGAAATAAAAAATAATAAACAAAAAAAAGGGTCGATAAATAATAATATCTGTCCGAATAAATGGTACGGAATGTACACATCGCACCTTTTCCCACGTGACCTGACTCGTAAAATTAATCCTTATTGACGAAAGCCCTTTAACTTTTATTCATTTCTTTCCCTTTTCTGTCCTCTGTTAATCGCCATTGAGGACGGGAGGGGTCGTCATTGAATTTCTTGATGAGTTTTATATTGCCATTTCTGTCAATCTCTGGAAAATAATTCATTCACTTTTTAGTTTGATTATGCCGAAGCAAG
This sequence comes from Brueelia nebulosa, assembly GCA_028293925.1. Classification (NCBI taxonomy): domain Eukaryota; kingdom Metazoa; phylum Arthropoda; class Insecta; order Psocodea; family Philopteridae; genus Brueelia; species Brueelia nebulosa. The sequence continues at coordinate 138,908 of JAQIBA010000222.1, forward strand.
TGAAGATTTATACCTTT
>JAQIBA010000223.1:0-65127 GCA_028293925.1 Brueelia nebulosa
AAGAGCGTGTCTTAAAACCTAGGAAAACCAAGTTTGAGCTCAATCGGATCGGCGGAAATTATTTTATCCGAGTTTAAAGTTGAAAAAACAAGGCACAGGTAGCTAGTTGTTTCAAGTTATTCGTAAAACTAACTTTTTCAAACTGTTTCAAACTTTTTCAAACTGTTTCAAACTTTTTCAAACTTTTTCTTGTACTCCCAAATGTACCAAATATCGAAATTTGATTAATTAAAACAAATAACTAATAGATCTATTCTTTAGAATGTAGAGAAACGGAAAAAACCCGTCGGAACCTCAGAGGACGCCGTTGTTTCAAGTTATTCGTAAAACTAACTTTTTCAAACTTTTTCAAACTTTTTCTTGTACTCCCAAATGTACCAAAAATCCAAATCTATCAGAATAAAACAAAATACACATAGATCTATTCTTTAGGATGTAGAGAAACGGAAAAAACCCCTCCTGAGCTCAGAGGACGCCGTTGTTTCAAGTTATTCGTAAAACTAACTTTTTCAAACTTTTTCAAACTTTTTCCTGTACTCCCAAATGTACCAAAAATCGAAATGTGATTAATTAAAACAAATAACTAATAGATCTATTCTTTAGAATGTAGAGAAACGGAAAAAACCCGTCGGAACCTCAGAGGACGCCGTTGTTTCAAGTTATTCGTAAAACTAACTTTTTCAAACTTTTTCAAACTTTTTCCTGTACTCCCAAATGTACCAAAAATCGAAATCCATCAGAATAAAACAAAATACACATAGATCTATTCTTTAGGAAGTAGAGAAACGGAAAAAACCCCTCCTGAACTCTCCTGTCGCCGCTGTTCATTTTTTTCGATCATGAATACTTTCCACAACTTCATTCGTTCGTATGTAAAAGCGTTCTAAGTTTAAACAGGTGTGGGGCAATATTTATACTTGTACTGTTTATACTAGCAATATTATAGATTCATACCTTGGTAATGATTTGATTGAGATCTGTTTATTTTAAGAAAGAAATATTTTGAATTGAAGTTTAACTCTTTACTTTACTTTACTTTTCTTTAACCCGCTTTTTCCGTTAGGGTCGCGGGGTTTTTGCGAAACATTTTGTTCGCTTGCATAGCGCCTGATTGAACATGTAAGCTCCTGTAGCGGGTGGCGAGTCCACTGACAGTACTTCACCGAGGTGTTCGCTGGTGTTCGCAGGTGAATGCAGGTGAAGGAGGCGGAATTTCGCAGTGTTTTACCAGACTTTCCAGGCGCAACACTACGCCATTCCGTCCTCCCAGCAGTGGTCTAGGTACCTCGCAGTGCTGACCAATCATCTGCGAGGGAGAACGGCCTTAGAAAAATTTTAACTCTTTATTTTCTTGGATTAATTCCATTTTGCATGAATTAACTCTTTTATTATTTTCCATTACTTTCATATGAAGGTTTTCTTTTAGTTCAGGCAAAAAATAGACATACTGGAACCGAATGCACAAACTGAATATCAAATACCTACCGAATATTCGGCGCATTCCTAGTAAATACAAAATCCAAAATTTGTCCTCCAATTTTATCCAGGTTATATCAGGATTATCTAGAAATGACCGTTGCACTAAAAACTCGGCCAGCTGCGCTTCATAGGAAATAATAATCAACATTACATTTTCAACCCGATTACCTTTAATTATAATAAGCTAAAAACACTTCACTCAACATAAATCTCACATTTTCTCACATTCAAACAAACAAAAATTTCATTCTTCATTGGAAAACCACACAAATTCTCAATTCTTTTATAAAAACAACGGCAACGGTTAATATAAAATGGCAACGCTGTATTCTCATCTCGGCCTTACGCTCCTCCTCCTCCTCCTCTCAAGGATGACGTGGCCAGACCGAAGTCAACGCGTCTACATTTTCATTTCCGGCCTTTACATTGACGAATACAGAAATCCCAATGGTTGACCGCACTCACCCAATATATTTATTATTTATAAAAAAATTACACGATTCTGATTTACCTAAACACTGTAATTTATTTTAATATTCAATGTCCTTTACATAAAGAAAAAATTTAACTGAGAAATATTAAATTTCGCCCTTACTCTTATAGATTTTCGTACCAAAAATCCAAATCTATCAGAAAAAAACAAAATACACATGGATCTATTCTTTAGGATGTAGAGAAACGGAAAAAACCCCTCCTGAGCTCAGAGGACGCCGTTGTTTCAAGTTATTCCTAAAACTAACTTTTTCAAACTTTTTCAAACTTTTTCTTGTACTCCCAAATGTACCAAAAATCGAAATCTATCAGAATAAAACAAAATACACATGGATCTATTCTTTAGGATGTAGAGAAACGGAAAAAACCCGTCGGAACCTCAGAGGACGCCGTTGTCTCAAGTTATTCGTAAAACTAACTTTTCCAAACTTTTTCAAACTTTTTCCTGTACTCCCAAATGTACCAAAAATCGAAATCTATCGGAATAAAACAAAATACACATAGATCTATTCTTTAGGATGTAGAGAAACGGAAAAAACCCGTCGTAACCTCAGAGGACGCCGTTGTTTCAAGTTATTCCTAAAACTAACTTTTTCAAACTTTTTCAAACTTTTTCTTGTACTCCCAAATGTACCAAAAATCGAAATCTATCAGAATAAAACAAAATACACATGGATCTATTCTTTAGGATGTAGAGAAACGGAAAAAACCCCTCCTGAGCTCAGAGGACGCCGTTGTTTCAAGTTATTCCTAAAACTAACTTTTTCAAACTTTTTCAAACTTTTTTCTGTACTCCCAAATGTACCAAAAATCGAAATGTGATTAATTAAAACAAAATACACATAGATCTATTCTTTAGGATGTAGAGAAACGGAAAAAAACCCTCCTGAGCTCAGAGGACGCCGTTGTTTCAAGTTATTCCTAAAACTAACTTTTTCAAACTTTTTCAAACTTTTTCTTGTACTCCCAAATGTACCAAAAATCGAAATCTATCAGAATAAAACAAAATACACATGGATCTATTCTTTAGGATGTAGAGAAACGGAAAAAACCCCTCCTGAGCTCAGAGGACGCCGTTGTTTCAAGTTATTCCTAAAACTAACTTTTTCAAACTTTTTCAAACTTTTTCTTGTACTCCCAAATGTACCAAAAATCGAAATCTATCAGAATAAAACAAAATACACATGGATCTATTCTTTAGGATGTAGAGAAACGGAAAAAACCCGTCGGAACCTCAGAGGACGCCGTTGTCTCAAGTTATTCGTAAAACTAACTTTTCCAAACTTTTTCAAACTTTTTCCTGTACTCCCAAATGTACCAAAAATCGAAATCTATCGGAATAAAACAAAATACACATAGATCTATTCTTTAGGATGTAGAGAAACGGAAAAAACCCGTCGTAACCTCAGAGGACGCCGTTGTTTCAAGTTATTCCTAAAACTAACTTTTTCAAACTTTTTCAAACTTTTTCTTGTACTCCCAAATGTACCAAAAATCGAAATCTATCAGAATAAAACAAAATACACATGGATCTATTCTTTAGGATGTAGAGAAACGGAAAAAACCCCTCCTGAGCTCAGAGGACGCCGTTGTTTCAAGTTATTCCTAAAACTAACTTTTTCAAACTTTTTCAAACTTTTTTCTGTACTCCCAAATGTACCAAAAATCGAAATGTGATTAATTAAAACAAAATACACATAGATCTATTCTTTAGGATGTAGAGAAACGGAAAAAAACCCTCCTGAGCTCAGAGGACGCCGTTGTTTCAAGTTATTCCTAAAACTAACTTTTTCAAACTTTTTCAAACTTTTTCTTGTACTCCCAAATGTACCAAAAATCGAAATCTATCAGAATAAAACAAAATACACATGGATCTATTCTTTAGGATGTAGAGAAACGGAAAAAACCCCTCCTGAGCTCAGAGGACGCCGTTGTTTCAAGTTATTCCTAAAACTAACTTTTTCAAACTTTTTCAAACTTTTTCTTGTACTCCCAAATGTACCAAAAATCGAAATCTATCAGAATAAAACAAAATACACATGGATCTATTCTTTAGGATGTAGAGAAACGGAAAAAACCCGTCGGAACCTCAGAGGACGCCGTTGTCTCAAGTTATTCGTAAAACTAACTTTTCCAAACTTTTTCAAACTTTTTCCTGTACTCCCAAATGTACCAAAAATCGAAATCTATCGGAATAAAACAAAATACACATAGATCTATTCTTTAGGATGTAGAGAAACGGAAAAAACCCGTCGTAACCTCAGAGGACGCCGTTGTTTCAAGTTATTCGTAAAACTAACTTTTTCAAACTTTTTCAAACTTTTTCCTGTACTCCCAAATGTACCAAAAATCGAAATCTATCAGAATAAAACAAAATACACATAGATCTATTCTTTAGGATGTAGAGAAACGGAAAAAACCCGTCGTAACCTCAGGTGACGCCGTTGTTTCGAATTATTCGTAAAACTAACTTTTTCAAACTTTTTCAAACTTTTTTCTGTACTCCCAAATGTACCAAAAATCGAAATGTGATTAATTAAAACAAAATACACATAGATCTATTCTTTAGGATGTAGAGAAACGGAAAAAAACCCTCCTGAGCTCAGAGGACGCCGTTGTTTAAAGTTATTCGTAAAACTAACTTTTTCAAACTTTTTCAAACTTTTTCCTGTACTCCCAAATGTACCAAAAATCGAAATGTGATTAATTAAAACATTTAATTATTTTACAAGGGTTTAAAGTTGAAAAAACAAGGGACAGATAGCTACCTGTGGCATTTTTTCAAAAAATCATGAAAATCGAAAGTCTTCAAGGCTGGATAAACTGGGAGGACGTGTTCTTTATTTTCACGACATCTGTATGAACAAAAGCTGTCGCTTGTTTTTTTGTCGTTACAGTATTTGGGCTATTTTACCGAAGCGAATTAGTTTCTTTTTGGCTTAATGTTATAAGGTTTTTTATAATGAACTTATTTGAACAAGAGAATAATTTTTGTGTTTTAATGTTATCTTTTTGAGTTTTTATAAGAACGGGAGGATGAAAAACGAAAACATTTTATCATAATATAATTTTTATTTATTTAAATTCTCTTAATTTCTTTTGCAATCTTACAGATATCTTCCTCGGTTGTTTATTTTAATAAAAAATATATAAATACTATTCATTAGAAATTATTTTCAATCTACAGATTAAAGATAAGGAAGGAAAAAAAGGGTTGGAAAGGAGGATAACAGAAAGGCGATTTCTCCGAAACAGTGGGGACAAAAAAGTTAACAATGTTTATTGGGGTGTGAATGTTAGGAGGGCGCGTGTTGATCAGGGGTTGACTTTAGAATATCTGGCTGTTGCCCCGGTCTTCTGAAGCTTTTCCTCGTCAGAGAACCCATTTGAGGAGTCCCAGGCAAACGCCCCAAAGCGTTCATATAATCCGCTATGAGGAGAGTGAGCTGGAGGATCTGCAACACAAACAAACGTTAGTTCACCCCCTCGAGTTGTAAATGCCGCGGTTAGTACCTTTGGCTTGCTGAGAGAGAAGAGATGCTTCTGGTGAGGGTTGACCACGAGCATGAGGTCGTCCTGACACCCCCCGAAGGTGACCACCTCCGAGTAAGGGTGCCTCACCAGAGGACTCATCGTCTCGAGGTCGAGCAGCGTGACCGCGTCCTCCCCCACGGCCACCCAAAGAACGCTGCCCTGCTCTCCCGCCTTGAGCTGCAAGACAAGCAGAGGAGGTATTGGCATCGTGGCAGGAGACAGAGAGGGACGGGGTGAGCGTACCTTGGCTTGGAAGAGGGAGGAACCGAAGAAAGGCCACTTTCGAACACATGTCATGTAGATTCTGACGCAGTCGGGGATGCTTCTTCCTTTGAGGGCTTTCCACTTCTCCATGAGGTCGTCTTGAAGTTCCCTAATTAAATGAGACGATGTTAAGGTATTCGAGAGGGAGTGACAAATGTCGCACGAGTGGACACTAACTTGAGTTTCTGCTGCGTGAGACCGTCTCTGTATCTGTAAGGGTAGAACTTGTCGACGGCCTGGAGGAGCAGATTTCCGCTCCTTCCTTGGCTCCTTTCGATGCTGTACTCCCCGTACTCTATCTGCGTCATCAAGGCTGCCAGTTCCAGAGCGAGTTCTTTCGTGAGCGGAAACCTGAAAGCGAAGTTTCCATTGGATGATTCGGTCTGGATTTTGGGAGCGGAAGCGAAGGGACGCACCTGCCCTGGACGATCTGGTGATTCGTCTGGTAGCAGAGAAGAAGCCTTTCCTTCTCTGTTTCCGTCCTCGCTGAGCTTTTGAAATACAACCTATTCTTGTAGACTAGCTGTATGACTCGGGAGTTCTCGAATTTTCCCGAGCCTTTTTCCCGAAGGGCTGTTTCCCATTTCGAGATCACATCGCAGAGCTGAAATTGTAAATGAGATTTTGTATTTATGAACCAATGATACGACTCATTTTGGAAAGCAACTCACTTTCGCCTCGAGGGGGATGAAGTGCTCCAAATTCTTCTCGATGGGGTCATCGCTGAACAGGAAAAACCCATTCGCGCTCGATTCCCGACATCCGATTTCTTGTGCGAGAGTCGAAAGGAACTCTTCGATTGTGGTCGACCCATCGAAACTCACCACCTGCAATCGGTACACCAACTAAGCCTCCGCCGACAACCCGACGACAACCCCCAACCTCCACCCCCTCTTTACCTGATAGGCACCGTTCAGCAAGTGGACAGGTATGGCGTGAGGCAGTGAGTGGTGGTACGGATTCTTGAGCAGGATCGACAGCACTTCCATCCTCGAGGGCTTCACTTGCCGGCCGCCATTTTGCAAAGTTCTCGCCAGGGCTCTGTCGCAATAACTCGCGTACTTGCCGCACTCGGTTCTGTAATTGGCAAGGGAGGTTTGCGTTGGCGAGAGCGGAGGGGGTTCGCGAGGAGGGGAGAGACTCACTTGGTGTCGGCGTTTCGGGCGAGATGCACTTTGAGAAACCAGAGGAGTTTGTTGTTCTTGAGGAAGAAGAGGGAGCAGGCCAGGGCCAGGAGCTGCCAGCCCTGGGTGAGTACCTGAGTGGAGGGGCAGCCTTTGGTGAAGTCGCCGCAGGTTGCCTGCACAGAAGTAGGCGAGCCTTTAGTCTGGCTGGATGCAGAGCTGCTGGAATCTCGATTGGTGGTCGAGTCGCAGCTGAATAGCGATTGAGTCGCACATAGAAGGTACTGCTGCAAAGTTGGTGTCCGTTTTTTACACTTGTGAACCTCTGCTCGGATGAGGGGAGAGAACTGGTCACATAGCTCTGATATAAGTTCCCTGCATGCTATTCTATCACCCCCACCAGTGCTGGCACATTTAACCCCCGCTCCGTTTGTGTGACATTTGAGTTCTGGACGATGGGGGTAGGGTAGCTGAGATCAGTGGACAGAACAAGTGCAAAAAGTACAGTAAAGATACTAAGCACAGATGGTAGTAACAAACAATGAAAAAAAGGATCTGGTTAACACTAAAACTGCCGGAGCGGTCATTTTGACTGGAAAAAAGACTAATGAAATGCAGAAAAAAGGAAAAACGAAAAAAAATAAAATAAATACTAATAATAAAAGAAATCCTACTAAATAATAAAAGAAGAATTGTATATCCGAAATACTGCAATAATAATTTCAATTCTGAAAACCGTTAAAAAATAATGTGCAGGGGTTTTTAACGGCATTTTGACCACTCCTGGCCGATTTAGTGTTAAAGCGGATTGACTAATCAGGATTGAATTCCATTACGAACAAAATCGGGTGAGGGAAACAAGAGCAGATTTGTGAGGGACAAACTCCTACGGGGAACTAACAGGAACTAACAGGAGAATCCGAATGCCCGTGCTAATCGGGGAGGGCCAAATAAATATAAAACAAATATGAATATGCAGTATGAAAAAAAAACAGAACACCAACATTTACGGACATTCAGCCAGACTAAATAATTATCCACATCTATAAAATAATATACCTGTAAATTAAAAAGAATCAACCAAAATTTAAATTAAAACGAACGAAAAGTTTAGTTCAACGGGGGGAGTTTGGGGGGAGTGGCGTTAATGCTTAGCTGAGCAAAGCGTGAACTTTGTGAGCAAAATTGAGCAAAATTGAGCGAAATTGAGCAAAAATGAGCAAAAGAAAAGGTGAAGGCGTTTCAACGTTTATTGCCGAAGCTTTGAAAAAAAAGCGTGGCAACTTAAAAAAACTATTACTTGCTTATAATAAGTCCCTTGTGGATTTTTTTTGACTTTAATATTTTTTGCTTCTTTTGTTACTTTTCAAGTATCTTCCATATTCTTATACTTTTGTATCCTTTTTTTTTTACATTACTTTCCTAAACACTTTATCAGGGGGCATTTGTGGGCGTTTTTTCTTTTCTTTTTACTGTAAATTACTTCCACAAAAAATTATTTTTTTCGTTACTGTTCATTCTGTGTCTTTGTCTGTTTTTCAATCTTTCCAACACTTTCCCTGTCTGTGAATTAAGAAACAACACCCCAGCTTTGCATATTTTCCAGCTCCTCAGGGGTAAGAAAACATCATCTAAATTAAAAATAAAATATCTATACTAAGGGTTGCTCTGACTGTACGTTTCCAGTTCAGAGGAAATGGAAAAGGGGCGAAGACAGAAGTACACAAAGGGTTCAACCTCTAACCGGCTAAAACATACAGAAACTTATGATAAGCTTAACATGAGATGAACCAACTAAAAACAAGAGCAAATAAAAAGTAGCATATGCGGGACTTACACGAGGGTTTTTTAATTTGATGCTGCCTTTTACCTGGACCCCCTGCTTCTGGTGCATGGGACGCGACGTTTGTTTCACGAGGGAACAGATGAGTTCGGCCTGGAGCTCCGGCTGGTCCAAGCACAGCTGGAGCGCATTCTGGGCTAGTACCACGTGGTAGTCGATTCCGGCCTGCTCCAAAGCAGCCGACATAAACAGCTGGCAGGACTGCAAGGGTACGACACTTTTTAGACGGGGAACTTGAGGAGGCGGACACGTGAAAACGGACCTTGAACAGCTTTATGGCCTCGTTTTGAAGGGTCTCAGTCGATAGAGTGGTGAGAGGGGATGTGATGTAGTCTTTTGTGTAGAGGAGCATTGGATGCCGCCAGAGGACACTGCTGGGGTCTCCTTCCGTCTCCATTAGTCTCTGTACTAGCTGCTCGAATTGAGTCCCCGCGTTCGGCCCTCCTCCGGATACCTGAAAATCGAGTGAGAATTGAAAGGAAATGGTACAGTTAATGTTAGGTCGAGTCATTAATAACTTCCTTCAGCGCTAGCATCATATTTTGCCTTCCTCTTTTCCACATACACTGAAAATAATGTACTTTCCCCGAAATCCGACTCGACCTAATATCTTATATATTACTGATGAAGTTTTAACCCACCACAGTTAAATGATACAGCCAAGAGTCTTTCTCCTGTTTATTGGAGAAAATCAAATAGGTCGGACCCGAATGGGTAGGGAAGATGGCGATGGTGAACTCGCTCGTCTCTCCGTCTCTGTCCTCGCTGTCGCTGTCCGACACGTGGTCGACTTCTTCCACCCTCGCGTCCCTCATGTTGATCTGACCAACAGGATTCTGCCGAGAAATCACACCCGTTTAGCACCCATCAACCCTCCTCCCTTTTTCTGCTCTCCCGCACTCTACTCACGCTTTCCGAAGGGCTCTTGAAGTACAGAAACATCTTTCCCAGAAGCACGCACCAGCACTTGCGAGGGTGACCGTTCTTCACTTTCACCAGCCAGCCCTGCAGGGTGGGTTTCTGCTCTTCCTTGCTCAGCAACAACTTCGTTGCGTTCCTCCTCTGCACGTTCTGCAGAACCCTCAGCCACTCTTCCATGTGGGCTATGGAGTCCGCGGTGAGGTAGTAAGTCTTCCGGCCGTTGTTTATTTCGAACGTGGCCGCCCCCTCAGCGCGGGTTATTCTGCAGGATTCGTCCAGGATTATCTCACCCGCTGGCTTTTTGTTCAGGTTTACCTCATTCTGAAAACAAAATACCGTTAGACATTCTCTCACTTTTTCCAATGCCGTCGGGCGGTGGTTACCTGTGACTTCCAGTAGGTGAGAACGCCATTTTTAAGGACAAACCACCTCTTCCGCCATGTCTTCAACTTCCCGCCGAGTTTCGTGAGATGCCCCGCTTTTTCCAGGCTCTCCGCTCCCTTTGTCTTCGTCGGACTGTCCAGGTAGGAACTTCTCATCACCAAAGAAGGAACAGAAGACTCGAATGAAACAGACGTAGAAGACACCGCGTCCGGCGGGATGGCGTAGTCGTCCGAGGTTCCGGATTCAAAGGAGGTATCTGCGCGAAAACAAAGAGTTTCTTTTAGAGAAACCAACACTACAATTCTGTCACGGCGGGGGGACACTCGCCTCTAGTTTTCGAAGGCAAAAGACTGCAAGTCTTGAGAGGACTAGAATTGGAACCGCCAGATAAAGAGGTCTCTTCGCTGGAGCTCGTGGCACGCGTGGCTGGCTGACTTTGACTAGCATGGCTGTGGTTGGGACACTCCTCCCCGTCGCTGGAGTCATCGGAGGAGTCTCCGGTGAACGGAATCGAACGGATTTGACTAGCACGCTGCAATCGAAACCATTCTCAGTGAAAGTGAAACCGCCTTCGCGGAACACCCCGTCATACTCACGCCTTTGACCGTTGCGTAAACAGGCACATTAACATCGCAGTAGCCCATTGTGCCGGGGGTGACTTTGTCCCCGGGCGTCACGAGGCTGGCCCCTATCACGTTATTGTTGCTACTGTTGTCCGCCACTTGATGGCTGGAATGAACTTTGTGGTGCACGCCAGGAGAATGGCAGCTCTTTAAAGCTAAATTATGAGGGAGGGAATTGTGCAGGGGAGACATATTGGTTGAGTGGTTGCTCTTATCATATGGAAGGGAGTTGGTCATGTTTTTGTGGAGAGGCGCCGCCTGGAGGGCATGGGCGGAGGTGACGTTGAACCCTGCCGCTGCTATTTGGTATATTCGGGACTCCCAGGAGGGAAACCTATGGAGAGGAGGGGTTGGGGGCTTGGGGGGAAGGTCGTCGGACGCAAGGGAACCGGAGCTGCAGGTGACCTCCCTCCAGGGCATGGACTCCTTCGAGGGGGTGTATATCTCGGCGTAGTCGTGGGTCATTTCGTCCCCGCTCACCTCTCCGTCGGTGCAGCCGCCGGTGGAAATGAAGTTGAGATTGCCCATGGCTTTCTCCAAGTCCTCGGACAGGCGTGACGTCATGGCATCAGATCCTGGACAAAGTTACAGTTTTGTATTGATTATGAAAGATTCGCCAACAAGATGGCGTGCTTACAGTGCTTACCTTGGATTTGCTTGACGGGTGTGCAGTTTGCGAGATTCTTTCTTTTGGTGAAACTTTCAGTCTTTTTGAGTTCCGCGTATAAGGGTTCCTCCGCAGAGTCGCGGCTGACGTCAGATCTCCGCTTTATGTTCGCCAGGAGAAGAGCGTTTGAAGTGGTTGACAATGATGGCCTGGAACGAGAAACAAGGCTTACAGATGAAACATGAGAAGAGACAGATCAAATAATAATTTCCAAAAAATTAGAGTTTTAAAAGAATGAGCAAAAAGTAGACAATATTTTACTCAAGACGGTTGCATTCCGCAGTCTTCTCCAGCATATTCTCTAGCACACCCTAGCATACTCATCAGCATTCTCCAGTAGACTCCAGAACACTCTCTAGCAGACTCTAGAACATTCATCACCAGCACACCCTAGCATATTCCCCAGCAGACCCCAGAACTTCTCCAGCAGACTCCAGAACTTCTCCAGAAGACTCCAGAACTTCTCCAGCAGACTCCAGAACTTCTCCAGAAGACTCCAGAACTTCTCCAGCAGACTCCAGAACTTCTCCAGAAGACTCCAGAACTTCTCCAGAAGACTCCAGAACTTCTCCAGCAGACTCCAGAACTTCTCCAGCAGACTCCAGAAGACTCCAGAACTTCTCCAGCAAACTCCAGAACTTCTCCAGAAGACTCCAGAACACTCTCTAGCAGACTCTATTTAACATTCATCACAAGCACATCCTCGAGCACATTCTCCAGCAGACTCCAGAATACTCCAGAATTTCTCCAACAGACTCCAAAACACTCCAGGAGGCTACAAAACATTCACCAGCACATTCTTGGGTAGACTCTAATAATACATTCCAATTGAACGTCAGTTCTACCGTATAAACTGCTGATTGGGGAAAGTCAGGGCCAGTATGGCGCGTCCGAACGCGAATAATAAACTAATTTGAATTTGTTGTGTTAAAAACAATTCGTTCTAATTCCACAACCACTCGGGGAAATTTTCCATTCGTCATCCGTTATGAGTGCGTTGTTGGAATGCATCGAACGTTTCCGAATGCATCACTTCCTGTCGTATTGGAACGCTAACGCACTGCCTTCTTGTTACTTCGAGATTCAATGAAAAACCTCTCATTATCAAATTAAATTTTATAGAAGAATTATATAATAAAAATTTGACTATTCTTTAACTAATTCTTTAAAATTAAGAATTTTCTCCATGGTTTTATCGCTTCTCTAAAGTTCAAACACTCCGGCTGATCATTTTTTAATACTCTGAGTAATAATTCATACTCAAACCTTTGCTTTTTCTTAAATATACCAATGATGTCCTTCTGCTGTCGGTAACACTTACCTCCTCTATATCTTTAATGATTTGACGTTTCATTTACTCACTTTTTACGTGAGGATTGTGGGGTTATGTCTGAACAGCGCCTTAATTAACTTGTTAAATACTGTAGTGGATGGCGGATAACACTGAGGTGTTAGTAGCTGAAGGAGGCGGAATTTTGTTTACCGACTGCGCTATTCCATCCTATTTTTTTTAATACAGTATTTTCTTTTGATTTGGAATTAGCATTGTTTTACAATGTTTATGCAGACTATAGCGGTCCTGGCAAATGGCTAACAGTCTAATTAACAGCCTGTGTGAGACTGATAAAAATTAGAGTTTATTGCGATTATGTTCAGTGTATTTATGTAGCAGGCAGTTTCCGGTTCAGACGTTTAGTTTTAAAAATAGCAATTTGTGGCGACCGAGAGCGGCCACTAACACACTACGTACCGACGAGGATCAATAAAAAAACCACAGTTGGGTAAGCGAATATAATAATAATATACATATATCATCTAAGAAATGACACTTAACAACACATCTTAAAACTTACTAATAATTATCGTCTACTTCGAGGACGTCCCCGTCCTCTATGTCCTCCTCATCGTTTTCGTATTCTTCCGAAAAATCGTTTTTGTAATTTTTGCTTTTTTGGTCCGGGCATTTTTGGGACTCTTTTCGCCATCGATGTCGCTTCTTCTCCCGACACTTCGCCAGACGGTACGCGCTCCCGTCCTGCTCCAACACCCCAATGTTGACACCCCTGCGGAGGGCGGCCATCACTCGACCCCGCACAGTGTCTTCGTCCACCTCGTACTGCGAGCACAGGTAGTCGAGGATCTCCTCGAAGGTGGACCCGTTTCGTTCCCGGAGATTGTATATGGCGCTCTGCACGAAATCTAAAGTCCTCGCACCGCCCTTAGAGCTGTCGTAATTGTCACTGTTTTCCTCGCCGTCGACCATTCCACCTAATGCCCTTCGGAATCTGTCCCATAGTTTACCAACAAATTGCGACATACTAAAATTTTTTTAAATTTTTCATACATAAATAAATATCACTCGTTAATTTTGAAATTTTGGTAAACAAGACCTCACGTATGTTTTGTTTTTTCAAAATCCCGCGGGAGACATTTTCTGAAGGCTTCGAACACATCGAAAACCGATGCAGTGTCTGCCGGTCCCCACCGACAGCAACGCTTTTCTCCTTCTGCGTCTGCGCTCCTCAAGATTTACCTGATCAATCCGGACCTGTCGCATCTTTTATTTTCCTTTAAATTCTTTCTTCCATTCGACTTTATTTTTTTCCCTTGTGACTTTTCTCTTTATATACTTTTTTATCTCTTTTTTTTAGTTTTTTTTCCTTTCTGCCTTTTTTCTTTCCCTTTCTTTTCATTTTATTCCCTTCCTTTTTCCCTTTCTTCATTGCATATTTTCTAATCCGCTCTCAAAAATTCTCGCTCTCCTGCCTGACTTTTACTCCACACATTATTTTCCTTTGTACCGACACCCACTATTGTAACTGCCCGATACTCAAATATAAGAGAAAGGACTCTCAAATGGAACTTTTGTATCGAAATTCAAAGTAATCAAATATTGTTTGACTCACCTGTTTTCTGCGCTGATCGGAATGAGTGTCTCCTTCTCCACATCCAGACTAAGGCTCGACCTTGCCCCAGGTTTCATGTGCCTTAACTGCTCCAGGTGGTTCCTCAGCAGCTCTATCTGCTGGTTGCACCTGTCGTTCTGCTCCCTCAGCTGCTGGTTCTGCTCTTCCAGGCCTCTCAGCTTGTTCGCGACCCACTCTTTGATGAGTGCTGCCTTCGCTTCCACCTGCTTCGCCTCCTGCAGCCTCAACCTTTTCTGCTCCTCCACCTGCGTTTCCAATTTCGTGATCACCTTCTGCGTTTCAGGCACCACCCCCGACGACTGGCTATTGCTTCCGTCCGAGTTAATCGACCACTCGCCTCTCCTTTCCATCATCCGCACCTGCGAACAGCAAACACCCGTCAACATTGCGCCGACCACTCGCAACACTCTCCAACAGCAAAAGCTCACCGATTCGCTCGACCATTTTGACTCGCGACCGCTTCGAACAAATAGAATGAGGGAAACTAAAACGCGAGTTTTGTCTGGGGTTGATCGAGACTCACCCCTTCACGAGAAGGAGGGTGGACTTTTTGCCTTATCGTTAATCATTACCGTTGGGTTTTTACAATGTTCGCAGATTCTCCCTCCGACGTGAATCAGTTTTGTCGAGTTTCTCGGCCACCGCGAACAGATCGATGGTCGAAAGAGTCCTCTGCCATGCCGTGACTCACACTCCGATTCATAGTCTTTCAGTCAGCTGATTCCGTTTTAATCACTCCCTTTGCATGTTGGCAACCATCTTCCTGTCTGACAACCCTTCAATGCACTTCGAGGATGAATCACTCTAAAAAAGAGTGTGCACGTGCACTCCTGGTGTGAGTCCGAATTCGGACAGTTATTCAGTGCCGGAGTCAGCTTTCTTTTATTTCCTTTCATGTTTTACACTATTGGATATATATGTCCTAATTATATAACCGTATATTATATATATATATGATATTTGATTACGTCTCCTTAGACAAATGCATACGTTCGATCACGTCTCTCTCTCTCTCTCTCTCTCTCTCTCTCTCTCTGTTTTTCTCCTTCCTCATTACTCTTTTTTGCTACTATTATGACTATTACTGACAATAATTTGGCAGCGTTATTGGGCTTAGCCGAAAAGGGGGAGCGAAGCGGGAAGGAAATCCGCTTTCAAAATAGATTCCCTTTTGCATCGGTTTTGTGTAAGATTTGGCATCGTTCGCTTTGACTCGTTCGCTTCCTTTGATGTTTTGGAAGTTATTGCACTCTCTCCCCCTTTGACCTTTAGCTGTAGCATGTCACTCTCATTAGGCATATTAGACTTTTCTTTGTTTTTGAAGTTGTAAACGGAGTGCGGATTATAAGAATACATATGACATACAAAGTAGTTAAAAAGAATAGTCAGAAACGTAAAGTAAAATTGAAAAATGGAAAAATCAA
The DNA here is from genome assembly GCA_028293925.1 of Brueelia nebulosa. Classification (NCBI taxonomy): domain Eukaryota; kingdom Metazoa; phylum Arthropoda; class Insecta; order Psocodea; family Philopteridae; genus Brueelia; species Brueelia nebulosa. The sequence goes on from JAQIBA010000223.1 coordinate 15,683, forward strand.
AAAATAATTAAATAGAGAGGAAAACCTAAAAAATGAACAAAACTGAAAGTCAAGCAGATAAAAATAAATTGAAAATAAATTTTTAATGATGAGATCGTATGAATGAGATTAATTCAGGACTGATTAAATTGCCAAATTAAAGTTAATTAAAAACTCGAAAAGGAAAGTATTTTGATGTCGGTCATGTCGGTCTCGTTGCGTCAAATACCCATGAGTTGGTGGCTCATTTTTCACAAAAACCACAAAATAATTCTAAAGTTTTTCTACTTTCCAACCGAAGCTTTACATGTGCTTCCTCCATTCGATCTGTCAACAATAAATTTGAACGCACGCTCACCCGAGGGTGCCTGCCATTAACATTAAACGAGACCCTTCACGGTACAGCACAAAGAGAAAAAAACATCAAAAACAATCCAACAAAAAAAGGGTTTTGTTCAGGCCGTATAAAAGCCTTTCAAAGTAAATAGATTTTTCAGTTAACCCCTCCCGCAGAGGATACTCACTTTACGGCACTTGGCATCCATATCCTCATAGTAAGACTTCTCCCCCGCCCTCTACGCCTCCCGCGCACATTCAACTCGATAATGAAACCACGACTCGATCACTGTTATACCGAATTGTCCCAACTAGGGACACCCACACCTCGCGGTAGTAAAATGTCCCACGCACATATTCATGCGACAGCCTCCTGCACCGTTGTACGCCCCCATTTCCGCCCCTTTTCCGTCGACGAACGTACAACCGGCCGAGACTTTCGGCAACGCCGATATAAACAATTGCAATGAGAAATTTAAACAAGAAAAAAATAAACGAGGGATTCGGGCGGAATGGCAGACACGCTTCCACCCCTCGCCCCCTCCCTTAGCTTTCGTTGCAAACGCGTACGGAGTGAGTTCCCATAATGCGCTTATGAGGCAGCCCACAGAATAGTATCTCCTTCGAGGTCGCTTCGGAGTATGGTTTCTCGTGTCAAATTGCTGTAGGGAATCTGCTGTAGGTGCGCGGGTATTTCCTCTGATGCCCAAAGAGTTTTGTTCCATCAACCCCTTTTCCTTCAACACTCGACCCCCCCCCCCCCTGTCAGCAATCATGCTACGCCTCTGATGCAATAAACACACAGAGGACCCGAGAGCGGGAATTGGGGGAAAGCTAAGCATGGGAGTCTACAACTTTTCCCACGAGAGCTTCCCTCTGATAAGGCAAACGTAGAGGGGGATGTCTTGAGGAATGAACGAGAGAGGTCCACGATCAATGCGCTCGTTGCCAGGCAACGCAGCCAATGGTTGTTCTTCGGCAGCGTTTCTCTCCCTGTAGTGTACCCACTGTCTGGTCACTCATCATCCCCTCCCCCTGAGGATCCTTTGACCCCGTCACGGTCGTGACCCTCTTTAGGGGTGACAATTCAAATTGTATTCCGCGCGTTTAACCCTTTCTCGACTGTTTGCCGAATACTTAAAATTCGCCACCCCACTTTCTTCCAATATAAGTGAAGTTGTTTTGTATTTAAAAATTATATTATTCTGCGTTAAGTATACAGACGAGTTCTCCTGTTTACTCTTTTATATACTACAGTTAGTAGTACTAAATATAAATGAAAAATTATAACAGTAGCGCAAAAGTGATTTTAATAATATTTTTCTCATCGCATCATACCATTTTATTTTTCCCTAAACCACCCCGTCATAAACAGAAATCTTACCTTTGACTCCGCCTCCACCGCCCTCTCTTCGGCCTCCAGCACACGTTGCTCAAGTTCGGCCAACTGAAAAGAAAAAAACTGTAACTAACGCATCCCATAATGCTGTAAATTTTTCATTCATTACTATAATGCGCTGTATTTCGGCGCAAATCGTCCGGGGAAAAAAAAATAATTCGACATTTTCTGTTGCCTCCTTTGGGAGGGGAGGAACGGGGCGGGGGGAGCGAATGTGCCACAAAAAAAATAGTAACAAGAGAACTCTGTGAGCAGTTTGGGGAAAACGGGAAAAGGGGAAATGGTTGAGGAAAATCCGTCAGATGGAACTGGAAGTTTCTTTCGCTGCTTTTCTTCTAATCCCCACCCCTCTGCCACCCTTCCTTTCAAAATAACAACTTTCTTGTTTCCCCTCTCGGTGAAAGGGCAGGTTTTGAAAGACTAATGACGAAAATGACAGGCGACTCCAGTGTAATAATCTTTAAAAATAGTAAATTATAATAAAGTAAGGTAAAATGTTAATTTCTATGACATAAAATAAATCCCATAATATAAAAATTCATTATAAAAAATATATAAATTCTGTTTTGTTTCTGGTATTTACTTATACAGTATTTTGAGCACTTATCGTATTTTATTATTTTTATACTGTAACGGAAATAACTGTATTAATAGTTTCACAAATAATGAAGAGAAAAATAAGTGAGCGCAGATCATTAGTAACTTCTTGAAATAATAAATTAATAAATACGCTATACTAATAACAGAAAATTATATGTAATAATAATTCCCTGTGAAGCAGTATAAATTCTAAAAATAATTTTCAATTCTGACGAAGTTCGGTTTTTCCGATTTTGAAGGACACACCAACAAATTTATGTATTCGTATTATGGGAAGAGCAGGAAACGACGACTCCCCTCCCTTCAGGCCGCCACCCCTATCCTCACCGCTGTTTTATCAAGTCAAAATTCTCATTTTGTCTTCACCTCCTTCACCCCTTTCGAATTTATTCACGGAAAAAACGGAAAAAAATGCGTTAAGAGGATTTCACCGGATTTATGCAAGGGTGAACTGAAGCGAAAAGAGAAATGGCTCTCCCCTCCGAGGAGCGAATCAAAAGCTCCACTCGATAATCAAACATCATTGAGCTTTTTACAAAAGCACCACCCCGGGAGCTTTCGCCTCTCCGAGGGACCCCTTCGCTCACCTTGTTTACTTTTCTCCCCCTCCCCCCATCTATGATAATCATTTCAGATCCTCCTTTCCCTCGTGTGGAAGAATGTTCGAGAAGCCCCCGGGGAAAAGCAGCAGCAGAATGTCTGACGGGGCATACAAATGGGGGTTTCCGTCAATTCATCTGGAAAGACGCCACTTCATTGCTGACGGAATATAATATGTCGACAGACGGTCGGCGCCATGGATGAATGGAAACTATCAGACGACAGCGGTGTCGTCTCCTGCAGGACTGGCCAAGGTCTTGGCGACATTGACCTCTTCCCTGGGCCTTCCCCCTGCCAAAATAGTTAGTTATGGGTCGTTGCTCCTCCATTTGTCGAAGGAGCTTAACCCCACTGGAAACTGCAAATCGAACAATTTCGTCAGATGACAAACTGCTCCGGCTTGAGAGCTTTTTGGGGGGGAGTAGAAACGGGGGGACTTTATTGAATCTCAGCCAAATCGATTTCTTCTGCTTTACGAAATATTGATAAATTTGAATTACAAATATTATTAGAATTATTATTTATAAATTTTGTTTTTATTTTACTATAATAAACCATCTCCAGAAACTTATTGCTGAATTAAATCATGTAATTTGATGAATTTAAAAATCATTGCTGAATTTTTATAAAGTACTTCAAAAAACACAAATTTAATAATTTTTATTTGTTTATTCATTTCACTGATACTTGATGAATTACAATTACAATGTATAATAATACGCATTAAATTAAATTATTAATAAATATTAATATAACGATAATCAAATACAATTATATTTATGTTTATAATTTAAAATTCATCAATGTTTAGTTCCTCTTACAATAAATATTATAATAATCTTATTAGAAGTGTATTTATCTCTAATTAAAAGTGTAATAAAATTTTATTTGACCTCTTTTGAACCTTATCCCAATTAGAAACAAGTCATTTAATTTTTTCAATTTTCTTTTTACGTTTTTAAAGTTTTATTGCACCCGTAAAAAGAATGAGTGACAAAATAAAATTTAACGGATAAAAACCACTTCAAGAGAGGCTCAACTCAAAAATGATGTGGGGGGAGGGCATCAAAAGGTAATCTAAACGTGAGGAGGTTTTCACGGGCGACGATTACACACCCCTCGACCCCGAGGGAACCATCGTTTCAATCCCGAAAACAGTTTGCATATCGATTTCGAATTCCATTCCAACTTATTTGAATTTTACGAGTTCTTCCTCCTCGCGGGCAACCTTCAACCCCCGCCCCCATGCCAATTTTAGTCTCATCGGAGGACCCGAACCCCAGCTTTCGATCTGAAAAAATAAAAATAAAACAAACAAACAAAACCGAAATAACTCGCGGTATTTGAAAAGTGTTTAAGCAACTGAACCACCAACGTGACAACCGCCCGATATAAGGGTGGAATGCGAGGGTATCTTTTGTAATGCCCCTTCGCCGCCACTCGCCATGGCAAAACTAATTAATGCAATAAAAACTTTAACTTTCTCTGGCAATTGATTTAGAGTTTTCCGCGTGCGAATGAGGAAAACTTAAGAAAAGTGGAAAAATGAAATTTTCTTAGAAAGAGGGGGGGCGGGGGAGGCGAGGGAGGTAATTTTTTAAAAATCAATGATTAAAAATTTCCAACTGGGAGGCTTGTGTTTGCTTTAAGGGCGGCCGTTATAATCTTTGGCAATTCCTCGATGGAGTCTTTCCTTTCATTTAGATTTCGGGGAAGAAGGGTGGCGGATTGGTTGGGGAGGAAAGCGAAGGTTTTCCTTTGTGTGTGCGAGCGGTGGGAGGCCATTAGGAAAGCTGAAAGCCCCGAGCTGAATGCTGGTGGCGAGGGACTTTTCTTATAATGGAACTCGTCGCCGGAAAATGGCCGCAATAACAGAAAAATTGGATAATTTGATGGAAAAGTTCTTCCCTGTGATTTTCCCTCTCAGTCCCGTTTTCCTCGACACACATGGCCAGTTTAGCTTTCGTCCGGATGAACCCATGAGGAAATCAGAAGATTAATATTTACATTAATTTTATGTTTCTTTTTTGAATAAATTTTCACATTTATATTTTCTCTAAATTTTATTTATTTTAATGGAAGAGGAGTTTGTCCAAAAATTATGCCTCGGTTAATTTTTAGTTAAATTCGTGCGTGTAAGATTATAATTAGTGGGAAATTAAGCACAATATATTAGTTTAGTAATATTTTATTTAATTCCATTTTTATTCTTTATTAATTCGATTAAATACATAATACTTTTGTTTTCTGAGGTAACTTTATTTACAATATAATTTACTTTACATTTTTAATTTATTTATTTTATATCTTATTTATTATTACTTTACTTCCAAGTTTTTAATTTTTAATTTAATTTAGGCTTTTTAAATCTACTTTTGCTTTAATACTCCCTTTAAGTGTGCTCCGCCATTTTATTAACTTAAAAGTTTAAATGCCCCGAGTTGTCATTTTGAGCCTTTCGTCTCTTTTACACCAAAACCAAATCATATTCATCTCATCTGATATTAACCACTTCAACAGCGCTTTATAAATAAACGTTTCCAAACTTCTTAACAGCTCACCCGCACTTCATTTAAAAATAAACTCCCGCCGTATTTTGCCTTTCATCCTGTCGGCACCCCCTCGCCACCCTTCAACCCCCACATTACCTTGCCGAATAAATCCTCCAGCACCTCCATCTCCACCCTCGCCGGCTCGAAAATGAGATCCTTCACGCCCAGCATCGCCGCGAATCCCAATCCGACAACCATACAACCGACCGGCGAACGTCCGAACGCCTCGAGATCACGATCGCGACTGGAAGCGAACGAGCTGCGACCCCTCCGTTCCCTCTTGTCCTCCCTTCCTCCCCTTCGCAATCACTCGCCAGCGTTACTGCTCTTTTTGGTGGAATCCGTTCGAACGGGTTTTGCCGAACGTAGAAATAATTCCAAATGGAATAAAGACGGATGGGCTAAGGCCATGGGGGTCGTCACGTTGCCCTCTGATGCTCCAAATGACGTTCCAGAAGGACAATATGAGAGGGATAAACTCTCAAGGCGATGGGATCGAGTCATAAGTAATTTCCAAACTTCTGTCCTGTGCAGCTGCATATAGACTATGTTAAAGACTTTAATGTAACATGAACAAAATAAATATGCGAAAAGCATCTGATGAAAAGGCCTAATATTTGTCCGAAGGGATGAAAGAGATTTCGAGGATTGGCGATCACATCGGTCGAAGAATTTTCGGGGTGATAAAACAGAAGACTGCGGTTGTACAGGGAAAAGACATAAAGGGATGTTTTCGATTAGTTATTTGCGGTTTCCTATACTCGGAAAATTAATTTAGATAAAGTTTGAACATGACAGTTAAAAATTAAGCCTTCAAGATGGGTTTGACATGAGGAGTGGTCGAAGGAATGGCGAATTGGGACTGGAATTCGTCAACCATAGACGATCACCTGTAAACTCAGAGCTGCATTTTCCGCAGATGGACTACTGACAGCAGAGGATATGAATCATCTCAACCACTTGAAATGATTAAAAGTTTCTTCTTTTGTTTCTCTCCCGTGATCCCAACCCCTAACCACAGCTTCACTTTCGAGATGAAAAGAATTGAAAGGAAGAAAGCAGATTTAGACCCTCGTCAAAATTTCTGCTCTGCGTTCACGAGCAGAAGGGAGGGAGGAGACCTCTTGCCATTTGCAGAAATGCTTCGGTGATGGAAGTCTTTCTTTTGGGGAAGTCATTTTATGAAAGTGAACTCACGAAGGAAGGGGATGAGGGTGAGTTTTGGCGGAGCTTTAGAGAACGAAACGGGAATGGAAACAAGAACAAAGCGAGGCAAGAGAAGTGACGGAACAAAAGAGTAGAATGAAGCAGAATAATCACCGGCTTTGTTTTGAATCAGGGGGGTAAGATTGCAACAGGAGGGAGGGGTGGCGGAAAAGTTTTTCATGCATCGAACTTGTTTTTTTAAAAACACTGTTTCCAACGGGGTTGGAAAACCACGATTCTTATATACTCTCGGAGAAACTTCTTTGTTCGAAGCGGAAGACGTGGGAGGAGATTGGGGAGACAAAATCATCTTCAAAATGGCTGAGCAAAATGTTGGAGCCCTGCCAAGACCAGCCAACGCAAAGGAAATTTTCATTTTTCGATTCGAAAGTCCCTCGGAGCCATTGAGCAACTGGAAGGTCATTCCGGTTCTGACAATCACATCCTCCCCGCCTCCCCTCGCTCTTATGAACTGCTGATTTCCTTTTCTTTTCCACCCTCTAATAAAAACAATAAAATACAGTTGCTGGTTTTTATGGGTTTCTTTCTTCAGCGCTTACTTAATCCCACCCTTCATCCCCGACCTCCCTTAGACACGTTTTCCATTCTACTGATGGCCAAAAGACTTAAGTGTTCATAAAAGGCAAAACTAGACGACAGCAAAATTCTATTTCTGCTCCGGATTTTACAAAATAGGGGATGTTTTCACTGTCTGAACCCGTTTGGATTTACATCTCAACCTGATCATCTCTTCAAAAAGAGGAGGGGTTCTCTCAGAAAGTGAACAGCATACGAAGGATTCAAAAAGACGAATTTAATAAGCAATTTTACAATCTGGAATGGTCTGACGGTAATTATTATCCATGAAAAAACGCGAGCCTTAAACTTCACAAATAAAGTCACAACATCAATATCATTGAAGTCGCCCGGTGGTCAAAATGACCTTTAGGGTTGTTCCGGTATTAAACAGTCGGATCGCAAACGCCTTCAGAAGCCAAGCAAAGATGGACGAAGCAGAACTTTTTTGGGGTTGTCATTCTCCTGCGTGTAATTAACTAATGAAAATGCCAACAGGGCAGCCGAGATACAGCATTGCTGCTGCTGCACACCTTGCATCCCCTAAGTTATGTATCACCCTCCGGGGAGTCGTTTCTTCGTTCCCGCTGCTCTCAGTCCTTCCGGTTGAAGCTTTCTCTTTCCTTTTAAGGTAGGATTTTGGGAGGCGAGTTTCTCGAAACCTAATTTTTCTTTCATCGCGTTCCATTTCGTTGAGTTACAATGGCTTTTCACTCTGAGGGATTTAAACTTGTTTTGAAATTCTCTCTTTTCATTGTTGTCCCCTAAAGGGTGGTTTTCTTTGTTGACAACCTCCACCTCAACTCCATCCCGAAATTAATTAAGGAAGAAAAAATTACTCTCCCCCAAGAAGTTCAAAACCCCCGGGGCACAATTTAACTTAAACACGCCATTTTTAAAAATAAAAACTTCTTGAAAATAAGAAAACCACAACCCTTAGCTCTTTCCCCTACCCTCGGGCTAATATTTTCCCCCAAAACAATTACCCTGTACTGAGGAGACGTTCCTGGCAAAAGGCTCACCCTCAACCTAATTCAAAGATCGGGGGTTGAGTCTGTGACCCTCATAACTTAAGGGGTGCTCCTGATTTTATTTCGGCTTTTGTTTGATTTAAGGGCGAATTGGCTTATCTAAGGATTTATTGTGAGGGCGGGGAGGGGGTTGGTGAAATATAAATTAAATTTAACTGAGGGATTATGTGTTTGTCGGAGAAAGGGTTGTGCTCTAAAGGCGGATCCTGCATTATCTCTCATTAGGGAGACTCAGGAATGGATTTCTCAGAGCCTGAAATCGAAGACAGTGACTTCGGGGAAGAGATGAAAAAGAAATAAATTGCATTTTCTACACAGGACTTTAAATCCAGGGAAACTTTCGCGAATAAAAAGTAAAATTTTAAACCCTTAATGACTGATATATACTACAACCTCTTTAGTATAATATGGAATGCTTCTTATTTCACGAAACGTTGCTTACAGGAGATACTGAGTGATTTCGATGAAATGTAACATTGTTACTTTTAATTATATTTCAGGATTTTTTGTCTTTATTATGTAACTTAAGTTTCGCTTTCTTCCTTAGATAATACGTTTTATTTTTCCCATCACAGCCACTCAAAAGCTAGAAGACCATTATTATACTTTCGAAACATTTCTACTCTCAGCAAAACCCTTTCGGATTCCGTAAAAAATGTAAAAAATCTTTTCTACACTTAAAAAGAGGAATAAAAGCGAAAAAGAGACATTCTGCAATACATTACAATTACATTAATTTCAATATATGTATTTTATAATTAATATAATTTGAAATTATATCCCTTTAAAAAGGCTGAAAGGAATTATGTGGAGGATTATTCTGACCCCTCCCGGACGTTCTTTTGCTGAATTCCGAGCAAGGAAAGTTGTTTCGACATTTAGAAAGAAAGAAGATAAATGTGGCTTTGGCGAATTCCTGTTGCGAGAAATGCAAATTCGCTGTCGGCCCCCGAAGAACGCGGGGTTGGAATTCATTATAAACCCTCTCCAATGGTTTTGGGATTATAGACTTTCGGGGTTCTTGCGGTCGAAAGCAATTTGCTGATTTTGTGATGGGGACGAAAAGCATTGAAACAGATTCATGGAGGTGACTGCTGACTTATCCTTTTTCATTTCGGTCGTCAGCCATTTTGGGGACACGACCATCCCAAAGCGGTCAATGCCTTCGAAAAACCGCGGAAGTCGGTGACCAACTGCTACTGCGTCAGACCTTATGAGTTATCCATTAGGTAAAATTATCTCGTGACTGTAAAAACCGTGAATTCATGCTAATCAATACGTTTAGTGGGTCATTAGAGCTGCTAAGTGTTTAATGTCACTTTGAATCGAGTTCAGCGAGGGAGGGGAGGGACAGAAGCATCAGAAGCAACAGAGTGAGGGGTGCTGTGGGGGAGCGATCGAATAAGCTCCGTCCGAGAGAAGTGGGTTTATTTGAGTTGGGTTTGCCTGGAGGCAGGAAAAGTCGTCAGCAGAATAATTTCCGCTTGAAAACCTTTGCCCGAAAAGATTTAATATATGAAATGAAATTTTTTACGTGAATAGAAAACTCCAACGGGTTTTTCAAAAGACATTCAGTAAACGGAAACCTCTATATATAATTAATGTACATAAATATGTAATTAATTAGGTAATTAAAAAATTGACAACTTTAATACATATTAATTATTGACTGTGTGAGAATTATATGAAAAATTTAGTGAGAATGCTATGAGAATAACCTTTAAGGAAAAAGCAAGTCATAACAGAGGAATAAAAAGGAGTAAAACATGGTTGTCTATGAAATAAACATAATAAATATTCCGTTGAGAAATATAAAACACAAAAAACAATATTCTCTAAAAATAAAGGATAAAAAATAATGCGCATTTTATTTAATAAATAACTTTCCCCATAAAAGAAGCTGCGACTGTGACGCATTTATTTCGAAACTGAGTGGGTCTCTTTTCACACGAGACATTTTCCACATATGCTGAATTTGTTTTTTGTTCTTATTAAAAAAATAAGAATTAGAAGAAGGGGCTAACAATCAAATTGTCGGAGATATTATTTTATGTGCAAATTTAATTAATTCGCTTTTCGTTAGTAACTTCCGATTTGGCTAAGTAAATTCTGCTGTTTATATTTACTGTGTGAAGACATTACATTTTAAGTTCTATAATATGCGACTGTCTGTGGTGAGAACGGCAGTTACTTATGACCTGCCCTACTCGGATCCGAAGCGCCAGGATCCTTTGCCTCAAAGGAACGCCTTCCACCAGCCATTTCCGAAATGCCGCTTGACATTTTTCTTTAGCACCTTCATGTAATTATTATCACTTCCGCTAACCTCCCCCTTCACCTTCCAGAGTAATATATTAAATAATGCAGCAGTGAATTAGGAGGAAACTGCTCCCTCGGGATCTCCATGACCGCCAAAACAGGAAATCTTTAACGGTGGAGAGACTTCAACTCTCCTCCCTCACAGATTTATGACTATTCAAATATTTTTCATCCGACTTTTCCGGGAGTTCATTGCCCCCCGCACCCTTTCCTCAATTACCCACCGCTTCTGGGGGGTTTCTTCCACCACCTTCCGGGTTTCTTAGAAGAAGACTTCCCTAAAGATGTAGCGAGACGAGGTGATCTATGATCTGACAGCTCCCCGGTGAAAACTCATTTTTATCTTTCCTCCGAGTTTTTCTTTTATTTTTTTTTTCTTCTCCTTTTAAGAACTGTAACGTTTTTATAACGGCGGAACGGCAGTCCTTCCATTCTGATTTATTTATTTAGAATAGGTTGAAGAAACCTTTTTGATTGATGACACCATCCGTCTGCCTCCCTCTCCCTCTTTCTCTCGTCCCTCACACACATGATATTTCCACTCACCTTATCTTGCAAAATGTCCTTCACTTGCGATGCCTGATGTTTGAACCTGTGCAGCTCGAGCTGCAGCCCCAGGCACTTCTCCTGCCAGTTCACGTCCCCTTTCCCTCTGCACTGGGCCCCCAACCGGGGCGACCCCTTCCCCGGACTCAAGCTCCTCTCCCAGTTCCCGGAGTGGTTCAGCTGACCGGAGTCGGAGAAGTTCCCGGACACCCCGGAATCGATTCCCGAGAGGAAATCGTCGCTGTCGAGGTCCATCATGGCGAGGGAGGAGTTGGAGGAGGGCCGGTTGTGGTGCTTGGGGAGGAAGGTCGAAGAGAAAGGGGAGGAAGGGGTGGTGGAGTTGGAGCCCCCGAGAAGGGGTGACCTAGTGACGGGGGGGTTGACCGAGGCGTAGGTTTGTCTGGGTCGTCTGGGGAGGAGGCGGGGGCTGGAGGGGTTGGAGCCCCCGACGGAGTTGAAGGAGGATCCGGAAGACATGTCGCTGAGGCGGGATAGGGGGTCGGATATTTTTCTCCGGTGCGAGTCCGGGCTGTTGTAATCTTCGGCCATATTCACTGCCTTCTGCAGTGCATTTTCAAAAGCAGAGAGGAGTGTATTATATAATTAGCTTGAAAGCAAAGGTACAGTAAAGGAGAGTTAACGCATCACTGGAAGAGTGAAGTTCTCAATGGTGACAGCGACCACTGCGAGTTATCTGAAAGAAAAAAGACATTTTATTTGCAAATATTGTACACTGTTATTAAATTATTAATAAAACAATACAAAAATCACAATGAACAGTTAGAGAATCTACTAAGCTGCCAAAGGAAGTTGCAAATGACTAAATAGATTTACAGCGCGCAAAAGTGATGCACATTGCAAAGGGTCATATTTGAAAATGAAAAATTACGAAAATGGAGTTTCGCCAACAACTCCAGCCTGGAAAGTCATCCCCCTTTCCCTCCACAGCCTTCCCCAATCGATTAACCAAACTGAACCATTTCTGCCGATTCGGCCGACCTCAGCGAACGCCAAAAGCCCGCAGCAGAAGCTTTCTCTCATAAACTCTCGGACCGGGTGGGGAGGAAATATTTATCTTTCCTTTGTTCCTTAGACAAAGGAGCATATTTTGGGGGCACCCTGTGGCCATGGCTGCCTTTTGAGCAAACGTTCCTCCGGGAGAACATCGCCCAGCACCCCCTGCAACCCCCGACCGAACGTTATTCGGTGTTTAACCGGCTTTTACGAGCGTTTAGGGGCGAAATCTTTTGTCGTGCCGTTCATTAAAAATGGATTTCCCGGCTGTCTGACGCTGTGGGAGATAATCGCTCGAGGGTCGGATGCCATGAAAAAACATCCCCTCAGGCGGGGGTAGTAATTTGTTGGCGGCCGTTGGAGATAAAATTCCAAAGGAAATGCGCTGCGGAAAAATGAAACGAGGGTAAGAATTTATTAAATATTCACCGTGATGGCGAAGGGAAAGGATCGGAAAGGATTTTTGTTTTTGATTTCGCCATTCCCTCTCGAAAACGGCTTTCCTTTTAATTTTGTATCAGTTTTCGATAAGATTTTCCTTTACGGGGTGACTGACGTGATTAGGCGGAGAGTTTGAGGAGTGAACTGAAGGAAAGTAAAAGATGAACGGGCATAAAATGAAGGCCATACTGAAAGAAAGAGAACAAAAACAGAGAAAAAAAGTAATTTTAAGGTTTCGCGGTATTAAATAATGTACTGAAAGAAATTAAAATAATTTAAAAAAATTTTTTAATTTAATAAAATTAAATAGCAAACTTTTTTAGGGTAGAGAACATGGTGGAGTTGGGAACTAATTCCCTTTTCATTAATCAAAAAAATAAATTCTTTTTTTAGATCCTAGATTATTTTTTAGATTAAAGTTTAACGAAATAATAAAAAGTAAAAAGTACGGAAAAATGAAAGAGAGAGGGAAACGAGGAAGGGGGAAAAAGAGAAGAAACCCTATTTAAGTGAGGATAACCTCACCTTAAATATGGAGAATCTGTAGCAATTATTCACTCTATAAAGTCCCCCACAGCAGAAAACCCAAAACATGCAAAGTAAGGCATTTTTTTATATGAAGTGACATTTTCTGTTTCATATGACCTTAGAAAAGAATATTACGAGGAAGTGACAAATTAGACATGCAATCGACAGGGATCTCAGCGTGGGCCAAAGCCGGCTCGCGACAGCCGACAGCTTTCATCTGACTCATTTCGAGCTCTAATCGTTTCATCTATCGTGGCTCGTTTACACAAAACTGTTTACCAGAAAGGGTTTACTGAGATCGGCGGCATTCGGCTTTTGAGTGACGGAAGAAATGAGAACCGTTTCCCCCAGCAGCAGCGCTCATAACGACAGCGCTGCTGCGGTACAATATTAGAAGTGAACTGCTATCCATTAAAGATAATTGTTTTCATTGGATATCTCCGAGAAAGATGGTCTCGCTAAGAGATCCTCTCTCCTCCCCCGCCATAAATTCTATTCTTAAATTCTTATCCGGGAAACGCTTCTTTCTAGCTTCTTTCCTTCTATAAATCTCCGTCTCCTCCTCCGTATTCTTCTTTCTTCCGCAGAGTTTTTATCTTCTCACAAGTGTCGAGTAAACTTTTTCGAGTGAAAGGGGAAGGGAACGTCTTTGGCAGTCAACTAAAATTAAGTGCAATTTGGGGTTTTGAATACATCTTAGATTCACAAATATATACTGAATGGATTCGTGATTTTCTCCTGAATATCCTCTTTTGATATTTTCCTTTCGTCTTTTCCATTTCATTTTTTAATTTCTTACTTCACCTTCTTCTTTTTTACTTTATCACTTTTTCCTTTTTCAGTCTTCATATATTAATTCCTTTTTCATTTACTTTATTTCCCTCATTACTCTTTAGGACCCATCGCAAATTTGACCTTTTCCATATTAATGTCGTTCCCAAGGAGTCGCACGTTTCTCACCTTCTTAGTAATTCTTTATTCACCTCTAAAAACTTGCCAAAGCAATTACGCTCTTTTCGTCCGGCAAACAATTTAATTCTCAATTTCTTAATTGAATCTCGACGTCATAAATCCGCTGCAGTGCAGTTCTCCTCCCGCCGTCCCACATTGCACCCGAGAATTGTCTACTTCTCCTTGGCGCGACCTTATTGTCTAAACCTGAGCCGCAGGAGAAATCCAACACGAAAGTGGATAGTCACGAGTCTGCCGTGAAAATGGATACGAAAGTAGGGTTTCACATTACCCCGTTCCAATGCGATAAACAGACAAAGAGAGAGAGAGAGCCCAACAGCTTCACGTTATTCAGCTGCTGAAACATTTTCACGACAGTGCTTACAAGAAACGTTAAGCTGCGTCAAGCAATTAACAAACGCCGGATAATCTCCTTACCAAAACTCCCGTCTTTATCTAGGAGAAAACCTGAAATTTCTTCTATAAAGCTTCTTTACAACAAAAGCGACAACAACAGCGCACAATCTGCTGTTGCACTCTCAAAACCAATCTCTTCTACCTCTTAGGTGAAAAGCAACGGCAACAACGAACCCCAATCCACCAAATGTTAACACTTGGGCTGTCGCCGCTATTACAAATAAAAACTTTTAAGTAACGTCGGGGGTGAGTGGTGTAGGTAATTTGATACGGCCAACCCCAGATAATTAATGAAGGGATGAAAGGGTGAAGGGAAAGCAAAGAGCTCAAACCGCGGGTCAGCAGTAAGTGTTCCCCACCGCAAAGTAATGGTTTTCGTTCATACTCCGAGAGTGAATCAATTATTTGGGGAGAAAAGGGGGAAACCATGAATTCCACCCTTGTTCCGGGAGTTTTTTTTCTAAAGAAGAATAATCAAATTATCCTCCGGCACAGAGAAAACAAATCAACGTGATGGGCTAAAACATTTCAATCCCCGAGGGGGTCGGGGGATGAAGGGGGAAGGGCATGTCAAGGGCCTTGAAAATACTGCTTTCTTCAAAGGCTCCGACTCGGAATTTATCATTTTGCGGCTCCACTTCTTCACCGAAATGAAAAAATGTTGGCATCCAACTCGAAAACTTCGTCGGGATTTCCTCCCCGGTGCCTCCCCGCATCCCCGCAAAGGGCGGAAAGCAGAAGATGCATTTCCCAAACAAAGAAAACCAACAAAACTGTCAAAGGGAACAATGGAAATAAATAAAAGCCTTTAAACGGGGGGGAGAGGAGGCGTTTTAGTCGGAAGAAGAAGTGTTTCCGCTTTGCTGTCGGTTTTCCGTGCATACCAACAGGATTTCTGACGTAATTACCAACGCATCTAATCTGACAACAAGCGTTTTCCTATTATATACTCTGGTTAAATGACTGACATTTCTTGTGCAGTTTTACGCCGCCGACTTTGAGGAGGAAAAACAATACGAAATAACACGTAATTTTATTACCACTAGGTGTTTATCTCAAAGAGATTACGTAATGCAACTGTAATTAAACATAATAAACTACTATACAATTATCCGCCTCTCGGGTTTCAAAAACATACAGATTATTATTGTTATTTAGTCATAAATAATATATTTATAAAATATATAATAAACATAGCGACACTAAGGAAAACGTTAAAAAGTAAATGAAAAGCAGTCAAGCGGTGAGTAAAAAATAACTAAATAAAAAAACAATGATAACAGCCCAAATAATAACTCATTCAGATAAGTTGGGCAGACAATAATTAGGTAAAATAAGTAAACAAGAATGGGATAAAAATAAGACAAAATAAATAAACGGGAAGGTATAAATATCCACAAAACAACAACAGAGTCAGAACTAATCATTTTATTCATTCAGGCAAAGCTCTGCAGCCGCAATGTTTGCATTGCAAAAAAGGATACAGCTTTCATTTTCTTGGGGGGAAGGGGGGTCTTCCGAATCTTCCCTCGGCCCGGATTTTGCGGTGAAAGTACAAAGCATACAAGATTTAACGTGGTCCACGGGTTTCAACCCCCTCCGCGTTAGGGGGTGAGACACTTCCGAAGTGTTTTTTCGTCCGGGAAAATGACTGTTAACTTTTTGAGACACCTGTGGCCCTCCTCCTGTTTATTTCATTAGGAGAATGCACGGTCACGAGCTCTCCCCTTTTCTGTCCCTTAAGAAAGGGGTGATTTGATTAATTTTCAAATCCCCCGCTTTCTCGCGAAAGCCTGCAGCGGCACGTTTCCTCGGATTTTGCTTTCACTAAGCGATATTAAAAAAGTTTAAATTCCTGCAGTATGCCATTTCGAGAACTACAAATACCCCGAATGCATTTTCCCCTCTCCCAACCTCCCATGATTTTAATTTCTGAACAAAACATCGCTGGCGACGTCCGAGAAACTTTCCTGATGCGATTTAAAGAGGAGCCATTGCTTTTAAAATTCCAGTCAGCAATTCGAGATTTGCCCGCCCGTAGAAACCACAAATGGTCTCACATCCTATCATTACACATTTCATTTTTATGGCCTTTTTAAGTCATTCTGGGGGATGAAAACGAGACAGGCACGAATCGATACCGATGGCGACGGGCGTTTGATTTTGCGTGAAAGAGAGCGACAGCCACCACAGGATTTTATCCCGAGGGAACCGTTCGGCAGTGTCTTTCGTGTAAGAGGCGGTTGTTGCCCTTTGCGGACGGGTAAAAGTGAGGAAAATAAAAAGAAAGCATGCAAATGTCGCAATTAATAGGTTCAGGTCAGTTGGAGTCACTTCTGCTTGATACCAGAATGACCGGGAGGGATCAGAATGAACTTCGCATTATATTTTGTTTTGCTCATTTAACTCTGATTGAAAGTTATGCAATTACACCGAAATTATTATATTACTTCAAATATTTGGTTAAGCACGAAAGCATTCAGTAGTCGTTACGATTTTGCACCTAAAGCAAACTCCTCCAAAAGTCTGTCATGTCTCCATCAGAAGGAAAGGATTGTCTGATTGTTCAACCTAAGGGCAACGACACTCTCACCAGCTGTTCCCGACAGCGAAATCCCACGTCAGCGAAATCGATTCCAATCAACCCCGAAAAAACAAAAACAACCTCGGGGGGTTCATCTCGTCAAATTCCGGCTTCATTTATCATCCTCCTGTCACTCGTCGCACCCCTCCACCCAATCGCCTTAATCGACACTCGATTAAGGGAAGAACGCACCCCAACCCTTAATTTCACAGGGATGAATCTCACCTTTACCGTTTCCTTCACTCATTTCCGGTGAAAGTCATTTCCTTTTCTTTTTCCACCTTCCCTTTAACTCTGCCCGGAAGAATAATCGCTTGGATATGATAATAAGGCTATATTTTACACGTGCTCCCCACCTAGGCCTCCCCGCCCTGACTCCCTTTAAACTCTGCTTTCCTTTTTTTTTAAAGCTTTATTGTTTTTTTCGAAAATCGGATTCTGTTTACAAAGAATGACTTCGGGGGAGAAAAAATGTCGCTCTGTAAGTCCGCGATATTGGATTTTTCTTCTGATTCTGAAATTTTTATCATAAAATGCTAAGGGAAGGGGAGAGTTCGGCGGTTGTCAGAAGTCTACGAAGTCCAACCCTCTTTTTAAGGGTTGACAGACTCGGTCTTGAAGTGTATTTTAAAGTGAAATATGTGGCTGAGATAAAATGTCGTCAACCCTTAGGGGCAAACCCCTGCGCCCTCTCTGCAAATTGGGGTGCAACACCGACAAACTGCCACCTCTTAAAAAAGAGTTGATGAATAACCCGGATAATGTTCCGGAGAAAAAAATAAAAAGTTTTTGATTAATTACGAAGTTTTAAAACAAATTCGGCCGGAGGACAACTCAGATTGTTTAATTTGGTGCGGTAGGAAGGATACCGCAGCCATCCGTATTCATTTAGATTTGTCGTTTCGCGGATTTCTCACTTAACTCCATCACATTCTCAACAATTTATCATGGACATCATTTATTTTCTTTACTGATTAAGAGAAACCTCGGTCGAGAAATGGAATAGAGAAAGAGAAAGAGTAAAAGAAATGGAAAGAGAGAGAGAGAGATAATGAGACACGACAAAGAAAGGGGAAGGAAAAGAGAGAGTCTGATTAAAAGAGCTAATAATTTTGAGGTTTTCGTCTGAAAGCAAAAAGTCTTCCCCAAATCCGATTGGGGTGATTTCCACTCCTTTCCCGAGTTTCTCTTCAGAACCCTCTCCGTTCGATTTCATTAAGGGTAGTAGTCTGTTTTTTGAGTTAATTTATTTGACCACAATTGCAAATGTAGTTTCCGGCAAGATATGTCATGAATCAATTACACGACAGACAAGAATTCAGAGATATCTAAAACCGGAAACGAAGACAGGAGGAACGGTCAACATTTATGGCACCGCAGGGTGGTGATTAATTGGTGACTAAACTTAAGCTCACTCGGAAAGAGAGCAGATGAATTTATATGTCGGAAAAAATAAGTGATACCGGAAGGAGCAGGGGAAGGGTGGAGGTGATCATGTAAAAGGAGAGAGAGGGTGGATATAAATTAAATTAACGTGACAGTTGTGAGGAATATGAAGTGTTTCCGCCGCATGTAAATTCTCCAGTACTTCGCCGAGTTATGGTAGCCCAATAATTACGCAGGTGGAGATGAGAGGAGCGTTTCTTTAGGGATGAAAGGTCAAAGTTTGAGTATTTATCTTCCACAGAGATCATAAACGAGTTTTTAGATGAGGCTTTACTTCTCTGAAGTTATAACACACTTAATTTCGTACTTTTCATTAATGAGTTAATGCATTAATTAATTATAATACAATACATAACGGTGATATAATAAATAATTTTGTACTTTAACCCTTCAAATTTTAATAAATTAAAAATTTATTAGATATTCTCAATTTGTCAAACAGCTTAATTAGTCCTGGAGTTATAACTTATTTCTCTATCAAATTATAATTAAATTATAACCTATTATTACTTTTTAGTAGGACTCTGTCGCTTGTTACAAATCTTTCTTCCAAAAGTTCACAAACTTTAGAACTCCATTTGGGTTTTCTTATTTTTATAATTTTTAATAAAGCATCTGAAACTTTCGAAACAGATTTCTACGAAAACATACAAAATCATTCGTTTTAATTTCATTAACATTTGCTATCAATTTTATTAGAAGAAAACCCCCACTGGCAAAAGAAAACCCCCGTAAAAAATTTAAACTCGTGCAACACATGTGCAATGCATTAACTGAAACATTTGCGCTGCAAAGAAATTTTTTCTTTCTTGGGCTAACGTCAGAAATCACCCAAGTTTCATCACAAATAAATTTAGAACACAAAGTCCCATTAACCCCTTCGGGAGGTCTGACTTTTATGATTAATGCCGGCTCATTTCCAATTTGATTATTCGAGAAAAAACTCACATTCGAATCTCCCTAAGAATTTCACCCTCGTCACCCTCTTGAAATTTACAAAAAAATACGAGAAAAATGTTTGATAACATTTTCTTACCTGTTTACATTGTATTTTACAATGAAACGTGATGATAAAACAAATCCACATTGATATTCCTTTCGGTTAAGGGCCTGTCAGCACACAATGATTCCCACACACAGCGCCCTGCATGTTAATTGCTACCGTGAATTTAATTAACATTATTTTTTAACGACAATCGTTATGTGGGTCAACTGTCAGGCGTCCATTAAGGATGGTGGCCATCTTGTTTACTACTCTTTAAATCACTCACTTCTTTATTTAAAAATTAAATCCCTGTCTCAACACCGTCGATTTTCCGGCAAAGAAAACGGTGATTCAAATGCATTTATAATTCGCGAGAATTTTTTTCACTGTTCTGCCACTCGTTACGTAAAAATAAGAGAGAGTTAAAATGTAAATAAAGCAATCCAAATGTAGATGAAAACTCACTGCAGTTGTCAGAAGCTGCGCAGCTGAGATGCGACGTTGCCAAATGCTCGACTTCTCGTTTGAATTTCCCGCCATTTTATTCAACAGATTGCACGTTGCTTTAGAACCACGAACTCGTTACTGACGTATTTTTTTGTGAGGAATTTAAATTTTCAAAATGTGATTTTAAAGGTACTTTCGAAGGCTTTTTTTTATTTAATTAATATCAATTTTTATAGTATTAAATTAGCTTACTTATATGTTTGACCTTTAGGTATTAATTTTATCTTTCACACTTATCAATTGAACTGGTTGTTATCATTTTCTGTTAAATTTTGAGTGGGAGAAGATAATTTTACAAACATAAAAACCCTGCAGTGGTGTTTTTGAATTCCCATGAAGTGCATTAGTATCTTAGTATTAGGAGGATTCGAGTTGCTGAATATACAGCTAAACAAAGTTATTATTCCTTCGCTTTTTTGTAATGATTTTAAATACAAAAATGTTTTTGTATAATTTTTTACATTTTTTATTTTAGTAGAACAACTGCCTTGGCGTTTTGATTTGCAGTAAATATGTGGAAAATAAAAGGAACAAAACTAAATTATCAAAATGAATTTGTACATCCCATTGTTTTGTTGCAAGTTTAACTTCGATTTTTTGAGATAATACATAAAGACAAGATATAAATTCCGTGAAAAACTTAGAAGAAAACTTATAACAAAATAGTGCATTTAAACAAAATACTGTGCTAATAAATGTGAAAGTTAATGAAATTTGCAGTTCAAAAACCGTTAAAGTGAAATAAATAAATCCATAGAACTGTAGTTTTCCTTGTGCATTCCAGATTAATAACACTCTATGGTGTATTGTCATGGCGTCTGTTTTTCTGTTAAATCGTACCGTTTTAATCTTTAGTAAAAACTCCGGCATAAAAAAAAATATACACAAATACTTTTGTTATGCCAGTGTTAATAAATGTAAAATAAACTCTCAGTCATCACTAAATAAAAAATTAGCAAAATCATTTAGCGAATTTAATCACAAAAATATTTATAAGAGCAACTCGATTAGTAAAAGGGTACGGAACTTTTTCGCTTTTACTTCTTTTTTCCTTGATCGACGGCAGAATATGAGAACTGGGCTGGCGAAATAAAACCCTCTGTTATCTTTTATTTCAGATTCTCTCATCGTCTTCTTTCCAGTCTCAACATACCACATCCGGAAATGATACGACACTTAGGAAGAAAAATTTACCCTTCATTGAAAGATTTTTACCTCCAAAAAGAGATTGCTTTCATCCGGGGGTTTCATCACTATCCAGGGATCAGATAACCTTCAAGACTCCCACTGTTGTTACCAGCAATGACATGATCAAAGCCATGATGGCATATATTTGGCCCAAGGTAATCACTTAACCCTGCTTTATTTGAAAATGTTCTTTTATATTTTTCAGTTCTTTTTATGCTTCATGCATTATTCTGTTTCCTTTATGACCTCTTCTTGAATGCACTTTTTCCTTCAATCTTAATTTGTTTTAGGATGATCATAAAATTCGGCAAAGAGTGGCAGTAGCCTTGGGTTTATTGGTTGGGGCAAAGGTTTTAAGTGTGTCAGTTCCATTTTTATTCAAATATGCCGTTGATGGATTAAACACAGGTTTAAACATGAACACACCAGTGGATGCTCTGCTAACTGCTTCAACCTCTTTAATGATTGGATGTTAGTGTAACTATTATCAGTCATAGATGAAATTTCAAAAGGATTTTAGCAAATATGCTAATATTATCTTTTGTTAACAGATGGCATTGCCAGGGCAGGAGCTGCAGGGTTTAGTGAGTTGAGAAATGCTGTATTTGCCCAGGTGGCCCAGCATTCTATTAGGAAAATAGCCAGGAATGTATTCCTCCATCTGCATTCTTTAGATCTGTCTTTTCATTTGTCTAGACAGACTGGTGCTCTTTCAAAGGTGATTTCATTGCAGTTTTAGTTGGACTTTTTATATTTATTTTCAAAATATAATCTGTTGAGATGGGATTTCAGACCATAGACAGAGGCAGCAGAGGGATTAATTTTGTCTTAAGTGCAATGGTATTCAATGTAGTCCCAACAATTATTGAGTTACTTCTAGTCAGTACAATTCTGGTGAGTATGACTACTTCCTTTTATTGGGTTTTGTTATTAATTGATATTCCCATCAATAATCTCTGCCTTTTTGGGTGACTTTTTTAAATGTAAACTCATATGTGTGGGAAAGAATGCCTATACTAAAAAATATTGATAAAATAATTACAATACAAAGAAAGGCTCTATAGGAAGAGTCAGTTGCAGAAAATGGTACAAATAAACTGCAAGTGAAATATACACAAATAAATGAATACAACAAAATGATATACAAATAAAACTTTAAGTTTCTTTTTATCCATCTTTTACCTTCTTATTTTTCATTAAGGAAACAAGGTTAAAATTTGTCAAAATTGCAGGGCTGGCGTTGCGGCATAGAATTTTCGACCGTAGCGCTCTCTTGCGTGGGAGTTTACGCGCTCTTCACATTAGGAATCACTCAGTGGAGGACCAAATTCCGCGTTTACATGAATCAAGCTGAAAATGACGCAGGGAACAAAGCAGTCGATTCGTTGATCAACTACGAAACGGTTAAGGTGATAAATTTTCTGTAAAGCATAAGTTCGAAGAGATTCGAACCTAAGAAACAGAATCTACTCATCGAGTAGTACATTTACTTTGGATCCAAAATGTAAATTTTTTTCAGTACTTCAATAACGAGAAGTTCGAGGCCGACCGATATGACGAAGCTTTAAAAAAGTACGAAGTGGCCAGTCTGAAAACCTCCACCAGTTTGGCACTGCTCAACTTCGGTCAAAACGCCATTTTCTCCGCTGCTTTGAGCGTTATCATGGTGCTGGCCGCCAGAGAAATAGTTCAAGGTAGCCCTCGAGAGATGTCGGAAATAATTATTATCTTTTATCCCTATCCCCATCCATTTCCCTGAATTTTTCTTCTTTCCAGGAAACATGACGGTCGGAGATTTGGTGATGGTGAACGGTTTGTTGTTTCAACTTTCAGTCCCGTTGGGATTCTTAGGTTCGGTGTACAGAGAAGTGAGGCAGGCCTTGATCGACATGCAGACGATGTTTATACTGATGACGATGGAAGCCAACATCAAAGTAAGATTGATTTGTTGTCCTCATCGGATGAGGGATGCTGGTAGAAAAGGATTTTTCGTTTCAGAGCACAGAAGGAGCGAAGCCTCTTGCGATAAGCCAGGAAACGGCCTCGATTGAATTTCGGAACGTTTTCTTCCAGTACGAGCAGGGGAAACCCATTTTGAGAAATTTGTCTTTCAAAATTCCCGCGGGAAAGAAAGTGGCCATTGTTGGAGGGTCCGGCTCTGGGTATGTTTTCTCCTTTGATCCATTTGTTGAGTCTTAATGTAACTTTTAGAGAGCTCATAGATACGAACAGCAGATGCTTTTGCCGCAACTAAAAGCTGAAATTCGTTTCCAGAAAAACTTCGATAATTCGGCTGCTTTACCGGTTTTTCGAACCTGATTCGGGAGAAATATTAATTAACGGGCAAAACATAAAAGACATTGATGTGGAGTCGCTGCGGAGGAAAATCGCGGTCGTTCCGCAGGACAGCGTCCTCTTTCACGACACAATTTTCTACAATTTGCATTACGGGAATTTGAGCAAAAGCAAAGAAGACGTTTACAGAGCGGCCAAACTGGCGGACCTTCACGAAAGCGTTTTGCAATGGCCCAAAGGCTACGAGACTCAGGTATTTTCCTCGAAATGTTTCAAATCTCTGGGTGTAAACACAGGTAACTTTCGTAGACTCTCTTGTTAAAGGCAATTTGGTAACCATTAAAAAATTGAACACTTCGAACGAAATGTACGAAAAAAGTCCCGTAAAAAATGGAAAGTTACTCATGACTCGGACTAACATTTTAAAGGATAATCGAAAAGGAAACGATCATTGTGGTTTTGGAATTTATTTCAGGTCGGCGAGCGGGGACTGAAACTGTCCGGCGGGGAAAAGCAAAGAGTGGCCATTGCGAGAGCAATTTTGAAGGACGCTCCGATTCTAGTATTCGACGAGGCAACATCCAGTCTGGATTCCATAACGGAGAGGGTAGTTATTCATTCCACTCTTGCCATGGCTCTATTATTCGATCACCATTCTGACTCGTGTCTGCTTACAGCATATTCTCGATGCACTCAAAAGAGCCACAGAGAACAGAACATCCATATGCATTGCCCACCGGCTCTCGACAGTGATGGACGCCACCGAAATACTCGTGCTGGACAAGGGCAAGGTGGCGGAGCACGGGACCCACAACGACCTCCTCTCCAAGAAGGACGCCCTCTACTCCCAGCTCTGGCAGAAGCAGCAAATGGTGTTTCCCCCGCCCGCCGCATGATCGGTCTCCTTTCCTGGATTTTTACGTTAATTATTTTGTAATTATTATTTTTTTGATTCATAGTTTTAATTGGCGCTGCAACGCGGCGCCATTTTGTTTGTTTCGGTGGGAGGGGAACGCATTTGTTGCGTGACCACGGATGAAAATACTTCGGGTTCGATTACGATTTAACAGAAAAACTTTAATAAATTATTTATTTTCAAAACATAGGTCTGCTCGACCTTGATTTTTAGTGCTTTTATTCCAACGCTTAAGTTTGAATATAATGGCAGAGTAATTTTCAGTGAATGATCGGACTGATTTATGTAAGTAAAATATCTCAAGCGCTGAAGAAAATATGTTATATATTGTATTTGATTACAATGAGATTTGATATTAATGTCTGACTTTAGGAGGATTTACTGAAGTTCCCTCGCAATGAAGGTAACTGTGGGGATACGCAGAAAAGACGTGTAGAGATGCTTTTAATGAAATTAAAAAAAAAAAAAACAAACTGAAAATTATTTCGAATATACTTCGCACGAACACCCATTGTAATGCATAGAGCGGAGCTATTGGTAATTAATAGCATTTCACTGAAGGAAATTTAAGCATTGGTAATGTTGCCCTCTTTTTTCCTGTTGTTTCTTGGATATTATTTTGGCGAAGTTGCTAATAAACGGTTGCTTAACGATTTTTGTTGGGGAGAGCCTTTTCTGTGAGTTTTTATCCTTTTATATAAGTCTATAATTAAATGTCCTTTAACAGTGCTTAGTTTTTTTAGACCGATACGTCCGCGAATGGACTAATCAGCCTAAAAGCGTCACGCTTTAAAATAAGTGAAAATTATTTTCTGCGATTTCGGGCTTCATTCAAAGTGATAATTGCGTTTGTTATTTTAAAATGAGAGAAAGTTTGGAAATGAAGACCTCCGGCAAAGTTAACTACTCAAAGGACTTTCAACCTTCAAATCAATCAATTAAAGGTAACACAGTACCATTGTCAAAGAATCACAGACCAGTGATTTACATTTACACGTAGTGAAATACATTTCATAATTCGAGGTTTACAATGCACTTTTTACACAAAAAGGAATTTTTTTTACAAATCTAAATACATTATTTTAAATGCGGAAACGGCGCCGCAGAACGCCAAAAATGAAGCCACGCTCACGACCGCCGTCGTTGTACCCGCCCAATGAATTATGGTGCCCATGCAGAGAGCCAGAAGGAACTGTGCCAGAAACACCATACTGCTGACTATGCCGACATCCGTCCCCAGTCCTCTCGGTCTCGACACCGATTTCGCTTTTCCGCTTTCGGTGAGTTCAAACTGGCGAAGAATTCTACATTAGAACATGTCACCTAGTCCTCACTGGGGTTTATATTTTTCGCAGATGGACGCAGATGCAATGACGCGAATCTTTCTTTTTTTACATATTCTTTCATATTCTTATTATACTCTTTTTTTATCCCTCCTGTATACTTTCTTTCCGTCTAATATGAAAATAGCGTTTTTCCTCGATTTTTCAGGTCCTTTAGCACCGTATAATTTTTCAGTTTCTGCGCCCATCTCGACTATTTCATCACTTACCACTCCATTCTCGTGATAATGAGCGACTAACAAATACGGCACAGTGAACAAAGTCGAGTACATGATTCCCGCCGTCCACGAAAATAATATCACCCCAACTTTCCCTTTCATCAAGGCCAAGAGCAGCATTCCAACGGAATAGATCAGCAACCCTCCGATGTACACCTTCTTCGCTCTGCAAAACTCAAAGTCAGTACAAAGGGCCGACCGCCGGTGACGCAATGAAGAAACCTTACCTGAACCTTCTGATGAGTGCGTCTATGATGAGGGAGTAGCACGAACACGAGAGGGAGTACATGGCCATTCCCCAGCAACCGAATCGTACCCCTTCCTGGTACCTCTCGTACTCCGGCGAGTGAGGGGGTGCCTGAAAGAAGCGGACGTGAGTGGCGAGGAGGGAAGAGTGGTTAGTAGCTTTAGTGCTCGGGCTTACAGAAGGGTCGCCGTCGAACACCGCCTCCCCCACAAAGTCGGTGAAGTACAGTGAATAGCAGACGTGCGACATCCAGCAGAAAAGGTTCGTCAGGCAGACCAGCCTCAAGGACTTCGGCATGAATATTATCGAGAGAAGATATTCCTTAAGAGATGGAATTTCCGGTTCCGGTTCCGGCTCCGGTTTCTGCAGATGATTATACAACATATATTCCGCTTACAATATTATAATATGAGAGGCAGACTTTTTACCTGGGTTTGGGTAAACCATATCTGGTCGTTTTTCCCATTCAGTTGCGTCTCCTGCACATCCCTTTCGTTTGAAACATTCGTCGCCCCGTAAACAGCCCCTTCTGCGTTCGAAGGGGTTATTCTCACCCCTTCAAGGTTTCGGTTTTCCATCACCTACACATGCAATATTCTTTACCATATTGTCTTTTCGGGCGGGGGGAGACGCGTTGCGGTACCTTTTGATTGTGCTTGTTCCATTCCTTGTGCAGCAATCCGAGAGGGATTTCCTTGAATGCGGTCACTGTGAAGAGCACGCAGATGACGAAGAGGATCGTTGTGAAAGTGAACACCGCTCGAACATGGCCGCCCAAGTACTCTCCTGGAAGGAACATGTGTGTTTGACTGCTTGATTCGGATCGAAAATAAAATTACATGAATTCCTGGACATTTTGTGGAGTTTTCCATTTATTTATTATTTTATTAATATTATCAGGCGTCCATTTCTGCCACTTTCATTAATTGTTGCATCCGAAGAACAAAGCCTCATCCCAATTGAGAAATTCATTTTTAAAATCTGCCAAATAATGGCAAGAGCAACTTCTTATTTCCTCTAAAAGAAGCAACTCATTCATTCAAGTTTAATTAAACGTCGGGGGAAGACTAAACGGATTTTCCGCTGTAATACGACAGTTTCCCTGTGGGTTCGCAGGGGTTTTAAGTCTAAAATAATGAGGTTGTTTGCTCGCGAGGGGAGGATCACTCACCGATGATCGTCACGTCCCAGTTGACGGCCCCCAGGGCGTAGCCGAAAAACCCGCCAAGTCCCGCCATTATCGTGAAAGTGCTCAGGCCTCGAGCATGGTCCTCTGCAATGGAAAATTATCCTTTGTTAACGTAAAAAGTTTTAAATAATTATTTACATAATTGGGCCAGCTGAAGGATGTGACTCCAGACTCACCTGGGAGGGCTACATCCAACAAGTACGCCCTGGCAGGACTCTGACACGAATCCGCGTCAAAATCTAGAAGAACAGTACCCAGTACCGTGAAGAACACCCCCCATGGATGCGAATACTGCGCCTCCGGCACAGTGAGATCCAGTAGGCCGTCATCATGCGCCGTGTCGTTCATGTCCCTCGGAGGATAAGTATCCCCCAACGCGTAGCCGATTTCCTCCCCGTTGGGCACGAGCACAAGTCCTGGAAGAAGCAGCAACCCTCGTTCAGGGGGCCGACAGCGCGACAGCACAAGCTACCCACCGAGGAGGACCCCTAAAGACAGGAGGAGGATGAAAGGTCTCCGCCTGCCGAGGGTGAGTTTGCATCCGTCGCTCAAGGAGCCCAGAATGGGGGTGACGAAGAAGCCGAGGAGAGGGCTCAGGCCCCAGATCATGGTCATGTGCTGGTGCTGCACCCCTATTTTGAGAAGGGTCGGGGACACGAATGCTGTTTCAGCTGCGTAGCTGAATTCTATGCCCATAACCGCAGCGCTGATTCTCACCAACTCGGTCCTGGTCTTGCGCCTGTTTAGGGTTTTTATTAGTGTAATGATTGTTAATTAGTGTAAAATTTTAAATTAATAGGCCTAACGGCGGTGTGGAAGGACTCGGGCAGTCATGAAACAGCGCCAGCATCCTTGGGATAACCTCTCTCATAACCTTGACCAAGTTACATCGAGGATTTCGTCAGCTTCGGCTTTATCACTTCAAACAACAATCGTCCTAACGTCAACCTTTGGGTAAACACTTTTCTGTCGAAATGCAGAGTCCCGCAGCAACAACAGCTCTACCTGTATATGTGGGGGTAGTCGTCGAGACTCCTTTCGGGCACTTCCGCGGGGGCCTTGGGTGCCCCACTGGGGCGGTCCTCCTTCCACCGCTCGTACTTCTGCTTGAGGCGATCCCTCATGTCGTGGAGTCGCCCGTAGAAACCTTGGTATTTATGGAGTTTGTCTGCCATTTCGCTCTGCAAAGGAAAGGTGGGTTTAATGGACGCCTGAGAGTGTAGTTCTTTGATTTTGGGGCTCCATTTGCAGATAAAAAGGCGATTTCGGTGAAGTTTTGACAATGAAAAGGTGAGCGCAATTTAATTTTATTTTTAATATCTTCAATCATAATCTTCTTACTTTTTTATACTCATTTTTTTAGTTCATTTTTTGAATCTTTTTTCCACTCTATAAATAATTTATTTTTAGTAGTATTTTTTTGGTGCATACATTTTTTGTTTAATGTATGTTTAAATAAATTATACATTAATACATTATATAAAAAAAATACATTTAATAATAATATATTTAAATTGTTTCAATTGCAATTCCTGAATAAATAAATTATAAATAACCCAAAAAGACATGGAGAAAAGCTTAATTAGAATAAGAAAAATTAACATAATAAAAAATATAATAATTAGTGAGGAAGACAAAAAGCAAAATGGGGAGAAAAGCTCGTGAAATACTGGGCAAGAAATTGGTACAACAGAGCTGCAAACAAGTTGGGAAAGGCATTTGCCCAACGACTGAGCCTTCGATGATATACTATTTGCAAAGAAAAAAACCTGTAAAAACAAATAACGAATCCAATACAGGTTATTATTATTATTTAAATTGTTACCCTTTTCGGGTCTTAAAATTGGTAAAATACATTAAATAATCATATGTTAATGCTCTTAATTAATCTGATCAAACATGTGATTGACACGTTTAGGGATTATATGATATATCACTTGACTCCCTTATCTTTTCGATAATCATTCTTTTTTGTTTTTCTCCCGCCTAATCCGACAGCGGAAGCGCATGGATTAATTAAAAATCTTTTTAAATTTATTAGCAATATTTTCTTAGGTTTTTAATTTTTGCGGTTTGCAATTTTGATTTTTTTTTAAATATTATTCGTGACGGAGGCGCTTTTGCCCGATGTAACCTTACGATTCTTCAAAAGAAAAAAAATAGGAAAGGGGGAGGAAGAAGAAGAGATAGAAAGAATAGGAGAGAAGAGAAAGAATAAAAAGAGAAACAGAGAAAATGTAGAGAAGAGAATATAGAATGAGAACAAAAGAATGTAAATGATTTGTTGAGTTTATTTAAAATGTACTTAAAAGGAATTAAAATGAGAGTATTATTATTATTTTATGTATTTTCACGAATTATTTATTTGTTCACTCGTCTATTTTAATTGCATTTTGTATTTATTCAACATTTTCTATAACTAATTCTGAAAGCGCCACTTTGACGGCGTTCTTCCACTGCCTTCACTTACCCCCTTCACACCCGTCACTCACAATGTCCACACACCAAATCATTTCGCTTTTACCTCCCTAGTCGCGTGCACACCGACACAACCCGATGGCTTTCCTTTATCGCTTATCACTCAACAACTCGCCGCCAAGTCTATACAAACTTTATCTATGGCCGTCGATAAACAAAGGAAAGTTCTCTCGCAGATCCCTTTTGGGAATCTCCTCAGATAATAATAAATTGTTTTCAATGGTTACTGTTGGCGAGGCAAATGACTCGTTCTAGGGTTAGTGGGGCGTTAGAACAGCGAACAGAACAACTGAATACAAACCATACGAAACGTCTTATTTATTATTTTAAAATGTTGGTGTCGGAAAGGTTAAGAGGATATTCCGTCATATAAAACTGACCAATGAAATACTGTTATTATTATGATGCGATGACTTCCGAATAATTCCGACTTGAACCGGAGTCGCGGACGGACGTACGGACGTAGTCTGGGTTTATATATATTTCATTTTATACAAGGTTCTTTTATTTGTCTTATTTTTATTATTTTTCACTCAGTTTGACGTGAATAAATAAGCATTTTGCAGTAATATAAATTTAGGAATAATCTTTAGTACATTTAAAAAAAAATTAATTACTTTTCCTAACTTTAAATATTTCTTTCATACCCTTTACACTTATTTTTCATTCTTTGCATTTATTAAATGTAAAACGCTCTGCTAAAAGCCGATACATTTATTACATAAATTTTATCTCCGAAACCTCCTATCTCCAATTCTGTGTATAATAATTCTGCAGAAAAGCTGCCGATAATTACCGGAACCTTTGGTCGACGACTAGAGAATTTCCAAAATCGCCCTTTGCCCTTCAGTCACTCCTTGTCATTTCTTTCGGAAAACGGATACGGTAACCTCGGGGCCGCGCTTGGATGACTGAAGCAGCAGGCTGTCGGAAGGACAGTGCGACAGGATGGAGCGCGCATGCCGACAGCATCGAAGGTCCATCGGCAGAAGGCGAGGAAGTGTTGAAACGAAATTGGCATTTAAATGGTTTATGGACGTGAATGAGTGGAAATAAAAAGACTCTGTTCCGAAGTGAAGTTAAATTTATTTGAAAATAATCTCGCTTTTATTGTCTTTTTTCACTTTGCTCACTTTCATTCGTTACTATGCTATTTATGTAGAATTTGTATTTGGAAACTGCAAAATGTGATTGATAAAAGCCTTCCGCATAAGTTAAACGTATAACACATATAAAAACTTATTCAAATTTTTGCTTTTATTTTTTAAAGGAAGGAATAAAATTTAAAGAGCTCTGCTCAAAAGGCAAAAGTTAAAGGACTCACCTGAGGAGGCACAGACAAAGCGAAGCCTTGCAGGACACTAAACAAGACAAACAGGGCCGATGAAACCCCCGAAGTGCCCGATTACACCCTCTCCACCCAAAACCCCGCCACCCTTGGCCAACGTTTTCTAACCTTTCGGCAGTCGCGAAGAATCGTTGCATCATGCAAAGGCATTTCGGGTATGTCAGTCCAACCGAACCTGTTTTGTTGGAGTTTTTCGGTTGCAGAAGGATGAGGACATCGCTCATGAGGAATGTTATTGGTTCTCGAACCAAAAGGTGAGTGTTTCACTTTTATAAAAGTATAATATGTGAATAATAAATAACATAAATAAAATAATTTAAAGTGAATCTGTAGGTGGGGAATGTCTGGAATTGAATCCTAGTCCAGTTCGGATGCTCCGGTGCTGGGCAGCGCCAAGCAGAGCAGACCGCTCACTGCAACAGAAGATTAGTTCAGGCTGAAGGATGTTGTAATTCCAAATTTATAATATTGTATTGTCTAAGAAGAACGGTGCTATAGCGCTTAAGAAAACCAACATACCAAATAGCATAGTCGAGAATAGGAAAATGGGTACTGCGCAGTTCATATCGATGAGGAATCCGAAAACCAAATTTCCTACCAATGCACCACCTCGACCGAATGTCAGCGACAGAGCAGCCGCCATCACTCTGAAAATCAGTCGAATTCATACACTGCCCTAACCAGAGAGGCAAATCTCTTTTCCTAATCACTCACCTCAGGTTCGTTGGGAACAGATCAACGACGATGCAGTACACCGTACTGATTCCCATACTCGTCAGCGCCTCGAACACACACGACAGCACTAGATTCTGCGTTGCCGTCTGCACGAAATACAACCCTATCGTGGCTCCCCCAGCCAGCAGCAAACTGAACACTGAAACGCGCAACGGCGTTACTCCCTTGGCCACCCTTCGTTTTACCACTCACCACTCACCGAGGAAGAACTTCGCTCCCAGTCTGTGCACGCACAGGGGCAGCCAAATGCTGGTGGGAATACACGCCAACCCTATGATGAGAGTGTGCAGGAACACGGAGTCTTCGATGGGATCCCCACAGAACTGCTCTTCGATTCCTGTCGTGGTGTTGACGAACACTGAAGATACCTCACACACCGAAGAGGTCTGGTTGGGGTGCAGAATCTCGAACTCTTCGAACCGGTAGAACAGCTCCGGGAACCAGATCATGAGTGTGTAGTAGCTGCAACAGGAGCTCGGTGAGTGCGAGGCGACAGCAGAGGATGCGACCCAACAGCGGTTACCTCGTGGTGAGTCCGAACTGTATCAGGCACGTGAGGACAGTGTACTTCAGGTGGGGGGACCTGCACAGGGCCTTCGTCTGCCACCATATTTCATCCACGAGGATCTTGAAATCCCTCCTCGTCTTTATTGTCTTTATACTCTTCACACTCGCGATGGACTGAACGGAAATGATGGACACGTTGCGGACCTTTTCTTTCAGGTACTTCACCTGAAAGGTTTGCGAGTCAGAAAGGGTCGAAAGAGGAAGCGAGCCGGGAAAGGCACTCACGGGGTAGTCCTCCGGAGGGTTTCCCGTGTTGAGGGCGTACATCTCCCTGAAGACGTTGAGCGCCTCGTCGAACATTTCCCCCTCGATGAGGTACTTGGGGCTCTCGGGGAACATGAGGAGCCAGAGTCCGAGAACGATGCTGGGGAGGGAGCAGAGCGCGACGAAGAGGTTCCACGAGCGGAAGAGGAAGTGGTCGGACTCGTAGGAGATGTCGAGGGGGATGACCATCCAGGCGACCCCTGAAAGGGAGAGGGGATAGAGGGGTGGAGAGTGCAGGGGACGCGGGTGGCGTACCTGGAAGGGCGATGATGCCGACGGTCCAGAAGAGCTCCATCCAGCAGAGGATCTTCTCCCTGTACTTGGTGGGCTGGAACTCCCCGAGGTAGGGAAACACAATGCCCATTGTTCCGGTCAGTCTAGAATTTTTTTAACGCATATTATTTTAAATTCTTCAGGATTTATGAATCATTTCTCATCAAACACTCACGCGAATCCCGTGAAGAACCTCAACACCACAAACACGACGAAGTACTGAGAAATGCTCGACGCCAACCCGCACACTCCGTCGAGGAGCAGCGTCGCCACCAGCACGATCTTCCTCCCTCGAGTGTCCGCCAAACACCCCCAGAAGTAGGACCCGATCACCATCCCTGCAACACCCCACACATCAGCCTCCCCTCGTCCCTCCCCAGCCTCCCCTCACTCACCCAGCATGGGGGCCGCCGTCAACAACCCCTTGTCCTGCGAGGTCATCCTGAAATCGCACTGCGCTGAGGGCAGGACGAAGGACAGGATGGTGATGCCCAGGGCCGTGTCCGCATAAATGAGACCGCACACGAGGAGGAGGGTGTAGTGGAACTTGCCGAAACCTGGAGCAGAGGAAAGAGATGAGGGCGACAGCAGCTGTCGGTAAGCACAATGTATGTCATTTTGCTGACTGGTCAGGGGTGGGTAACCACTGGGGAGTTTACTGCTTTGAATCGGTTGCTCGATAATCCCGAAACGCCCCCTGTCAATGTCCGCCTTGATCTTTGAGAATGGAAAAGCAAAGGCGGGCTTTGGGGGCAGTCTTCAAAGTGAAATTGGCAAAGCCACCTGGCGAAACTGAGGCCGGAGGGCATCGTGACCGGAAAATTGGGCATTACTCTCGGGCACCTCCCGCCCATCGGGGCCTAATCCTTGAGAATAATTAATTAATTGTGATTTATTTCTCTGGGAGATTTGTCTTCGAAAGGCCGGACATCGGGCACTCGGTTTGCCTTGGAATTGGCAACTTTTTTCCCTTGAATGGTCGCCGACCGGGTTTGGTGACCGCTGTCACCCACCTGTGCTCATCACCGCCTGCTCGAAGTCCGAGCCGATGCTTTCCGTGAAGTCGAGACCTGAAACGAAATTGTTTTTTATTGGAATGAGTTGTGTGGCCGAGGGGGTTTGTAACGCATCTTTTCTCTTTCTCTTCTATTTTTAATGAGTGAATTCCCTGACAATTGTGTCCTAAACATGGAGTCATTGCGAACTGTATAAAACAATAAAACTGTTTAAAACTCTCCAAACAGTTTAGACTGAATTATTAATATCGCAAGATAAGTAAAAATTTGTGCTCAGTTGCCCTAAGAAAGAACAGTAAAATGCGAAAAAAACTAAAAGTCATATTAATTTTAAATATTTTCGGGAATTAATAAAATTAAATAATTAATTAAAAAATAAAAACAAAGGTAATATAATTATTGAATACGGATAATTAGAGAATGTTTAAATTAGTTTCAGAATGTCTGAAAAACAGAATTCTTATTGGGAAAAATTGGTGAAAATTGATTATAATATTTTTTTTAAAAAAATTCAGCGGTGCTGTGATAAATATAAAACAAAAAATTAACTTGATCAGAACAAAGAATTGATTAAAAAATTTTAAGAAGCCATAGTTACTCAACTGAACAAAACCACCCTCTAGTTGGAAGAGATTTAGTCGGGGGGTGAATCCATCAAAACCACCCCCTTTCACACTCACCCATCGTCCCGTCGCGAAGGAGACTAAACGCCGATGAAACCAACCACAGTCCCTCACTTCATCCCCAACAGTCCACACATATACAATCTTTCACTTCTTTTTCTGAACAACCCACTGCTGAAAGCGCTTTAGGGGTGGAAAATGGACAATTCAGCACTTGAATTCTCCACTTTCCCGAGGGGGGTGGTTCGGCCGGGGCCAAACTAACCACCCCTCTTTCATGGGGAGTTCCCCCCAAAACACAACACCCTTACCCTAAACCGATTATTTGACTCCAAACACTTCACCTGCCAATTGAACCGATACTGAATGCAAATTGTGCTCGCGTACCTGAATTTGTTCTTATCGATAAGCGAACGATTGGCCGCTTCCTGCACGAGAGAGAGGGGAGGAAGCAGAGGGCGGCCACCATTGGCTGCCGCCAGGAAGTCGGCTGGGAGACCGACGGTCGCCAACCCTTCGCCCTCGGGGTTGCACAGGATCGAAGGGGGAGCGAAGACAGGTGAGGGCGCCAAAAGCTCCTCCCCGAGGGAACCTTGGCTGGTTTCCGCATTGGCGAAGAATGTCAATAACGATCGGCTCCCACAAATGCAAACAGGTTTCTGGGCTGTCCAGATTCGGGCAATGAGTGAGTGAAGCGGGCATTGTCTGTTATTCGTGTTTTGTTGTTGACTCGGATGGCGTGAAAGAAGTCACTTTAAGGCACAGGCGGCATGGCTCTTTGTGCAGGTTATTACCACCGAAGATTGTCACCCAGAAGAACTATCCGAGCTGTCCATCGATTTGGATTTTATATTCAACATTGCAACAGCAATGAGCAACGAAATGAGGATCGATTGACCCTTGTCGCAGTTTCAAGAGGTTATTTTGATAGCCTGTTACAATACTTTACTTGCTTTGATAATGAGAAAGAAAAGGAGGTGTCATTTAACAGGATAAGAGCAAAGATTTTGCTGTGATAAGTTCATTTTAATCTTCATCGACCTCTTAAGACCTCTCAAAGAACTCTTTAAAAAAAATTGTAATACTTTACAGACGATGTATTAATGGGAATTAAATAACAAAAAATTTTATCAAAACAGGAAACATTGAATTAAATTTAGGGGTCAAAACGGCATTATTCGCCGTTACAGTGTTAAATAAATATTTTCAACCATTAAAAGGGTTTTCGGGTGAAATTTCATATATTTTAGAAATTCGAGTCCGGCGATTTTTTTTTTTTTGATTGAAGAATGAAACTTAAGATATTTTTCATAATTGGTCCGATCAAATTAGACGTTCAAGGTTACATAAGTTCTTAAGAAGCCGAAACTTTGCGAAATTGTAGCAATTTTTGCCCATCTTCGAGACCAAATATCATAACTTTGTCATTGCTGATTTCTTTCTAACTTTGCTCGTTGAAAAGGCATATCTTAAGCTTTCGAACGCATTTGGTTTCATTTTAAGGAAATCATTCTAAGGGATAAAATTAGCTTGTCAAAGTGACAATGTTAAAAATGGCCACAAAATGGTCAAATGTCATTCGACTTTATGAATCGTTTTATCTCGGAAACGGCGACTCTTAGGAAAAAAAGTACTGATACGTTTTTTGTAGATAATTAAACGCTCTATAATTTTCGTCTGAGGTGATGTTGAGATAAAACTTACCGTTTTGCTGAAAATGGCGAAAAACTAATTATTTATTTTCATGAGAATCCCATGTTTGACTTAATTGGGTGAAATTTCATAATTTTATTTGAGAACCGATCAATTTTTCGAGTACTTTAGCTCAGTTATATTCTGTCGGTTTTGATGTTATTGGTATTTTGGGGAAAATATAAAAAAGATAAGGATTCTTCAGTAAAATTAGAGAAAAGGGATGAAAATGGTGACTCGGTGAAACCTGAGATTCACATCGATCGATCAGTAGCAACAGATTCAGGTGCCAACCTGCCGGCCCCGAAGAACCGTTACAGCCTTCGCCTTTCAAAGGCGATGAACGCCCCTCGACAACGTTCCTTCGGGCCATCGGCGGCCACTCCGCCTTCAGAGGCTCTTGGGAGGATAACAAACACCGGAAGGAGGCAAATCATTGCAAAAGTAATGAATTCAGCAAATCAAAGGAAAATAAAAGCGAAAAGCAGGTCCGCGACCTCCAACTCAAGGCGTTTATTTATTTATTTATTTATTTCGTTTCATTGTTGTATGTAGATTAAATCCAGTCCAATTCCGCCATCACCCGTCTCCATTTTCTCTCTTCCGCCGAATCCGCTCTCGTCTCCCATCGAGAGTGAATTGCCAAGAGTTCCCCATGTCCCCATGAAAGGCCGGCATTGTATGGCGGCCCTCGCCAGCCCATAAATAGACCTTTCGGACCGCCGTCACGTCTCATCGCTTCGACATTTGGCTGTTCTCGCCGAAGGGACACCGCCCTGGAGACACAAACACAATACTTCTTTTGGAGCCCACGAGGTGAAGCCTGACGGTTCCAATCACAATCGAAAGCTTTGGCCTGTCGAATATGTGGAACTACACATTAAATAGAAGAAGGATGGATACAATTGGATTGGGTCATAAGTAACTTCCGATTGTTTGTATTAAATCGTCGGTTTCACTATATAAAGGCGTTTCGTTAGGTCACTTTTGAGTGGAAAACAACGAAAGGGAAATTATTTGTGACTCGACCAACGGAAATTACATCAATACAATTTCAGTCTCCTTTGAATAAATCAAACTGAGGAAAAGAGTAATCAAACAATTCACTCTTTTTGCTTTTGGTTTTCCTTAATATTTTATTATTATTTTGCCTTTTCATGTTACTTAAAAGCAACGAAAACCAAAAGAATATATATTCAGAGGGCGTCATTTGGATAGAGTTAACGAATTCTCTTCTTATCTCGTCTTCTCAATGTCACGAACCATTTGTAAGTGAAGAAACGGGATCGGGAAATAACTGCAATGAGGATATTGTTATTTATTCAAATATTTCCAAATGGATTAACAGATTTTTTCTGCAGGAATTTAAAAAAATCCGCAGTGACGTCTAGCGGCTTCCGTCGTAAACACTTCAGAAAGGTTCCATCTTTTCCCGACAGATCGCATTACATGAGTTTTTAAGCAGAAAAAGGTTTCTCATGGGTTTATTATTATTCTTAATCAGTTACAAAATTAAAAAATTTCAGTAATATTTCACTCGGCCTTACAACACTTTGAACCTAAAATCGTCAGGTTTGTTAGGCTTTCAACTTGCTTTACCCCACGAAAGCCTTTTAACGGTTTCTTTGGGTCTCTCATTTGAAAAATCCCGTCAGTGGCACAAAATTAAACCCCATTCATCGGAGGAGTGACAAAGGAAAACCGGCTCCGATCAAACACTTTATCTCTTTCGGTCCCAAATGTCCGCCAATCTCCTCCAACAATCGGCCTTTTCTGGAAACCCGCCAACGGTTTCCATTCAGCCAAGCTCAGAGGAGGTCTCCTCAGCCAAGGTTCCCCAGGAGGAAATGACGAAGCGGAAATACCGACATCTCAGAGACGCGACCTTTGGCGCAGGCGGAGCTCACTCCGAGAGGGACAGGTTCTCGGGGTCTTTGGGGGCCTGGAGGTGGAGGGGCAGGACCCCCGGGGGGAAGAGGGAGGGCGAGCAGAAGGGCCCGAAGAGGGAAGGGCCCCCCGGGAGGTAGGGGGGCGGCAGGAGCCCGTGGCGCTGGGCGATCTTCAGCCGGGAGGTGAGCTGCTTCTTCCACTTGGTGCGCCTGTTCTGGAACCACGTCTTGATCTGGACCTCCGTCAGGTTGAGGGCCTTTGACAGCTCCATTCTCTTGCTGACGCTCAGGTACTTGTCCACCTGGAGAAGAGGAGGAAATCAGGTCCACGTTGTCACGCTCTATTGTTGTCAAGTTGGCTTGCAGTCGGTGTTCTTTTTCGTGACTCCAAAGGCGGATTCCCGAGGATTCAGATTTCTCAACTCGGTAAAGAAAATGTTTTTCTTTCACTAATTCCAAATGTGTATTTCATTTATTTTGACGTGAAGATTAGGTCGAGTTCCAAAAGTAACTTCCATTTTTTTAAAAAAGCGTTTTGACGTAGCTGAACACTTCTATTAGTGTTATAATGTACACGACTGAATACATTTCTGTTTAGCGAACTGAACAAAAGCTCCTTTTTTACTCAAAAAAAGGAATTTACTTTTGACTCGGAGAAGCCAAATAATAAAGCAGAAGTTACTTTTGACTCAACAAATGCCAAAAAACTCGAAAAAATGAACCTTTTGAGTGGAAAAGCCCATTGAATCAAATTGACAAACCCTGAGGGGAGTTTGGGGAAGTTACTTACGACTCGGAGAGCAAAGAGAGGCCTACCTTGAACTCGGCCTCGAGTCTCTCCAGCTGCTTGGCGCTGTAGGCCTGTCGGGGCTTCCTGTCGATGCCTGGCTTCCTGGACCTCCTTCCGACGGGCTTCGGCGCTGGGGAGAAAAGGGAAAATCACTGGGGCCCACTCCGACCCTGCGGCCGTTCGTCCTCAAACAAACGCCAATCAGTTTCAGGACGTGTTAAGAATGTTACAAAAACCATTAGCACCACCAATAAAATGGTGTTTGCTCTCAGTTTAGCGCTTTTACACAAAAAAACGTCGCTGTAATTCCAATATTTCCTGTGTTTGTCTTCTGAATGACAATTCGGCTTACCCTGGAGACCGAACATCTGCGACGGCGATTTGTTCATGGCCGAGGCGGCGGCCAGCCACCCCCCGTACAGCAGGGAGGCCGACGCCAGGGGCGGGATCTGCAGGGCGAGTTCGCTCCCCGGGCCTGCAACAACCACCCTCTCGTCATCTGTCGCATCAGCCCCGTGTGGGGGTGGCCACTCACCGAAGATGTGGGAGCCCGGGACGGGGTTGAAGTCCGAGAAGTAGTGGTTGGCGGGCTGGGGGATGACGGGGGTTGGCCGGATGAAGGTGGGCTTCAAGTGCGGGTCCTCGTGCGCGCTGTCGGTCCCGCCTATGGTGGTGGGGATTTTGGGAATCTTGATTCTGAGGGGTGGCCCGTCCTCCTCGCTGGGGGTGAAGAAGAGGGTTGAGAAGGGTGCACAACGCAACGCTTACTATTATAGTTACTAAGTAATAAAAATTTGATACATACAGAATAAAATAATAAATATATTCCGATAAATATAATATATCATAAAAAATCACCAATATAATCAATATAGAAATAATCAATACAATAATAAACAATAACAAAAAATAATCAGTATAAAAAAATTCAGAATAATATAAAAAATAACGATAATTATTAATTAAAATAATGACAGTTTGTTAATGTTAGCGCTATTGCATTGTAACTTTAGATAGTTGGCAGGACTGTAAAAGAACGGTGAAAAATAAGAAAAAATAAAAACTTATTAAAAGCTTTGAAATTAGTTTTATATAACACAATTATTGAAATAATAAAATAAAAATAATTATTTATTATTTATACTTAAATATTTAACTTTATTTTTATAAAATACATATATATTTATACTTTATATTTGTTAAATAAAATAAAAATAATTGGAAAAAGACGAATATAAGGTAAGAAAAGACCTAAACAACAACACAGGACTAAAAAACAAACTAAAGGAATGGAAAAGCTTAAGAAAGGCGTAAATGTACCACA
The DNA here is from genome assembly GCA_028293925.1 of Brueelia nebulosa. Taxonomy (NCBI): domain Eukaryota; kingdom Metazoa; phylum Arthropoda; class Insecta; order Psocodea; family Philopteridae; genus Brueelia; species Brueelia nebulosa. Next base: position 56,095 of record JAQIBA010000223.1, read on the forward strand.
GAGAGAAAAGAAGAATGAAGGAAACCATATTGAAAAATCTTTTAGGCACAAAATGAACAACAGAAAGAATAGAAGAACACAATGGAAGAGTTTGAAAAAGAAGAATGCGCAGAGGATACAGAAGAGGCTGTTGAAATAAGCCTTATTCAAAACAAAACAACACAAAATAAAAACAAACTATAAAATATAATGAACTGTTAAATAATGACCAATAAAAATTGTAAAAAAATAATTCCTTAGACTGAATGTATTTATTGATTTTAAAATTGAACGTGGTGGGGCCCACTCACCTGAGGGGGCTCCTCAGGCCCTCCTCCTCGAACTCCTCCTCGTCCTCCAGACTGTCCTCCTCCGTCCGGCATTTCTCCTCTTCCTCTTCCTCTTCTTCCGTCTTCGGTCCTTCGCTTGCTGCCGAAACAAGTCCAAGCAATTCAGTTTCTGCTCTTTGAATTTTCTTCTGCCTAATTACTTGGAAAATCAGGGGTGAAGTTAACATGAATTTCTAAGAAGTTCAAACTTTCCCAAATTTTTTAAGTATAATTATAATAGCAAAACATCCATCCGATGCTCGGAAAAGAATAAGTTTTTCGCCATTTTTAGTAAAACGGTAAGTTTTATCGCAACAGTACCTCAAACAAAAATTGTAGAGCATTTAATTATCTACAAAAAACGTATCAGTACTTTTTTCCTAAGAGTCACCGTTTCTGAGGTATAACTATTCAAAAAGTTGGATGACATTTGACCATTTTATGGCCATTTTTAACATTGTCACTTTGGCTGGTCAATTTTACCCCTCAGAATGATTTCTATAAAATAAAACCAGATGCGTTCGAAAGCTTAAGATTTGCACTTTCAACGAGCAAAGTTAGAAAGAAATCTGCAATAATGATGTTACGATATTTGGTCTCAAAGTTAGGCAAAAATGGCTAAAATGGCGTTTCATGACAACTTTGCACTCTTATAGCCCCCGATGTTTTGGCGCCAGGATTGTCAAATATGATTCATTTTAAAGCCCTAGTATTCCTCTCTGGACGTACACGATTTGGTCAGAATTGTTTGCTTTAAGCAAAAGTTATGGGGCGTTGAAATTTGAACATTCATTCGTGGGCAATTTTTACAACTTTTCGAATGATCATATCTTAGAAACGGTGGCTCTTAGGAAAAAAAGTACAGATACGTTTTTTGTAGATAATTAAATGCTCTACAATTTTTGTCTGAGCTGATTTTACTATAAAACTTACCGTTTTGCTGAAAATAGCGAAAAAGTAATTTTACTGATCTTTAACCTCGCGCCAATTCTTTTCTCAGCATCGGATAGATCTTATACTTTTATAATTACACTCTCAACAATTTCGCAAAGTTTTAGCTTATTAGGAATTAATGTAAATTCACCCCTGATTTTTGAACTAATTTGACTGAACGAACACACTTGTGTTGCCAGTTTCAGTGTTATACCTCTTATCCTATCCTTTCCCAATATATTGTCTATGGAAAACATTTTTGCATCCGCACTCGAGTTCATATTGGAACGCAGCTCCCCTCCACACCACAATTCGCGCCCCCCACACTCATCACACCCCGACCAAGAGCACCATTCCACCCCGAAGCGCTGGTGCATGTGTCTGTCGCGAGAGGAATCTGCGGCAGAGTTTGCCGCCCTTTCTCCGCCCTTCGCCTCCCCTCTGGACCAGAAGGCGCGATTCACACGCGCCCCTCCTTCTCTGTTTTCCTTTCTAATTTGACAATGATGAGTGTTAATTTTCCTCTTAAATCATTTCTCAGAATGTGTGCACACCAACCGTCGACACGAGAAGGGAGGGGGTGTTTGGCGGAGGGGGTGGTTGTGGCGGGGCGGAGAGAGGGAAGAAGAGTGGCAGAATAGGGGAAGGAGAAAGGCAAAAAAGGGAAATGAATAAAAGAAAAGAAGGAATGAAAGAATAAGCGAGAAGAATCAAAATACAAAATTATTAACAGAAAAGAAAGGGAATATGAAAATGAAAGTATAAAAAATACACAAAAGATGTAGTAGTGAAAAAGAGCAGAAGAAAAAGAGGGAAGAAACAAAGAAGATGAAGATGAGAGCAGAAGAAAAAGAGAATAGAAAGAGTGAAGAGACAAATAAGAAAAGAGAAAGAACAAATCAGTAATGTTAATTTGATATACTCTAAAGAAGAACCCAAATGAGAAAAGAAGAAAATGAAGTATGGAGGCGATGGCGTGCTTTTATTAGGTAATCCAGTAGATTAAGCAGCTGTGGAGGAAAGCTCCCTCCGGGTGGGCAGGAGCTTTGTCGGTTGGGAAGCTGGGAAAGGCATCGCTTGACAAAGCGTAATTAATAATGGCGGAAGGAAAGAACCGCTCCTGAAGGGAGGAAGATCATTTTTCAAGAGCTAAGTGATGCACTTCAACCCCCGCCCCAATAACAAAACAGAGGATGTGATTTCCCCATAAAAATATTATTTTTAACAGGTGTTATAGACGTTCAACCTTTCTCAGAGCCGTTAAAATCGCTTTTATTTTTCCCGTAGGTTGGCAACACTTTCTAAAAGCGACCGTTTCCTCCTCAGCAATTCGACGCTTTCGCTTGTTTCGAATATTAAGTGCTGCTCTCCCACGGGAAAACGTCAACAAAGACAGCAAAAAACTCCTTCTTCTCCTGAAGGTAATGATTTGAAAAGAAAATTTTTAACAGGGTAAATTGAAGCTAATTTTTCAATGCGACGAATTCTGTTCTTCCGTTAAATTTAATTAATTAATAATAATTAAGTCGGATAATTTTGGGAAAAATATATCTTCTTACTAAAATTAACAGTTAAATTTTAATAATTCCGAAGAAAAAAACAGACAGAAGAAATGAAGAGAATAAAAGAAGAAAGAAAAGAGAAATGAAGACAGTAAAAGAAGAAAAAGAAAAGAAGAAAAAACGAAAAAGAGAATGTTTTTTAGAAAAACCAAATTTTTAACGAATTTTATCCTTAAAATATTAATCTAGGCAACATGAGTAATATAAATGCATTTAGTGTTGCTCTGAATGAATGCAGAAAGAATAGAAAAAGGAAAAGAGAAGTAAAAGAAGTAAAGAATACAAGACATCTTTTGTTTTATCTTATAATGGATTACCGCTGAATGCAGAAAACTTATGTAAGCGAATTCTCTGTGAATGTGTCCGAGTATTTTAATCCTTTTATGACTTTAACTGCACAGATTGACTGTATTAATGTGCAAATTCTATTAATTTTAAGTTGAAAATCGTCTGCTTTGCTGCGGCAAAGTTTTTATTCCTCTCATTTCCTTTGGCACTTTAAAATTAATTAAGTATTTATATTTCATTTATTTACGTTTGAGCTGTCTAACATTAAAATAGATTAAAACATTCTAAATAACGTATTGACACTGACTGAATATATATACATGTTATTATATACTGTATATTAACTTTTGTTTGAGAGGGAGAAAGTGAAAATGGGACAGAAAATAATCAGATATCAAAACTATAAAAAGAGAAATAACAGATTTATATACATATATATAATAATTACAGAAAATATACTAAAATCTAATCTGTTCACGTGTGAATTTTCTTGGAATTTTTTGGAAGGATTTTTGCTTGGTTTAACGCCTTATAGTTTCAACTTGGTTTAAATTTTAGCGCCGTTTTTTCGACCAATAGGAATTCGACCAAAGCCAACGCTGATTGGTTTAAAAATTTCAACCAATCGCTGCTCAAAAAAAGTACTTAATGATGCGAATTTTCTTCCGCAAATATTTGTAAAAATTATTTTCAAAAGCATTCGTTTTTCGAGTAAAGGGATACATTTGAAAATTGAAAAGTAAATTAAAGAAGACAAAAATTATCGAGTGCTTTCTTGAAATTGAAAATTCAAAACAACCCAGCCGGACAAAATGGCGACGTCCTCTGTTTTTGTTTACATTTTGTAAATAAATTTTAATGCGGAATTTTAAAAAATAAAAAAATAATATAAATTATGAGTATAACTTAATAAGTTTTTATTAATGCATTTTATCCAATATTTTTTATATGTATTATTGTAGAGTATTATATTTAAAAATATTATTTATTGTTTTATTCATTTTACTGTTTATTTATTTAATAAATTGCACCGTTTTTTTATTATGTCCAACGCTCCCAGATAAACCCGGATAGATTTTATCTAATTCTTGTAGTTCATCATGGTTGTACATGTATATTTGTATGTATAAATCAAAAAAGGGGAGATATTTGTGGGAAACAAAGCAGATAAAATACAAAACAAAAATTTTTAAATATAATTGCAATCGTGATAATGTTCACCGATTGTATTGTATTGTATTTTATGGGTTGAAATTAAACCAATTTTATTTACTTTCAATGCAGACATTTTGTAAAATGAGGTATTTCGTTTTGATAAAAGAAAACCTCAGTTCCCCATTAAACCGTTTCGAAGTCCCATTTTCTCAAAGTGAGCCCGACATATAGGAAAGGGATGATAGATAAACCGGGGCGAGATGATCGCATGATACAAACAACCCTAATATTTCATAACACATTTTAAAAAGTTTTATTAAAGGGAGATCAGCCATTGGCTGGAGCTCCGCGCATGAGCCGCATTATAATGCGTCATCTTATTGCTGCTAAAACACCCATTTCGGAAACACAATGGAGCGCCGCACAATGAGCCCTCTTTCCTCCCCTTTTCCTCCCCTTTTCCTCCCCTCTCCCTCGATCACCTACCCATTAGCGATATTAATTACGAGCCTTTAATTGAGTGAGGGACGAGGGTGGGAATCACTCCACCAGGGGTACCTGCAACCCCCGTCTGTCACTTTGTTCAACCCTTCAAATGTATTTTGATTTTCCCTTGAAAATCTTTACCCTCGAAGCCATCGGAAAATGGAAACCGTGAAAAATTTCTTCCATCACCTTTGTGATAAACACTTGAGCAGACTAAACAATTATTCAGTACAATTGGTACATTTTTACTGGAGCAGGGATGAGCATTTCTAAAATCGGAATTATTTTACCGGATTTTTTCCATTTTCTAAATTGTTTTAATAAAATGGTTGTACATATTAAAGGGGTTATATCGAAAAGAAGAGGCAAAAAAGGCGAAAATCAGACCGGAAGAAAAGAAAAGAAGGATGATGAGAAGCAAAAAGAAAGAAAATATGAAAATGATAGTATAAGAAAAGTCATAAAAGATGCAGTGTGAGAGAGCAGAAGAAAAACAAGAAAAGAGAGAGAATTAAAATTACAGCAGAAGAAAAAGAGGAGAGAAAAGACAAAGAAGAAAGAGAAAAGAAAATACAACAAATCTATGTACTTTAAGTCAATTTTTACCAAAAAAAACAGTTCCTATTAAAAATTTTCAAATAAATTCGTTTTCCATTATTTTCTTATTTTTTTCTACTGTTTTTTTATTTTCTTCTTTTCTTCTTGTTTTCTTTTCTTATTCTTATTCTACTCATGTTTGCCTTCATGTTTCTCATTGTTTCTCTATTCATACTAAATATGTTTCTTCAGTTATTGTAAATAAAGTTTTGTAAATAAGTGCTACATTAAGTGCAAGACTCAAAAAATTAGTTAAATCAAAAAAGGAGTAAATGTGGGTAGGAAAGGTGAAGTGAAGTAAAAACATCATTTTTTAATAAAATATAATATAATGAAACAAATATTAATCTATCCTAAACAAATTCAGATTGTATGAGTTTGATTAGAATTGTTTCGGTTTGAAGTAACCGTTCGTGAGATGACTGTAAAGACAATGAAACACATAAGACACCTAAACACCGACTTTTATAATGATTTTCTCGAGAGAAACGCTAAATTTCCCCTTTTCAATGACGATTATATAAAATAGAAAAGAGAGGAGTTTGCCCGATTTCCTTTTCGAAACCAAAATAATAAAAAGAAAAAATATTGAGTTCCCTGGCTACTCGTGGGTGCTCAGTAGGCGTGATTGGCCACGAAGAGTTTCGCTCCCGCCGCTGCGCCCGTCACTTCGCCTGCGGTGTATTTCCCCACGGACGCCTGCCCGTTCGCCTGAAACATCAAACATCCACGTATGAACGCCACCTTTCACACCCCTTTTAACGTTAGATAGAATAGTTACTCACGTGAGAAAGGAGGATAGATTCGACAGTGTTAGAGAAGAAAAACAACAGCAAACAAACACCGTTAGTACACGTGTTGCTGAACGAAATTCGATTTGCTCGCGGCCATGCTGCTTACAGAACCTGCCTTGTACTGCCCCAGGCAGGCCAGACCGTTCGCCTGGAACACACTTCCGTCAGTGCCACGCCATGCACCACTCCACCCTCCTGGACTCACCTTCGCCCGCTTCGCCAGCTCCTCCTGCGCCGTCTTCACGTTCTCGTCCTTCCCTGCCCACGCACGGAGCACCGACGCCTGCAACGCGCGCCCGTAGCTGAACGTCAGCGTCCAGGGCTTCTTCCCCGGGTAGCGGTTGATCGCGTCCAGATTGATGGAAGCCTCCTCCTCCGACTGGCCGCCGGACAGGAAGGTGATGCCCGGGACAGCGGGAGGGACAGTCCTCTGCAGAGCAGTCACCGTGGCCCTGGCGATGTCCTCGGGGGTGTACTTTGTCTTGCAGGACTGCCCCGGGGTGACCATGTTGGGTTTGAGCAAAGTTCCTTCCAGGTACACGTGGTGGTCGTTCAAGGCTTTGTAAACCGCCGCGAGGACGGTTTCGGTGACCTTCTGCGCCCTCTCGAGGTCGTGATCGCCGTCGGGGAGGACCTGAGGGAGATGAGGGTGAAAATGTGGGTGAGGGGCGGATGGGGACGGACGGACGTACCTCAGGCTCGACGATGGGGACGATCCTGTTGGCCTGGCAGATGGAGGCGTAGCGGGCCAGGACGTTGGCGTTCTCGTTGATGGCCTGGGTGGAGGGGGTGTTGGGGCCGATTTTGAGGACGCACCTCCACTTGGCCATGTGGCAGCCGTCTTTCTTGTACTGGATGCAGCGCTGGGCCAGATCATCCAACCCTGGAACACTGGAGCTGTCAGAAGTGGTTTCGTGACGGGGAGGCATCGCTCCCACCCTCTTCTTGCAGGCATCATTCACAATTCTCAACAGTCTTTCAGCCAAACTATTGGCCAAACCATGCGATGAAGTATCGGATGTGCAAATAAGTTTCGGCCGTTTGACACCGCCGAAAATACTGGAGCGTCTTTCGATTTTTTACCTTTTAGTGCGATTTTAATATAAAATCTTTTTTAACAGAAAAACAGCCGAAACTTATCTGTACTGGCAAAAACAACAACAATCCCGCACATTTCCAAACCCATATTATTAAGAGAAATGAAAGTTATTGAAGGTTCGGTTAAAAATCAAAGGAAGGCGAGCCCTCAAAGGAAAATGAACTTTCCTTCCCTTCCAAGTAATGGCGAAAGAAATCCTGATTAATTTGTTCTGAACGCCCCTCCTCAATTTAAAATTCTCCCTCCCCGCGAATCCCCCCTTCCTGTGAACCCCCAAACATGCAACCCTCGAAAATTTCCCCGAATCACAATGAGATTTTCCCTCTCTAACGATTTTCATGCGAAATGATTTTCTTTTTTTATGAGAGTTATTTCTTTTCATTTTGCGAACTGGAAGAAGATTAATAAGGATTTAGGAAGGCAGGAAAGGAAAAATTAATTACAAAGGGGTAAAACAGTTGAATGGAGAAAAGAAAAGCAAATTTGTGAATGTGACCGCCCCGAATCCCCAAAAGAGCCCAAAAGTCCCCCAGAGACCCATCCGAACCTTGAGTGGTCGTCTCCCCTTCGGTGCCGAACAAGGGCACGACCCCCTTGTCGGTCTTGATCCCGACAATGATCCCCTGCTCCCTCAGGACCTGGGGGAAAGGTCTCCCATCGTCCGTCTTCTGGTAGAGGGTCTCCTCGAAGAGAATCACCGCGGAAATGTTATTGGCCAGCCTTCCGGGGGCGCTCGTGAACAGAAGCTGCCGCAACCTCCACGTGGAAAGACAGAAAAGGATGCAGTGAGGGTAGAGACAGAGCGAGAAGGCTCGGTTCTCCCCGAAGAGAGGGAGAGGGTGCGGAAGAACCGAGGCCGGTGGCGTTACCTTGCGTCGTGCATTCGTCTTCGCTGCCGAAGAGGGGCACAACGCCCTTATCGACCTTAATGCCGGGGATAATATTTCGCTGTCGGAGGAGTTCTATGAAGGGAGTTCCGTCGTCTGCTTTTTGGTAAACGGTTTCGTGAAAGAGGATAACTGCACTGATGTTCTCGGCTTGTTCGGGCGCGACAGAAAACAACAGCTGACGGTATCTGGGCAACAGAAGTCACTTGATGAGTTTTCTGTTGCCCCCTGAGGTCACCAGAAAAGAAACAACAGGAGCGAATGCTTAGCTTACGGGAAAACTGATTACCTCATGTTTTGCACCTGCAGGTACACTTTTCTTCATTAGAGGGTTTTTAGGTTCTGTTTTTTTATTTCTTTATCAATGAATTTCAATGTTTTCTACCTTCTCTCTCTTTCTCTCTCATTTTCTCTCTTTCTCCCTCGTTCTGTCTCTTTCTCTTTCATTCTCTCTTGTTCTGACTCTTTCTCTCTTTTTCTCTCTATTTCTCTTATTTTCTCTCACTTTCTCTCTCTCTCTCTCCCCTTCTCTGTGTGTGACTGTCTCTCTAAGCCTGTTTCCCTTATTTTTTCTGCCGTGGCAAAAAAACTTTAAATTTCTCCCATAAGCCAAGTTTTCGACTCCCTTAAGCACAAAACTTTGCTTCGGTCATTTTTTCAGACAAGTGAGCTTCCCTGCCCAACGCAAATCGCACCGGCAGTTGGAGGACTCACATCACAACAGCCGAAGCTCAGCAGTCGGTTTTCCCGACAGAAACACTTAAAGTTCTCGGGATGTAAAATCGGAGTAAGCAAAAGTAAAGAACATCAAGAAGTTAAGAAGGCAGAGGACGAGAAGCGAAAGTCAAGATGGTGGTGGGGGGGGGGCGGGAATTAACGTAAGTGATATATCCTAAACCGTTAAGGGACGATACTTTTTTCGAA
>JAQIBA010000224.1:0-64387 GCA_028293925.1 Brueelia nebulosa
CCCGGATCAATCCCCTTTCCCTAAATTTGTAACAAATAATTGCTTCGGAAGTCAAACACTGAAAAGTGAAGCAAAAAAAAAGGGACCAACCCTGAAAAACTTCGCTTTTTTCCCCCCCCAAAAAAACCGTTTAACCACAAAATGAAGTCTTTCTTCTTCTAAATGACTTAATTAGGGGATTAATTAACGGCACGAGGAGGGAAAGTCGCTCTTGAAATGAAGTTTCCATTTCGAGAACTTCATTCTCCCATTCCTGTAAGAAATTTTCTGTTTGACTTGATGACACGATGGTGTAAGAAACCAGTTTGGATCTTTCACAATCAATGGTTTCATTTTCGTAAGAAGCGTCCAGAAGACAACGGATCCGTAACACAAACTCTTTTATCTTATTCTCCGCTTTTCGATTCGGCATTTCTCTTCATAGGATGAAATTCAGAAGCGTATTTTAAATTCTCCTTTTATCGTGTTCCAAATTTCTTGTAAAAAAATTCAACATTCTTTTGCTGAAATTTTATTGAAGTTGAATATTCAGGTCGTGAGATGATAATTTATGGCAGAACAATAATGGCGGTGTCGGAGCTTTTTATCACTGTCATTTCCAGGGGAGTTCAGACACAGAGTGTGAGTGCTTATAAGGCAATTTTTCTCTTTTTGTAAAGAGATATTCACTCTTCTGTGCATTCTTGACAGTACTCCGTGAAGAGATCAAGAAAATCAGTTTGAATTTACACTCGAGTTCTTGAAATTGGGTAAACAAATCCCTTTTCTTTTATGAATTTTAAAAAATTAAAATATAGTATAAAAAGATGTATTAAAATATTTAACTCGAGACCAAAAAACCCGACAACAAATATCCTCCGCTTCCGCTGATCCTTATATCCGGATGAGTCCGATCAGGCAGAACCTGATAATCCCGAAGGAAGCTTTCCGTCAGTCGAACTCCGATTACATCAGACCTTTGCTTTACTTCTACATACAATTCCTGAAGGAGTTCCCTCACCGGAGAATAAACTACAAAAGGCCTGGAAATGTCTAAATACGTGACGAGTTTTTTGAATATGTTGCTCGGGTGCTCCTTCCCGACGATTATGAGACCGTCCGCCTTTCTCTCCTTCAGCAATTCCATTGCCACATTCATCCCTTCCTCCCTTCTTATCTTCCCTCCAATCTTCTCAGTGTCTTCAAACTTCCTCTTTCCCAACTGCACTGTTGGAGGAGTTTCCGGAGGGAGTTCTTTCTCCTCTGTTTCTTTCACACAGAGCTTTTGAATATTAAGGCTCACAAATCTGTTTAATTGTTCTTTGGGTAGATTAAGTGCAAGAACAGCTTGAGTGGGATGATCTGAACAACCTGGATGAACATGAATTATGTTTCCCTCCTTTCCCAATTGATTGACGAGAGCAGCTGCTACGATGCCCATACAACCATTCTCATAGAGAATATACATACCTGAAATGAAAATCAATATTTGACTTTTCTAATGATTATATATTTGAGAGAACACACTTACCTCCAGATTTTACTCCAGCAATTGTGGTAATCTGAGCCAGAGTATCCATTCTTAAACCGAGAACTTTTATTGGTTGCCTTAAAAATACTTCAGCTATTAATCGAAATGTCGGTTTCCTAATTGTTATGTATTCAAAATATTTCTTTTCTTTTTTCTTCAAGTATTTCTCCTGAAATTTGTATTTTTTGTAAATTAAGCTTTTTACTCAAACTTTTCAAATTATTCATTACTCATACCTGTGAATACTCTGTCTTGTTCATAAAAGTTTTACTGTTTTCGATAAGTTGTGAGACTATATCCTGAGCAGACATTCCGCATTCTTTAAAACTTATGATTTCCTGAGTTGATAATTTCTGTGATGAGCCATCATCAATAATTTCTCTGTTGTCTACTCCACTTGTCAAATCTTTGATTATTTCATCTGAAATTTAAAAAAAAAATTAATCATTGGGATTTTATACTTAAAAGAAGCTGACAAATCACTGATTACCTGTAATACTAATTGCACATTTTGATTTCTTTAACACATAAGACCGCTTTGAATTTGCTTTTGGTTCCATTTTGTAAGTGGTCCAATAGGGTTCCCCCACAATTGCACTCACATCGACTTCATCTTTCCCTAAAGTCACCACACTTTTTTTAACTCTATGTATCTTCGTATAATTTTGCTTTTGCAGTATGACATAGTCGCCTTCTTTTACAACTTCTACGATTTCTTCCATTTTTAGAAAAACAACATCAGTGACAAAGCTCTGATAATTATCATTTATGAGGTTAACATTATAGAGAAAATAATGTAAAATTTTTGCTTCTTCCAAACATAAGAAAATGTTTATATCAGTATTATTCGCTGACAAGGAACCTGGAGTCCGAAAATGACTGAAATGTTCAGACAATATTACACTGTTATTGGAACTGTTTACAAAATTCCAAATCTGTATCAAAATAGTGGAAATACTGAGCAAATATTATGACTTTAAAATTTGTTTTTCATTTTAAAAAAATAAACTAAATCAATGAATACATTTAACAAAAATTAGAATGGAGGAAATTTTAACGAACTACTTTGGGACACGCGGCTGGAAGCAGACGTTATTGCTTCCACGACACCTACTTCCACGATTTTATGTTGGACAACCTGCATGATCCGCCATTTTTGTTTATTACTTTAGAACACGTGTGGGAATTAATTTTAGGGTTTTAAATAATACGTAAAAAATGACTTCAGACGCTGATAAAAATCCACGAAAACGTGCCGCTGATTCTTCAGAAGGATTGGAAATGGCCGTCGAAGAAACCGAAAACGAGGTATCGATGACACCGAGTGAAACACAATCATCGACGAAGAAAATAAAAACTTCTGGCATCAAACACGAAACCCGTAAAGTTTCAGTGCCAGCTCATCGTTACACTCCTTTAAAGGAAAACTGGGTGAAAATCTTCACTCCCGTTGTCGAACATTTAAATCTACAAATTCGTTTTAATTTGAAAGCGAGACAAGTGGAACTAAGAACTTGTGACGCAACCAAAAACATTGCTAATTTGCAAAAAGGTGCGGATTTCGTTAAGGCGTTTGTTTTGGGATTCGAAGTGGAAGATGCTTTAGCTTTGCTGAGGTTAGACGATCTCTTCATAGAATCTTTTGAAGTGACCGATGTGAAACCTTTAAAGGGAAGTCATTTATCTCGTGCCATAGGCAGATTAGCTGGTAAAAGCGGGAGAACGAAGTATACTATTGAAAATGCAACCAAAACCAGAATAGTGTTAGCTGATTCAAAAATTCACGTTCTTGGTTCTTTTAATAATATTCAGTTAGCAAGGAGGGCCATTTGTGATTTGATATTGGGAAGTCCTCCGTCAAAAGTCTATGGACAGTTAAGAAATGTTGTGGGGAGATTATCAAACAGACTGTAAAAATATATATGCAATAAATAATTTTTATACTACAAAACTGTCATTATTTATATGAGTGATTATAGTACTAACTTGATTCCTATTCATTTAACTTTTAAAAAAATTTATTACAACAAAAGAAATGAATTCGGAAACTATTGATTAACGTTCATTTAAGAAAATCAAAATTAATTACATAAAGACTGCTTCAAATTGTAAACAATTATTAAAAGAACTTTACCTTTGATAATGTGCCACTGAAACTGAATTGCATTCAGGATATTTACAAAATAGCAAAAGAATTTGCAAAAAGGAAAAAATTCAGAATTTATAAAATGATAGACTTGTTGCCAAAAACTTTCGATAACGTCATTTCCGGTTTTCGACTTGTTGCAAAACCTGAAAAATCAAAAATATCTGATTTTCACTATACAGTAATAAAATTTTGAAAATTATAAAAATGATAAAATAATAAATAATGATAGAGGTCAAAAAATTAAATGATTCGGATTATAATTATATAAAAAGTATGACAAAAATTAACTATATTTATAAAATTTTGAATTGAAAAGGAAGGTTCCTTTTATGAAAAGATCCCCCGAAGGTAAATAACCAATCTTAACTGAATAGAAAAAAATCTATTTTAAACTAAAAAAATTTACAATATAATACACAGAATGCATTTATGTTATATAAACCACCAAATTCTATAATCAGCCAATCAGAAAGCTTTGTGGACGAACAACCTTCACGAACTTAAAAAAAAAAAAAAAAAAATACGAGTCCAAAGCAATCGGCGGACAATTTTTTTACCCCCACAAAACCATGAACAAGCCACGTGAGTGAACGAAAGAATTTTCTTCTCATAAAACTCCCACTCATATTCACAAATACATTTATTATATTTTTTTATATATATTTACAGGAGAAGATTATTTAATAAATAGTAAAAAATAATTTAGCGTTTTGTAAAAACCGATGGGTAGCAAAGGACCGCGGCCGCCAAGATCTTTAATTGTAGTTTGATTACAACGATTAATTTAGATTTCAAATCTAAATTTTACAATTCATTTTGATGGAACAGTTGGAAGACCACATTCTCAGGGCAGTTATAAAAATAATGGTTCTTTCAAACGGGAGATGACTTACAAATTAAGATTTGAAATCTTTCTTTAACCTCTGGAATGTAATTGCGGCAGGCAAAGGATTCTCGAGTCGAGCCTACGTCCCCTGATCCCAGTAGGCCAATTTAGAAAATTCAAACAAAGTTTTTAATAAAAATATAAATTGCACATGTAAACTCAAATGATAAAACCAACAAGGGAAGGTCGGCGAGTTTCTCATACGCGTAAGCATCTATCACATCGAAAAGACGAAAAAAAAATCTGACATTAGGCGTAAAAATTAGACAAAAAAAAAACTAACGCAAACAGAGACATTAACAAGTTTTTAGAAAAAAGCTCAATTTCTAGGCTTAAACAACTCCCCTTCGATGCTCCCCTTTTATTGATCCCGTTCGGATTTCTCTCATTTCTTCCCTTTTTTTACCAAATTTTCTCCCTTTTACGTGCAATTTTCAAGACGAACGTCATGTCCGAAGAGTTGGAATAAGTAAAAACGTCAAGAAAACAATTTTTCAAAATGGAGGATGTAGCTAAGCTCCCTCACTCGCTGAAAACGTTCAGTTTCTGACTCCCAAACTGAACTATTGCACTGCTGAGTTGAAAACCTGTGCGATCGGAAGATTCTTTTCCCCGTATTAAAAAAAACACCCTCCCCATTCCAAACCCCCTCCCCCCCAAAACAAAACACGAGCTGTTATGGCACTTGACGAAATAACCGGAAAATCAGTCGCGTGAAAATGTGAAACGACAGAGTAACTACACAAGGGAAAAATCAAGTCATAGTCAACTACGATAAAAAGTGCGGAGTACAAAAGCTTTCGCTCAAAGAGTCAACTTCTAAAAATAACGCTCCCCACGATTTTTTTTTTTTTAATTATTTCTTTACCTTAATTTACTAATTATGTACTCGAAATATCTTATTAACTCGAGGAATATATAATAATTTTTGATCCTTTTTTGCGTGAGCTTTTGGTAAATGAACATTTCAGTAGAAGGAACAAACCCTGGAGTTTCTCAAATAATAACGTCAGGACCCCTAATTTTCCAATTACTGAGGCCCACAAACCAAATAATATTAATTAATTAATGCTATTCGCCTTAATTTTGGGCTTTTCCCCCGAATCTTACGAATAATACAACCTTTAGTGAAAAAGGCCTTAAATTTCTAAAGTAACTGACTTGGACAGCTTGATAAAACTATGAAGTTCAAATTTTTTCTTCGTTTGAGAACCTACATCCTGTTATTTCGAGGTTAAAAAGAAATATTAAAACTTTATAAAGCTGAAATTACTAATAAAAAAAAAAAACGGTTATCCGTTTGAGCATCAATTAACGTATTTAAATAAATCCCAAATCAGGGCTCCCGATGGTGCACCCAAATCATTTAACCGTAGAAAACATTTACTCTAACATAAAATACTTATTTAAAGAATTATAACTTTATAAATGAAAAAAACTCGACGTATTGAGGATAAATATTATGGAAATCTATAGAACTAATAAAATTGGATTTTAAAAAAAAAGACGCTTGAATTTTAATTTGAAAAACGTTGAAAAAAATCATAAATTCCTAACTGGCGAACTGAAAATGATGAAAACTCACTCGTATATGGTCCGTATATTCTTATTTGGTCGAAGTTTTGAGACAATCCTTTGTGAAAAAAAAACACGAAAACATTTTCTCGTAACGACAATTTAAAATTCAAACGTCTAACTGAGTTCACAGCCTTGTTCGATTCACCTTTTTCGGGGCCCTGAATATCAGCTAGTACCACGCCTTTTTTTACACAGTGAGATTCGCCGTTACTAACGATAAACATCATATACGGTTTTTGTTTTCGCGCGCAATCTACGAACGGATTTTCGATGATGCGAATGAAAAATGAAAAAAAAATGGGAGTGAGCGATTCGAGTGAAAATTCACAGTTTCCACTCTTTGAATCCGGCTTTATCGTTAAATCTCACAACCTCACGGATACGTACTTGAGATGTTTTAAAAATCATAGACAACACACCGGAGCGAAAACGACCATGATGGCACCGCACCCGACTAATTTCTTTAGGAACATTTGACTGTAACCCTCTTTCACCCGCTAACCGGGGGAGGCATTGCAGCTCACGGGCGGACCCATTTCCTATTTCATTTACGATAATGTCACAGTATGAAAAAAAAAACAGCGATTCCAGTCTTCTCGGGAGAAACTCTTACGCGTAGAGTGTGCAACTGATGTACGATGTGGGCACGAATCCCTCTTCGTAGTCGTTTAGTCGCCTCACACGCGTCCAGCCGTCTCCCTGATCGACTTCGATTAGGTATAGTTCTTCTCCGTCGTACATCGGGATTGATCCCTCGCTCGTTGCTGAATGAAAAACGTCAAAACGTGGAATCGATCCGTGGCAAAAATCAAAAAAAAAAAAACAATCGCTCACCTTCGAACGGGTAAAGAGCCCGACACGTTCCCAGGGGACTCAACACTTCCCCGTCGAAAACGTCGATCCCGGACTGCTCGGGGATGTTATCTGGATCTGAATCTGGCAGACTGGTGTGTGACGTTCCCAGACCGGATTCAGGACTGTTCGAGGAGCTATCATTAGTAATATAATAAAACAAGTTAGGAATATGGCTTTTTGCGTGGGATGATGACCATCAAATTAAATAAAAAAAAATAAATAATAAATAATAAAAACTAGGATTGGTTTTTTTTAAGGAGCGGGAATTGTGTATGAAGGTTTCAAAATCTCTTCCACTGTCTTTTCAATAGTTAACGAGGTCACGATTATAAACTATGCAAAAGCTACGTACCCATGACTCGGCAAAGGCGTTCCGGGTGCCGAAGCTTTATTGTGATTGTTTACTGGATTCGAAACGCTCGAGTCGGAGGCCGACCGACTGAGTGACTCTTCTTCTCCGCCGGACCCGCCACTGTTCCTGCGAATAAAGTGCAAGCTGAGCCTCCCCCGGGTGATTTCACCCCCCCCCCCCCTTCCCCGGCAAAACTTACCTGTGATTCCTCGAATTCAATCCGTTCAATACACTATGGCCGCGAGTCGGGGTTTTATTTTTCCTATTGGGAGCCGAGGGAGAATTCACCGCCGGTTGGTGCCTCGGCCCTTCTAAAGCTTCTTCTAAGAAAACCTGATATTTGTGAAGTTCCTGCCTTAATTTGTCTAGTTTGTGGCCGCTTTCGTTGAGTTGACCCTCGATCGACATTGGATCTCCCAGGGCGGGATTTTGTTCGTACACTCCTTTCATCTTCATCAACCCATCCCTGGGGAGAAATAAACCGGCTGTAGCGGATTACAACCGAAGTCGGTGAGCCGGCAGAAATACAATTACAATTACCTCGCCGCAGTCTCTTGTTGCACACTTTTCTGCAATTCTTCTATCCTTTGTTGTAATTTCTTTTTGCGCTGATTCGGAGGCAGGTCGCTGAAGTCCTCCTTCGAGTCCCCGAAAGAAGATAAATTGTTCTGGAAGAAAAACGAACCCAATTATTTCCAATACAATAACTGCGTTTTAAAAAAAAAACACTTAACACACATGCAAGCGAAGATTCGACCCCCACCCTTACACATACAACGGCACACAACATCTACAAAAAATGTTTCCCTCGAAAAGCGTGACATACCTTCAAAGCAATGCACAATTGCACAAACTTCTGTAAGCATGAAAACAATATACATTTGTATTTTCTTTCCCACCTCCCGAGGAATACAATGAAAATAAAAAAAAAAAATGGGACGCTCCAACGAGTGAGACGTTTCCCTCGTGCATTGAATGCATGATGGAAACCTCCGCTCGGGGGGCTGATCAAGGACGGTTCTTTGCTAACCCTTCAATGGGAACTGTGGGTTAAATGGTGGTGGGGAAAAGATTACAAGATTTGCTTAATAAGCCATGCCAAACTCCCTTTGCGTTAAAAAATAATATTAATACTATGTCTTTAAGTGTTATCCATCTCAAAAACTATCTCTGACACACTAAAAAAGAGATTTTTTACTAATTTTTTTTTAATTACCGGATTTTTTACAATAATTAGATACGGATTTTTTTATTTTTCTTAAGTCGTAATGTGTACTATTTTTTAATTTATCGTATTTGGAAAACAATAATTATATCACATTGCGCACAGAGACACAGTCTATTATTCTAATTAAACTTTCCTCCCGAAAAACTTGACCCGCTGACCTCTGGCGAAAATTAAACAATTCACATCCCCCCCCTCATCCGTAGTTATTCACTTGAATTTACCCCTTCGTAACCTTCGCCGGTCATTTGCGACGATGCTTTTTTTTCGAGGATACGACCGCCGTTTATGTCGCAACAACGTTAATTCCCCGTTGTTTCCACTCGTAAACTTTTTATTTTTATTATTATTATTTTTTTTCTTTTAATTATCTGCTTCTGGAGGAGGGAAATCGTTTGAGGGGTTGTCGGCCTTGATGATTTCAGCGGCCGCACGAGTTAGTGATCATTGCGAGGTTCGATTGGGAAATAACGAGAATTTTCTCTTTCCGCGGCTATTACAAATTGTCAGAACATAAAAAATATTATAATTTTATAAATTAATTAATTTAATTTACCCTTATATCGCCAGAGGGCATTAAGGAAGTATAAGAAACAATTTTTTTTTACAAATATAGTAATACAACAATTTTTTTTTCTATAGCAACAACAATCAAAACAAAGTTATAAATCAGGTACAGATCCAAAGATAAACAGCTATAACTTTTAAAGTGAATAAAATATGAAATTATAAGTTAGATAAACAAAACATTAGGTAACATAAATATCAAAACAAAAATTGTCAATAAATTACATATAAAATTATACGTTAAATGAATAAAACTTAGATTACATAAATATTATAATAAAATTTAAATAAAATCTTATCGATCAATAAGTTAAATATAAATTATTAAAAAAAAACGTAATGGATTTATCTGACGTTTGTCCCGGGAACTAAAAAATCCTCGTCGTCGGTTATCGAACCCCGCGAAAGGGTTAGTCTAAGCAAAAGCCACCAACAAACCACCACTTAAGCGAAAGTAAGCAATCGAAGCAGCTTTATACCGAAGATGGTTCGAATGGGATTTTCTACGACACGTGGACGAGATACACATGGGGGGAGGGGGGGGAAACAAATGAAAGCTTAAAACACAAAACTCTTAATTTCGCGAAAATTTACTTACGAGAAAGCATTCACGTTTATGATCGAACCACCAACGATGACGAAATCGTTCAGTAACCACCGATCGATACAACAAGAAAGAAAACATAATTAATTAGACGATCATTACCGTTGGGGAGGGCGGGGGGATGAGTGGATAATTTTCAAATTGAAAAATGCAGAAAAGTAACCAAAGCGATGCCCCTTTCCCTCTCCCATTAATTGTTTTTTTGTACATTCCCTCGACTGATTCATAAAAATTATAATTCCAAACCCGCGTTCGTCCTCCATTGTTTAAAAAAAAAAGCAACCCTTCGTAAATTCCAAAATTATTGTCTTTACGTAACTGAAAACATGCTCGACAATCTACTTCATGAAACGACACTGATCCCAGGCATCTACAACCGATGGCGTTGCACTTAATGGCCGTGGCCGAACCTACCTTGTTCGAGCCGAAAATCCCGAAGAGGGCGACTCTCCTCTTGAGTTTCCCCGCGGATATCGTCCCCCTGACCGTCATGTTCGAATCCGGCCTGGAATTTATGTAGGGGTTCGAGATGGGGGGAGCGTCTCCCGTCCTCACGGCGTTGAGATCTTCGAAGGGGATGTCTCGCGGGGTCTGAAATCCCGATTTGTACCTATCTATCACCATTTGAGTATCCTGAAAAAGAAAAACACCCCGTTCGAACATTCATAACAAATCCTGATTACGTCACTGTAATTAAATGCTAATAACACCAAAAATATGCGACCTCATAAAATATCGAAATATTTATCGACCCCTCGTTTTTTTCCGGGGCCCTCTCACCTCTTTTTCACTTATGGCGTTCGCCGCGTTCACTATCCCGTCCAGGCATTTATTTATTATGGGGAATACGTTCCTTTCGATGGTGACCGACTGAGTCATGAAATTTTTTATATTCTTTATTCTTTTCTCGTCGAGTTCTTGCAGGTGGCGAAATACGTCCGGCATTAACTGCTGATAGTGTTGGCACTGAAAGTAAAAGGAAGCGATTAATTGATGATTGTTCGATCGGTATGGAAAGTAAATGTCAAGGCGGATTTTTTCGAGAGGAGGGCACGAATGGAGTTTGCAAAAAAAAAAAAACAGAGCAGAAGAACAAAAGGGAAAGCAGTGTGTCCGCCATCTTCGGGTCTTTCATTAGACCCCCACCCT
Organism: Brueelia nebulosa; assembly: GCA_028293925.1. NCBI lineage: Eukaryota > Metazoa > Arthropoda > Insecta > Psocodea > Philopteridae > Brueelia > Brueelia nebulosa. The sequence continues at coordinate 10,876 of JAQIBA010000224.1, forward strand.
TTGTATTCTCAAATTAACCCCAATAATAGACCCACGTATGTGAGTTATTCGACATTTTCATGATTCATTCCGAATGCGACCGTGATAACCACGATTGTATATTTCTTTGTCCGGTCCTGGGCCACCTTCCCTTCTGTTAAATTGTGGGTTTTTTCCCGCTGGCGAAAAGCCAGGGAAGAACCTCGAGTTCGACTCGGTAACCCGGGGCCTAATCTCATTTGGTTTAACGACGTTAAGACGTCCAATGGAAACTTATTTACTGCGAATAAATCGAATTAGCGAGCGATGCCATAGCACCGCGACCGTTCTTCGTGAAAAACAAAAAAAAATTCTATTAATTATATTTAATTGCTGTAAATCAAATTAAAAACATTAGCCGGAGTTTCCGCTTAATCGCACCCCAACACTTAACGCCGTCGTTTATTATCGAAAGTGGAAACTCTGATTACCGGAGTCAGTAATCGCCTTCATTCAGGTATTCGTTCCAAAAACACTCAGCACTCACCTGCAAATCATTGGTCTTTTGGAGCTGGTTCGCGTATTCGCTTTTCGTGTCCTCGCACAGCTGACTTTTGGTCATCATGTTAATCCTTTGTTTCTCCACTTCCGCCCGGGACAAATTGAAATCCGCTTCCGCTCTCTGATAATTCTCCAATGCTTTTTCCGCTTCTTTGAATGCTTTCTCGTAATTTTTCTTCGATCTATCTAAACTATTTATTTGATTATTTAAATTCGCCATCATCTTCGCCCCTTCCTGAAGATGCTGCAATCAAATAAAAAATTAATCACTTTTTTTATTCGGGAATTTCCTCTTCCTATTCACGTTCATTGTGCTTAAACATAATGACTCATTCGGGTGATAAGGGTTGGAGTCGTCTCATTAAAACAGAATTCCTCACCACTAATATCTCTTATCCCACATCAACACATTTTTTTTTTCTTCACGAACCAAAGTTCTTTCAAAACTTTCTCCGTTCAGCATTCTGGCAAAAATAATTGGTGAAAATCCAATCGGGAGTTTTTATTGAATTCACAATAAAAACATACACATCATCAATATGGTGTGCGTTGGTATAACATTGAAATGACGACGTCTGCGCGACTTTCTTTGTGGCTCTGACTCGTTAATGCCTTTTATTTGTTTTGTAGGCGAGCTAACGATTGACTGATGATGCCCTCGAAGGGAGACTAATGCCACGACAATTATGGGCCCTCCACTTTGTTCGGCCATAAATTCTATAATACCTGCGACGAGTCCTATCTATAATCGTCAACGATGTACTAATGAAGAGAAAAACATTTTTCGGGACAGGAAAATCCGGAAAAACTTGTTTTCCCCCGAAAAATTTCACAAGAATGCTACTTGCGAAAACGAAACGGAAGAAAACCAAAATGACCACAGCCCATCGAAGGGCTCAGGACCACACGAAAACCTTATTTCTGACTAAACTCAGGAGAAGCCTAATTGTTACACTCGTTGAAAAATTCCATGCGAGTTGTATCCTATCTCATCGGAAGATATGAACGGAATGTTTATGGGAATTCCAAAAGTACAAAAAAAGGCTTCTTAGTTTTTTTGAATGCCGTTGTCATGGATCAGCCTTCAAAGGGTTAACCTTTAACAGTACAACCAACTGTTGGCTTGCTGTTGCCCACGGAATGATCCGCAAACGTTGCACTGCGTCAAAATGAACCGACCACAAGGCATCGTTCGTTTATGATTTGGCTCTATTTTTTGGCTTGGCACCAGGACGAAGGAAAACTGTATTTCCTTGGGAATTTCTTTCGCGGAACCATTTCGTCGAGTTCGATAACCCGATGGAAAACGCCGCAGAATTTTCATTTTCTTCGGCTTTTATTCGGGCCACGACCGGTTTTGTGTTAAAATCCCTCGGCTTCTTTGACTAACTGGCTCAATTAAATCACTCCGGTGACTGTTCTCCTCTATTGCAGAACTGCTTCGGGGGCAGCACTTTAATGGAATGTACTACACATAATAAAAGTTCAAGAAAAAATTAATTGAAAATGCCGGCTTTCCATTGATAGAGTGATTTGAATAAGGAATTCGAGGTACAAATAAATTACTTCAAGTAGGTTTCTGGGTGCGTTTACGGCGAATTTTATGGATAATTTGAGGGTTGAAAGTGGTTTAGAGTAATTAAATTCTATAAAAGTCGGAGCCCGCGTGGGCAGAGAGAGTGTTCTTGAATTTGACGTGGATCCAGTGCTTTTTGTTTTGGGCGAAACAATCTCACTCCACGAGTGCCTCCAGCACTGAGTGGCAGTGTGCTCTTGAAATCACTTTCCCAGATCTTCGGCTTTCCATCTCTCTGTGTCGTATTAGGGTGGCTAATGAAGACGGAGCCGATAAATGTTCACAAACAAAGGTTGGGTCGGACAAAGCAAACAAAATGGGGAAAACACTGGGGCTCAGACAAAGCCTCGGGGTGTGCCTCCAAAAATTTCGGCTTTGACTTTCGACTCCTACGAGGGCAGCCCGGCCGAAAAGGGAAAAGGAGAACGCCATGTTGCTATTAGGTAAGTCCGCCTACGAGCACCGAAGCTCCCGCCGAATTCCCACAAAAAGGCCATTCGCATACGGGCTCGAAACACTCGGTTTTCCAGTCACGTTCCCCGGTTATCAGAGATCGTATGGCGGCCGGTTTCGAAACTTTTGCGTGGTGACGTATATCCACCTCCAGACGCTCTTCGGAACACAATGGCTACGCTTTCTCGGGATGAAAATGAGAAAAGGGATGCGGTGGGAAAAGGAAAACATGTCAAGTGGCCGACTGTCAGGTGAAAGAAGCGACGACTCCCCTCCGACTTTTCCCTTGACTGTTATTGTCTTCGGATTGAACAATCCCAGAATAAAAGTTTTTTATTCTATTCTTATCTGGGATGAGGTCATTAAGAAATGGCTCCTTTTTAAACTTTTGATTAAGCAGTTTGGTCGATATTGCCGTGCAGTCAATGTTGACGTTTTCGGATTTTTCATTTGACCTATTTCCATACGGTAACAAAATACAAAAATTTTATGCAGAGCCAAAGTAGAATTTTCATTGTTTCTCCTTTACCTTTTTCCTTTCTTCTCTAAAGTCCTTCACGAGTATTGCTATTTCGTTTATGACTTGTGCCTGCAGATTCTCGGCGATGACTTCGTGCTGCCCGGCCAAATCCGAGACTTCTTCCATCACGTGTTTGAAGGCTGTGCACGACGTGAACCTGCGAAGAACAAAAACAAATGCAGGCGATATGAATTACCTGTTCCCCTGCATGGGGAGAATGATAAGAGAGTGACGGCATAAACAAATGCATGTGACTGGCTTTACAACAGAACAACAATCAAGTGGAAAGCCGCAGCCTGGATAATGTCAATCCGTAGCCACTTGACTCGGCATCTGGCCCCCTTTTTGGGAGGGGGGGAAACTCCTTCGTAGAAGTTGTGATTACAGAGGAATCCACACCTGATTTTGGCCGAATACACGTTCGCCATACTTGGGTGCAGGATGTCCGCTCGATTAAAGCACTCGTTGCCAACGGGCCTCGTCCGTCACTTTCACTGTGATTTCAATAAGAAAGCTGTCGGGCGAGTCCTGATTAATGCCACGATCGAAAACCTTCCGTAAGTAAAAGACCGTTCACAAATGGGGATTAGGGAAATGAAATGCCGGGACACCGAAAACCACCTCAATTAATAAAAAATTTAATACACCTTAACTTTACACCTGTGACGGTACCTAATAAATTACTTAAACATACAAAGGCGGTTAGGGAATTATCAGACAGACTGAGATGCATAGTTTTTCGTTGGCTCGATCGTGTTTTAAAGCTTGTCTTTTAGCTTATCTTTTCTCTTTTGATTTTTATTTCTGCTTCTTTTCGAGGTCGATTAAATTGGCCTCTCGCCTCAAAATCGTAGTTTTATTGTACTCATTCTGCACATTCACATAGTTACCGAGATGAAAAAGCCTATGGTATTTAACTGTCACGAAATCCCCGCCATTTTTCATTTTTAATAAAAAACCAATACTTTGATCTTTACAAAGAGAGATCTTGATAGTTTGTTTTTCCATGCTAAGCATAGTAAAAACAAAATTAGAAGAGAAAGAGGGGGTGTAAACCCCATTCCATTTGATACTTATCCAAATATGGTATAGCTACGAGGAGTATCGCAGGAGAATTTGCAATGCAAAGATAAACAATCCGGAAAATTCGGCACTGTTTCGTTATAACCGGGCGGCTTTTGAATAATTTCAAGGAGCTCCCATGAGGAGTCCGAACCTTTGGACTCAGGTGCCTTTCGAACATTCAAAATGATAGTCATTAAAGACTCGTTCTCGCCTCCTCTCTCCCTTCCTGCGCCGTTAAAAATAACGGAGAACGTTTCTTGTTTATAACTGAGTGATGATTAACGTCATGTAAACGCTACAAAAGCGTGTGCCACATGAACGAAAACGGCTCCTCCTGTTGGGATGACCGCACCCCGACGCCTCTTTTTTTTTTTTTTATGGGCATAAAAAAGCTCAATAAAACAGCTGCACGGGAACCGATGCCAAGTCGGACTGAATGAAGGCGCCTCTGAGGAAAACTCCTTCAAGGCACCTCCGCGAGGTCATTCCCGAGTTGTGTTCGACCCCCCCCCCCCCGCCGCAAAAAGCAGCCGTTCGACACACAAAACCGGAAAATGACTCCGACGATCGGAATGGTGGAACTCGCGAATTTTCGCGAGGATGTGAGGGCGATCGTGTGTGGGCAGAATCGTTACCAAATTGAGGAGCGAGATTTTTTTCGAAAATCAACGCAAACGAGAAAGCTCGTGGAATTTTTTTGCATAATTTCGCATTTAGGCCGAAGTTTCTGTGAGTAACGGTGCGTTTTCGCACGTGTAGTCCATATGCGGCCCTCCTCTGTCTCTCCCGGGCCTTAGAACAACTTCCTGGAGTCCGCCATTTTGTCTCCTTCATCCTTTATTAAGGAGTGAAACCGAAAGCAGTTCGCCAATTCCGATAATATCTAAATCTCCTCCACACTTTCCAACACTCTGAAAAACAACACTTTCATTAAGGAAATACTTACTGATAATCCTCTTCATCCTTTTTCTTCGGTTGGTAAGTTTTAACTAATTTTCTGAAACGAAAAAAAAAAGAAAACATTTAAAACCAACTGACAAGGCGACCGTTTGTAAACAAACGCCAATCGGTTATGTGCCAAAAATACAACCGCCATTTCGCAATAACTTCCGAATTCATAATTTCGAAATGCGCTTCCTTACAACCTGAACAAGTCATTACTTTCGTTCCGAAGAAAGTGATTACCCTCCGAATTACACTCTCTTTTGGAAATCCGCCATATTTATATCACCAATAAACCGAGCTTGATTTATGATTGTCGTTAAAAATCCAAGTAAAAATCATTGTTAACTGCCGGGGATGTTTCTTTATGTTTTGAATGTTTAATATTAAAAATACCTCGTAAAAAACTATACCGAAGGAAATGGAAAAAATTCTTTTTCGCTTTTACAATCTCCCGAGTATCTGGGAACAATCATCCGAGGAAGCCTCTGACCTAATCGCATTAGTGATTAAAAATTAAAAATGTAAATTAAAGGCTTCCTCTCAGACTGAATGGCAAAACACTTTCTTAAACTGATGAGTCACGGCTGCAGTGAAAACCAGAAGAAGAAAAAAAACAGTAGAATCTGCGTGGGCCCGACAGTGTGGGGTGATATAAAAGAAATGTGCAATCGTATCACACCCTCTCTTTTGCGGGAAGAATAAAAGTTATTCTGATTTTTCGAAGAAACAAGAAAAGAAGTGATCGAAAAATCAATTCGAAGTTTCCATTTTCTCACTGCTAAATTTCCTGTTTTTGACAAAAATTTTGAAAACAGTCTGTTAATATATTGTGCGTGAAAAATGTGGATTCATTAAAAATTGGGCAACACATGGGGGAGGTGGCAACACTTGACGGGAAGGCGCAAATTAGACAAGATTGAACAACAGAAAAAAAAATCACTATTTCTAAACCGTACTCTCTATTTATCGCATTAGCATATTAACAAGAGAATTAACGCGACATGCATGATCTATCATATTAATATTAATGACGTTCAATATGTGTTTCTTTCATCAACGGTATTTTTGAAATTCCTCGGATTGATTGCTCGACTTTCTACTTTTCCAGTGGTTGTTTACAGAGGCGAAAAAACTCGTGAATGGATTCTTAAACAGAAGGAAATCCGCCGGAAAGATACTTAAAATGCCGAGGTGGGATTTTCCTGTCGAAAAAGCACACGAAGACCAAAAAGAACGACGACATAAAAATTCGCATGTGGGTTTGCGAAAACCTCCAATGCCAAACACTCGTTTCCGGTTGTAATTTCGTGGCTGCGTCTTTATTTATAAGAGTCCGAGAAAAAACAATAACAAAAATTAGTTCGTCAGCGAATGACAGTTTTAAAAAAATACAACGTCACGCAGAGTTTAATACAATACAACTGGGTGACAATAATTGCATCGATTTTTTCCTCTTATCGAGTGACCGAGCATTTACGTAAGGGCTTTAAATCGGCAACGACAACCTCGAAAATTTCAAAATCGCTGAGCACATCCATACACATCAGACTCGTGCAAGTCATAAAACCGCGACCGGAATATATATTTTTTTTTTGCAGTGTTACCGCCTCGTTGCCTCCTTTGCAGTTAGCCCGAGGGCTTTGCCCCCGCAAAAGAATCAGATGACCGCTTACCGGAGGAACGAGCCTGACATGGAGTCGACACCTGTGCTTGAAACTGATCAATGAAACAAATAATTAAACGAGCGGTAATTCACCGGGGAGCCGGAAAAGTGACCGTGAAGATGGACGCCCCGCATTTTTTTTTTCTTTCGTCCACTCTCTTTCGTTTTAAACCTGACCCAAGGTTTGGGTTTGTAGGTCTTCCCACGCGGGAACATTAGCGTATGTCGGGAGTTGGAGTATCGCTCACGTTTCTTCTTTTCCATTGTGACACGCATGCATGACAAATTTTTTTGACCGAATTGCCAATAATTCATAGTCTGGTGGCTTTTTTAGTTTCGATGGAGAATTGGCGCACCCTTCTTTTCTCTAAATACTCCTTACAACATTAATTAACTCTGTAAAATGGGAAAAGTGTGCGTAGATTTACACAAGAGTTTAAACAATACAAATCACAAATGGCACCGTAGTAAGAGAAGTAAAACCTAATTCAAAGTCTTCGAGACCACCAACCCATCGTGTTTCAAATACCACAAACCTTCCAGCAAATTTTTTTTATTCATTTTTTCGAGACTGCTCCCTCAGCTCCGGACTTGGTTATTAATTAACTAATTTACATCTCGCTAGAGAAAAACTAAAAATAGAAATCCTTCGGGTCAGACAAAACTTGACTGTGTTAGCGCAATTATTCTTCTGAACTTTATTCTCAAAACTAAATTTCAATTTATCATTAATCCTTTGTGGTCGTATGTCTGCTCTCAGCCACCACAGCCAGGAACTATACTGTATAACTATACTATACGAATCTTATACTGTATGCATTCCTATATCAGTTTAACTCTTAGCGGTCGTATGTCTGCTCCACAGCAAGGAACTGTACGAATCTTATACTGTATGCATTCCTATATCAGTTTAAACTTTTCCTGAGGGAACCTCAATGCCCAAAGAACTAGTACGATACTCCATCGATTGGAGATAGAGAAATACTAACTAAACAAAAGTTGTCACAAGGCCTACATGTTATGGAGAGTTATAAAACATAATTTCTGTACAAAAACATATCATTAGATGCCTGAATTGAATAAAGATATCTAAGATATATCTAAAAAAACTTAAAAGAATTCTAAATGTTGTCTATCCATCGTAAACTAGCGTTTTATGTATCCCTGCTCTTTCCAAAGAAATTAATTCCGACCAATAGATACCCATGTCCAAATTTTATATGACTTCAAAGGGTTAATTCCGACCAATAGATACCCATGCCCAAATTTTATCCGACCGCAAAAGGGTTAAACCCAATAATTGAGAATTTCCCGTTCTCGTAGAGAATGTTGAGATGATGTGTTACGATGAGAAAACCCCTCTTGAAGTATAATCCCCGAAGAATGTCGTGAATCTCGTCGGTAAACCATCATCTGATCACAGAGACAAAGTGAGCAATCGAAGTTTGAAGAAATAACGCCCAGGTTAAGGAATTGATTCTCGCAGACAAAGATATATCCCTCGGCCTCGCCTCGGCACGCCCTCGTCGCATTCGTTAATGATCGAAAAGAATTTACCAATCAAAGACACTTCACATTTTACTTTCTCCCTCGAATCAGAAAATCTAACGGGGAAAGATCGACCTAAAAAATGATGTAATGAACATCGTCGCGGAGTTCACGAAAACTTTTCCGCCACACAAAATTGTTTATTCGGATACGCAAACCACGTATTTAGTGATAAATATCTTAATTTGAGCAAACTCCGTGAAAGGATTTACGCATACATAACAAATCTGCAAGTCCGCCTTGATCAACGGTACAATTTGGACAATTATCTCGGAGCGTAACAAATCTCTCCTTTGTTTCTCAAACTGCAGAGACCTTATAGTGCTAAAAAGGCATCTGCAATTATATTAGATGGGGCAAATAAATTGGGTCTGGACGGACCTGTATAATTTATCACTTTCGCATTAATTTGCAGGAGAACGCCGCCTGGTTCCGGTCCTTGACCTAATAAAGCCCACAGTTTTTTTTCTTCTTCATTCGTATCCGTCATTATACTCTACGTGACTGAGCTTCTCGCGAGTCCGGCAAATTACCATGCTCGCTTACTGCGAAGAAGCACCAACAAACAATTCCTTCCATGTATGAAAAGCATCCGTGGGCGCTTTCGACTCGTCACTTAACAAATTAGTTTAGTGAAGCCAACTGGCCCGCGTTGAAAAATGTCGATGAACGGGTCAGTACCGCCAATTTTCTGCCACGTCTCGTGCACTTTTCCCGAGCCCTCGTGCTTGAAGTGGATTTAACGCCTTCTCGAGTTTTTCACGAGACTGAAAATTTATTCAAAAAGGCAACACAATTTCCGGTGTTTAAAGGAAGTCTGTTAATTGCCTCGCACAGATGTGCACCGTCTAAGATTTTCCCTGACGAGAAAGGCTGCGAACGACTCATATGTAACACATGGAACGCCATCCGGGTGGTTGGGTACTAAATAAGGGGTTGAATCATTAAAACCCTTTCTTTAAAAATATCTCCGTAACACTAAAAATGGTCAGTTAATAATTTAAGGAAGTCTAAGTCTGTTTAAAAACCCACACAGTTGACTGCCATCATCAGGTACACGCCTAAACTACCCTTTGGAAAAGGAAACCAAGTCAACGGGATGAACTCATGTTACAACAGAGGTACACCTTTTTCAGATGAGGTATTTCCTTATGGCTGACCTTATACCCTTCGAATGCTTATCTCATTTGTTATGCAATGAAACATCTTCGACCCTGGAAATGCAAAAGAATGGAGAACTCATGTGCGCCTCACTGAATCCTCTGACTTTTCGCTCTCACGAAGCCAAACCAGTCGTACTAAGTCAGTCGTGAACTTTTTTTTATGGGATTTCTCGGCGACTGATCCATTGCCTGGTGGTGCAAATGTCCACTTTTCTGGTTTGGCCAGTTTTCCCATCAGACGAAAGAATGCCTCGCCTTCGTCCTCCATTTGGTTTCTTCTTCCGCTCGCGATTCTCCATTTTTTATCATTTTTAATACCGCGTTGCGATTCAATTAACTTCACCCACCCACAAGACACACACACACACGCATTGGACACGTGCCATTTCACAGACTTTCTCGTAACTCTAATTTAACAGTTTAATTACAATGCCAGAAGACTTCCCTCTGGGGCTTCCCCAATGATTTTTTCTTCTGGTGATGCATAATTTAAATAGTCCTCGATTGTAGCCCCACAGTTCGAATTACAGGAAATTAATTGGTTACGGGAAATATTTCGAGTTAATGGTGATTGCTTTATACTTTCTTTAACGCCTGATCTGGACCAGAAGTAATTCGGAAATCTGGTGTAACCTGCTGAATATCATGATGCAGTCTTGGTCAATCGCTCTGTAATCCTTTCCCTTTCAATTCTCCATCCGGATTTTAATATTGCAAAAGTTTTTCAAAAACATTGCGCGTAGACCTTAACACGAAACAGTGTACCGACAACTGCTCAATTAGCGAATAGGAGCTTTCTTTTGATTAAGTATCCGATGACAATATTAAATGATACACTTCCGGCTTAAATAACTCCAACTTTTTCTTCGGCTTCTTTAATCTTTTCCGAGAAAACCGATTCTAACCGAACAGTTCCAAATTTACTTCCGGGAAAATGGCGTCAATTATCCATTAACTCCTTATCTGTTATCCGGAAAACAGCTTATCTGATAAAGACGAGTTGCTTTTATTATTTCTCTCTCAAAAAAAACATTTTGCCAAGCGATTGTTTTTTTTTTGCGGGAGAAACAATGAGGACTGACTCCCTCCTCCTACGTTCAATGAAAAATAATGAAATTTAAAGATAAAATCAAATAAAAACTTGTTTAATTAATGTCAAATTAGTGTTACTTAAAGCTTAGCCGGGGCAGCTGGTGCACATGGAAAGATGTATGAAGGGCGTGACTAAAGAGATTGGGACTTTTAATGGTCATCTTACGCCCAGGACGATAATGGACAGAAATGGGAAAGTCGAATTGTACGTATCTTCAAGACAAAGACTTGAGTATCGCGCTAAACTGTACCTCAACCACAGAGGAGGTGTGTCACATTATTTAAATAGTTTCTAACTGGACTTTTTCCCTGACACAAACAATTGACACCTTTTTCTTTATTGACAAGGAATATAAACGGACAGTTGAAACAATTCCGAGTCACACACACACACACACACACACTGTAAAAGTCGTGCCGACCAAATAATAATTATTTAAAGCAATACGAAAATCTGATTCTTTCATAAAAGGGATATCAACCTGAAAGTACCGCACATTTTGATGTCTAATTTAAAAATTTGTGACATGAGAAGGAGAAAAACATAACCTTCGGTTTTGCATTCGCCATTAGCCTGATTTTCTGCTGAATGAATACAATTATAATTGAAAATTCGTGCGAGTGCCAGACATCGGAGAAGTAAAAAAATCACGTAGACTCCATGATTTGTCCCGACTTCTTCGATTTCTCCCCCCCGAGTACTCCGAGACTGTATAATAAACAAACGATTTAACAGCATTTTTATCGAACTGGGTGGATACACTCTTGTAAAAACTCACTGATAACGATTATCCGACTGGTTTTTCCCCCCTTCCTGATTATTTGATTGTTCGTGCCAAAACTTCGGAGATTTACCCCAAAGCAGGCACTTTGAGCTCGCCCAGACTTAAAAAATTCTGTTTTTTTCGGAAATCACTGCTGAAGATACAAACCCGCATAATTATGTAAAACACACTATAATTACCTGTTATACAAGTGGAATTAATTACGTACAGACGAAATTAACAGTTATTTAATTAAACCCAGTCGATGGAATATTAATTAATCATCCGGAGCCGTTGAGAAAAAACGGCAAAAGAGCCCACAGGTAGGCTTGGGCGGCCATTTCGTAGTTTTCGACTCTTGAAATTTAGTGAAAGTGAATTTCAATTCAATCTCGTTAAGTCTTTAGCCTAATTCGTACGGGATCTAGAGCAGAGCAGGAAGTTGTGTCGAGGCTCTGCGGTTTCCTACTGAAAATACTCCGGTCGGAAATAAATCTGACAGATGCCTGGAACACGGTCTTGGCCAAGAGGCGGTCTCCTTGGCAGTTCTTTACCGGTGAGGCCTTCCCTCGCTAAACGACAATGGAACAACTCATTTTAAATCACCACCCGACTTTCTGGGAATAGTTCAGCTGTACTATCAACGGGGACCGACTCCGACAAGAGGTTAACTGTTCATCTTACACGGCTGGGCGAGAAAAATTTCAGGTTAACGATCTGGCAAAAGCATCTGGATGAAGCGAACTAAATAGATGTACACAACTTTGTCGTGGGCCGCAATGAGAACCGATGTAAAAGAACCAGGGGTATCACATGACCGCGATTCCAGTCATTCATTCTGCTGATTTGCCAAGTAACCGTCCCCTTTTTAAATCCTCAACAAAGACCTTCGTTTCAAATAATTTTCCTTTTGTTTCCCAGGAACTCCACCCTGTCGGGGGCGGAAAAAACACTCCGAGAGAATCCAGCGATTGACACCTTATTAGAAAACGAATGGAGAATAGTCAGACGGTTAATGAACTTAGAAAGCGGACCGATGGTTTAAAACGATCTATTAAGAAGACTTCCTCTGGAAGGGTCTTCGACATCGGATGCAGCACAATTTTCGTTGCACTGCATGGTCGTAAATTAACAGCAATTAAATTGTTAATGAGCTGTCTTGATATTCCTTGCAGACTTGCCCGGGCGAATGAGACCTCAAATTTTAAATGTGCCTCCCTTCCCGATGGAATTAAGTCCCGTGTCCGTTGCATTATACGGTTAATTACAAGTGCAAGGTTTCACTTTTCGAAACCTTGACCCGGCATTAGTCTGCTAGTAATGGGTTGACAGACGAAGACATTTGCCATGGAAACCCTTTCTGGCTTTTCCATTACAATCCTCAAACTGAAATAATGAACCTCGACATTATGAATTCGGTAGTTTATAAGTATATTTATTGTAAGCACCCTCCTTTGAATCTGAAATAAAATTTTCCATTTATTCAAGAAAAACATGTCGCACCACCACTCAAACTAACCGTTCAGCAAATGAAAGCCATTGAAATTTCGGGCCGACTGTGACACCTGTCGGCGTAAGGGCATTGGCAAACACACATAAAACTTTATTTTTTATTCTCAGAAGAAAATAGCAGTCGGCCTGGGGAAAAAGGTCAAGGCGACCTTTCTTCGTTAATAATCAATCAACTCACCTTAAATTTTTGGCATACTCCAGCTCTATGTTACATCTGTCTTTGATAAAATGTCCGTATTTTTCTAAAAAGTCTATCCCTTTCTGTGTGTGCAGTGATATGTTCTCAAACTGATCCTGAAACAAAAGAAGAAACAAAATGTTTAGACGAACTTTTCAACATAAATTTCAGGGGAGGGACGGGAGGAATCGAGTTAAAACGTTTATCCTGTTGTTTGACTGAGAGAAGAGGGTGAATCAGGCGACAGAAAGCGTCTGAATGTAAACAATCGGCGTGATTTTAAAAATCTAATTTAGGAGTCCAATCACAAAACAAAAACAAATCAAGGTCCTTCAATAGAATTCGCCGGGTGAGTACTTTAGACCTGGACAATTCCTATCATCTTTTCAAGAATTCGAGTGCACGAAATGAACAGAATCAGGTCTCAACAAAATCAAACATGGATTGGAAAAACTCAGACTGTGTTTTTTGGAAATTCAATCCCACCGAAATTATAATTCTCACCAATTTTCCCAACTTCAATTAACTTTCTTCCTGTAGCTTTCCCAAAACGTGAATTTCTCGAGGGGCTAATTTCAGTTTCGTTAATTCCAATTTGACTCTTTCTTCTTCCCCGTCTTTACTCAAGACGTTTAAACAGGCAAAAATGTTTTTCATCTAGCATAATTACTTAAACAAAATGACGTCACGAGACTCATTAAATTCCCCCGATTGCCTCACCTTTACCATCTAAGACGGGGCGACCACTCTCGCAGATTTTATCTATATTTAAATTCCCGAAAAGCGACCGACGCAAATTAAAGGGACAAATATCACTTTCGAGATTGACGACTGGAACCAATACGGCTCTGTACCAACAGTCATCGGATGTAACACCACGACGAAATCAATTTCCCAACGTGTTACAAGTTAATTTATTTGAACATATTCCGGCTCCTACGCGAGAATGCATCACTCTCAAATTACCACCACCGCCATCATCATTATCATTCACTCTTGGACCTAAAGATTATGAATTATAATAAACGTCTGACTGCTGTGATGTATGACTGAAAACTTAACCGAACGTGATCCTTGACCGAATGAGGTTAATGACCAATCTTGGAGTAACCCCTGAAAATTAACCTAATTTTTTTTTTTAGGAACGACCGCGACAACCTGAGATCCTCTGCGTTTTAACTGACCTTCCGACTCCGATGGCGGTGTTGTTTTTTCCTTTGAAAAAAATATTGGCATTGCAGTAATAGTTATTTTTAAGTGCAAAGTTCAGATGTGAACTTCAGATAAAAATGGGACTCAGGTATGTAAATGCCTGAACAAAGAAATGGAAACGACGTCGCAGATTGTGTATAGTATCAGTGAGATTCTTCAAAAGAGGTTTTGCTTGAATGGAAAGACCTTACCTGACGGTGAAAACCCACGCATCTGTTTTCTAACCTGACAGCAACGAAAAGGAACCCCTTTGGTTCTCCCTCTTCCCCACCAGAAGCTTCGAATGACGTAAACAGACACTTCATCTGTAATAACAGCTGTTTCGAAAACGAAGATATCAGTTTATCTCTCATTTTGGACAGTTTGGCAGCCTCGTCGGGAACCAGAGCCCGACGAATTATTCCGGGAGAATTTGAATGTCATCCTGCTAGAAGGCCGGCCTTGACGGAGGTAACCAAACGCAACCAAGTAAATCGTAGGGAGCAGACGCAGAAACACCAATCCGTATATGGTGCCCCATCCTGAGACCAATCGAGCGAGGTTTCAACCGACAGGCGTTAGTTGAAAATCCGATTAAGACACCAACGATTCAAAATTAAACGGAAGATTTGAAATCAGTCCACCGATGACTTGATGAAGGTCAGTTACATGAAGGGGGGGAACAACTTGTGACAATCCGTACGTAACGCCATCTTATCCAGTTCTTCGCCTTATAACATCATTTTCAATGAAATTACAGAGGGGAGAAAGGAAAAAGATTAGAATCAAGTGGGAATTTAAAGTCTTTATTGCCTGGTTAAAGTGTTGGCTACTGGTTACCATTAATTAGTCGGGATTGACGTAATCCGAATTTTATGTATTTTTTTTTTTTTCAGATCAATAATTCGGGAATTCCTCTCCGCACATCCATTCTTTGAACTCCAATAAAAGATGTCTGCCTCTATTCCCAAGGGCACAACAGTGCGCCTTCAGTGGCTTTCGAAATCTTGGCGTCCTTTCAATCATCAACACAATCGAGTGGATTTATATTAAAACTGGCCGAAAACTTTTTAAGATTTTTCCCTCACATCACGAGAAAAAATTATTTAATAGGTTCAGCTGTGAGAGTTCAAGATCATCAATTGACACCGAAGACTTCATTCGCACGATTTGACCGGGAATTATTAAAGGAGAATCTTCCATTTTTCATTACTGATAAACCCGTATGAAAAACTCGATTTTCACGGGGTTTTTTATGTTTACATATTCCGCTGATAAAGCGGGTTTATCAACATTGGGTTTTCGTGATATCCAGGTACACGAGAGGAAATTATTCCTCGTTGGGTGCGAAAACGATTGGAAAGAAATTTTTGGGGGAGGGAAACCGAAATGAAAGGTGTGATTTCCTCTTCTCGAAACCATTTAATAAATTACAGGAAAAGAAAACAGAGCCAAAATTTTTTTCCCAACATATTTTATATGTCTTAAAATTTATATGAATTTAAAATCAAGGAAATACAAAATAATTAAAAATCTCTGACAATGGGACATTCGAGTCGTTTGAAAACTTTGGATTAAAGATATAAACTTTCTCCGTATGTGTCTCAGGGAAGGATTTGGCCAAAAATAAAATATTTCTCATTATTTCCCGGCCGAATTATAATGACAAAAGAAAGGAATAGAAAATCTTTTTCTCTGGCGTCGAAAGGTCGGAAAAATAGATCGATCAAGCAAACAGGCGGCAAACCCTTTCGCGACAAACTGAAATCCCAACAGTCCCAGGCAATCTGATACATTCAAATGAAACAAACGACAACATGGTCCTGTTTCGTAACACCAGGTACTCCATTTCGACTTTTGTTCACACGTCATCTATCGTAAAAGATTCCCCAAGGTCAAATTCTCAACAGCTTCATTAATTGCTTAAAAGCGTAGTTATTAGAAAGTCATGCGATTGCGATTATCTTTGTTTTCCGTGTAAATGAATCCGTTGCAATTATCGGAGCAGGGGATTTCTCAGACACCTTCCCACCTTGAGAGTGCTGCACATTCTACTGTATCATCTTTTGAAACCCAAACTTCAGGGTGAAAACACAACCTCCTTATAATCAGTCTGCAGGTTCTAAGAGAAAACTGATAAACCTCATAAAAGTATAGAATTACAGCGACCTAACCGATAAGCGTCTGATTCTTTTTTTAATGTGTACTGTTAAGGTTCAGCTTCCCAGGGACACTCAAGCGATACAAAAAGGTGTCATACTGTGACCCGCATTGCGTTCTTCCGTCAATTGCGAGTGCTTTCAAATCAGATCTCTACGCTGAAAATTATCTGTTTGTGAAATACAAGAGGAACTACAGATAAACTACGCCGGGTAAATAGTTGAGATAACTATTTAAAATACAAAGCGAAGATAGTGCGAAAGAGGAAAAAACGGCTTTCGGCCATCTTTCATCCACCACTCATCTTCCGTACCAATGAGAGCAAAAAAAGGCGATGTGTTCGAGATTCTTCATAGTTCAGTGGACCGATTCCTCATCCCGGACTGCCCTCGAGTAAATTATTTCTCCAACGGAAAAACGTCGCAATAATCTTGCAGAAACCGAATCCTCGTTCTCGGTGGAAAAGATACGCATGAGCTATTAATAAAATGTATGTCCCAAATTCTTTTCTAACAAAAGGCGGAATTACGCTCGGATTTGATTTGTCAAACCGAGAATTGGAAAATTTTTAGGGCGCTATAAATAAATTAATATTTATAAATTCGTGCAATTATTCAAAGCGCGTTATAAAACTATCTTGAGAAACTGTCGAGGTTTAGCCTCACGAAGTCAGGGGGTGAATGTGAGGATGACGACACAAGAACAGTTCATTCCTCCCTTACTCATCAATCGGTTAATTAACACCGAAGTGATTTGACGATTTCGGGGAAAAAAATCAAGGCGCTAATAACCTTCGCCTGCTCCCTAATGCTTAGTTTCCATGATTTTCACTTTGACGGTGGTTTCACTCGAATTATTTATCGATTTCTGGCAGAGGATCAAAATAAGCACCCACCAAAAAATATGGCTATTATTCGCGAGCTGAACAATCGAAAGCGGAATCATTTCCAAAATGAAAGTTTTAATTCTGTTTTTCCTGAGAGTGCAAACTGGGGTGGAACGTCTACTTCCTTTCGTGGCCGACCGACGAAGAGGTCAATTTGCAGAGCTAATTTCAGAGAACCATCATCGCGAAATGCACTTCCGCGGCCTGGGATTTGAGCCAGACACCCAAGGCTAGAGTGCCCGTTAAGCGCTTCCAACTGTAAAATTTTGTTGCCCGATAATTAAATGAGATTTTCTTCCCCGTCACGTAATCCCTTTAAAAGGACAATCACGGGAATAACTCAAGAAAACCCGTTCGCCCCAGTTTTCTCTTCGGTCGCCTGCAGACATCCAAGAAAAACATAAAAATCACTTTCTGCCGTTTTCTTTGTTTTTGTTTATGTTCTCAAAGAGTTCTGAGGTCATTAGCAGTCAGAATGATTCCTTTTTTCTCGACTTTATAATATTTACGTCCGTTTTGTGTAACGGTGGGTTTTGTTTCGCAGTAAACTAATTTTTGGGTGACACCATAAAGGTTCGAAATGAAACGAGAAAATGCTCTTTTATGAAGAGACTATTTTACTTTACATATTCACTTCAATCAGTAATCTGGAGTTTGAAGGAACAGTGAATCTTAATGGAGGCAATTAAAATTGCAAAAACAATCCTCGCTACTGTATTTGCTAATAAAAAGTAATAATATTTACCACCGAAGAGTTGTATACCTGTAATTGCGGACTGCACATGCCTACAGATTGTTTCACACCTGAAAAACTCCTTTTTGAGCATTCAGTACCGACGAATAATTGTTGTTTCGTTGCACTTTGTTCCGAGACACCTCCATTTTTAATATTTCTGAAAAATGGCCGAACCGTAAAAAGCGAGGATTTGTGTCATAGATTTGATATCTTGAGCAAATAAAGTCATAAAAACGAGGATATGCATGAAGGAAACAGATGATTTCATTGAATGAAATTACAATTCGGACATTGTTCGAATGTCGGCCACAACATAATAGCAGGACCAGTCGATCGGAAGTTGCTGCAAAGGGACAATTACACCTCTGCGAGGTCTGGAATTGTGAAAGGGTTATTATTACACAACGAAGGAAAGAAGGACCGTAAAGAAGGGCGGAGGAGGGAATTCGTAAGCGCGGTGCCAATTTTTTAGTCCTTCCCGTTTTAACCTTGCGACGTGCGAAACTAAACGATATTACCCGGACAGACGAAATACGACTACGACTTTTCACTGAGTCGGTACATCATCGACAAAGAGTGAATTTGTTTTGGCAAACACCGCTTCTTTCAGCTTTTGAGATATAAGTCGAAACGGGGGGGTGCGTATTTGTCACCGTCGACCAATGTATACGTTTAAGAAATACAATAATAAACCGCAAAAGAGTTTCGTAATCCCAAGGCTTTTCGTAACCCACGAGTGGAAGCACATTCAAAATACCTTTCCCTTAATTATGTTTTTTATAGCCTGAAATAACGACGCCCAGCAGGCAACCGTTTTATCTTAATGCAGTTTTTACCATCCCTGAAAAACTCCAAAAAACATATGATAAACAAACCGTTTTTGAAGATGGCTTCCCCGACGGGAAAACTCATTTAAAATTCATGAAAATTGTACAAATACGTGTTCTTAGTCTGTTATTTTAAATTAAGAGGAGGTTAAACGCTGAAAATTGTGGCGAAATCATGCGTCTGTTTTCCTTTCTGAAAACCTTTCAGAAAGTCAAAGCAAGTTGCAACTGAATCTCGAGTGCCGGTTATCTTCCTATGGATTGATGTTATCATTTGAAAGAAGTGCCATTCCGTGGTATCTTCCTGCGACCTAAATCATTCTCATGTGCATCCGTCAAAAAGCAGGTGGAGGAGTGGCGGTGCCACTTCTAAAGTAAATCAACTCCGCCCTGCTCACATGCTCAAGAAAAAAAAAACCGATAGGTGGGCTAATCATTCGGAATGGCGAAAATTCCAATCGACCTTCACCTTCAATTATCCCGAAAAATAATCGGGATTCACATGTGCAACGCGAGACCGCAGGATTACTCCAATTTTGAGGTGAAAAATGGATATGCAATTTTGGCCAACTGAATGTTACGGCGGATTCGATAATGTGCGGTCGAATACCGTTAGGTTTCATTCGGGCACATGCACATGCGCATTCCATTCATAATGCCCGATTAAAAGCGGAAGACCGGTATATAACATTGCCTTACTTCCAATTTCATGTGAAAACTTCACCGTGGAAGGAGTCACAAGGAGCAAACGACCGAGACCAGAATCATGGGAGGAAACTGGAAAGCGTTCACGGGTTGGTGCCCGCATATGCCGAATATCTCATTTTAATTTATTTTTTGCTCCATCCGTAATTGCTCGATTGTTTTCCGGACTGATAGGGGGGAATTGTTTTCCTTTCCGATCTTTGCACAACTGAGTACACTGTTTTGGACCCCGATGTATCTTTTCGTGCGCCCCCCCAAAAGAACACACCCATGTGACTTCATCTCTGAAAGTTTCTCTTTCTTTCTCTGCCAACTCGACAATTATTCCGAATTAATAATAACGAAAAATAATGAGTGATTGAAAGGCGAAAAAAATAATAAAATAATGCCAATAATTGGCTTCGTTATCTTAAATGAGAAGGAGGAGGGGCACTGACAAGGCGATTGGAAAAAAATGCCGAGGTCTCGTGAAAGCCGCGCTCTTTTACCCGAAATCAGTCAGAAAAAGCCAAATCCAGGCGCCGCGTGAAAAGAACAGAAAATTAACAATAATTGAAAGCAAAGTAGGCCCTTTGAGACAACCGTCCAACGTACCATCTAAACTAACAAATTAGCAGCTCCGGGTCATTGGAAGAGGGGCAAAAAAAAACAAGGTCAATCACATCACGAAAGTGGACGTAACAAGTTTTTCTCTCTCTCTCTCTCTCTTTTCAAAGCCGACGCTGTTTGAGTCGAAACCTTCGGCCAACCTTACTGTTCGAAAAGGAAACAAAATCTCGAGGGCGGTGGTTTCGGACCGTCTGCAAAGTACCGGCGAGTTATGTCCGAGCGAAAGACGAAAACCAGTTCTTTTAGTGAACCACCGAGACAGGTTTCAATTACATAACCCAAATACTGGAGTATAAAAAGAATTCGAATGGGGACCCGGCCCGAGGCCCCCGGGGGGGGCCCGCTTTGGGACTTCGCGCAATTAGGTCTTCACATAATCGCCCGAAACCATTATTTTTGCTCTGAGGGGCAACGACCGTTGTTTGGCCCATTCGCGGCGAACAGATGGCATTTGGCCGTTTATTGTATATGGGCCAGTCATCCGTGGCACTAGAATTCAACGTCGTGCCTTTTAATCGAAGCATTTATGCGGTTTTGACAGTGGCAGACGGCGGTGACCTTCGACTCACACAAAGAAACTTCCGACGGAAACTCCGTGAGAATTCGGACCGATTATTGATTAGATTGTGCCTGAATTTTACGGTGCAAAAGAGAAAACATCGACATGAACGCGATACCATGAGGGCCTTCATTCGTCTTTCACTTGATAAACGGGGAAAAGAAATTCATTTGTTTACAAAACTCTATCCCCTGCCCCCAAACCGTCTGAGAAGAATGTAAACAGAAATGCTTCCAGTTTTGTAATACCTTCCCGAATCCTGTATCAATGAAAACTCTTTCGATATGGGCGGAGAAGTTCCAACCAGTACAGTTTTGACGGGGCTCCGCCGCCATGTTTCCATTTGTTAATGAACTTCTGCATTCCTTCGCACTTCTGATGGTTCCCCTCTCACTTTCGTAATCGAATGTCACTTGTTTCGATTTTGTAACGTCAAAGAACCAAATCGGGAGGGTGGCCGTTGCAATAACCGCGCGCGGGAGTTTCAAAACATCCAATCACATTGTTTGTCATTATTTCTTTGGCAAAAACTGATTAATCTTTTATTATTCTTTTCAATGACTGATGTAATTCACCCTTACGTCTACAGCCGTGTTTCTCGCAATCATGAGAAAATCCTTCGTTGGGTAACCAAAGTTCAAGATCGCATGTTTCTGGCAGGAAACCAACCTGCCAAATGTGGGTCGTTCGAAGACCTCACAAAACAACACACACACACACATACACCCCGTATCTTCTGACCTTTAATGAGATGCATAGAAATAATGAATATCTGCACCCGGTGACACGAGGAGAAGTCATCTGTGATTTTCATTCGGTTTCAAAATAATGACCAGTCATGACAAATTCGTATTCTTACACACACACACACACTGTTAATCGAAGATATTTTACGATTATTAAAAGACTGATAAAAGCTCCACTGAGTTTTATTGCGAAAAGATGAGTTCCCATTCGGTGAAATCTTTCCACGTTTTTCAAACCTAATTATAAGTTTCTTCCAAATCTTCTTGTAATTGTGCGCCAGGGTACTCACCACACGGCGAACGTATTTTGACTTACCTGCAAAAAAAAAAATTTTTTAATAATTAATTCGGTTATTGGACGTTCTCCGAACGTTTTCGACATAAAAAGATTCATGTTGAACACAACCAGGCTTTACCTAATAATTATCTAATGGAATTATTTCGGTAAACCTGTCTCCGTCTGCAATCACTCCTCTTTTAAAATTATCCACGTACTCATATAACCGATTCAGAGCTTCTATTTTCCCCGCCCACTGCCGAGATACAATTTCTCTCGGTCTTATCCCACTTGCCAAAATTGTGCCCGGGTACCCATTGGGTTTTTCTGTTGTCGGACTCATCCAATGAGTTAATTCAAAACCATGTGATTCATTCTTTCTTCGAACCCTGAACCGTGATTCATGGCCCATCCTCGCTTACTTACGGTTTTTCATCAACACTGTTAGCATAATTTTTAGATAATTCCTGGAGCGCAAGGTCTCCGGTGTTTGTACCAATAACGCCGACTTCTGGAACTGCTCTTGTCACGGACTGAGAATAAATACACGCAGAACAAATCCAAAGGCAAATGTTTTCCTTTGAACTGATTGCTTCGCCCCCAATGTTGTCCTCTTCAGTGTTTTTGCCTTTTCCGTTCGGAGCTGGAGGAAATGTTTCAGTGTATCCATTTAATAGAGTGTCGGTTATCTTTACCGACTATTAAAATATTACTTCTGGCCATATGTTTTCTATCTTTTTCCCTACTGGCACTCGACAAATCTGCATCGCCATTAAAAGAACTCAAGCAGTGTTCTTGAAATATCGCCCTCGGGTCAGAGGGCCATTTCGAGAGAGTACCGTTGATCTTCGACGGGACGAAAAGCCCACCTATATTCTGCTTGACTCCTATTGGGTTGTGACATAAGGACACTTGTTTCCATATTGGGGCAAAGCCGTATATTATAATGACAATCATTTGAGAGAAATTTAAAGACGGCACCACTTTGTCCGATCGGTCATTTCGGGGTTACACTACTTAAACCGATAAAATATGAGGAGATGCCCCGAAAAGGCGTTAATTTCACCGAACATTCATCACAGGAAAGTGGTTATTTCCAGAAACCATATTGACAGCGGAGCTCGAAAACGTGAAAACGGCCGAGTCGTGTGAGATTCTCCAAGCATTTGACCAACCGACCATAAAAAACGCTGGCGATGGAAGATGACGAAGTCGTAATCGTTTATTAAAGACATAAAAGAAGTCGTGTCGAAAAATGCAAGCCCGACTCCCTCTCCCCGTTTGGGCCAGACCAAACAGGATTCGGACCTGTCAGGAAACTATTATTATTACCTAAGAGGGTCAACGAACGAAGAGGGGAACCTGCGATCATGGAAACACCAACCGACGGTACGTGCGAGTGACGTGACCTTTAAGGTCACCATTCTGTCATGTCTGCGCATCTGTTCCCGATTCGATTAGACATAGAATGCGCCGGCGAGTCTTTCCTCGCGTTCCCAAGATAAGTATTGCTTTCTCCGTGTTTGATTCTTTCTTCGGCCCGGACACACTTCCTGTCTGACCACCTTCCTCTCAGAACTGCACCTGTGGGCTCGTTTGTATCTGGGTTGCATGGCGGGGGTCACAGAAGCCGGCACGCCCTGTTTGAGAACTCGCAGAGTTACAGTAAACGGCACTGTCTCCTCCTAAACCGAAAACCCCTCTCGAGAGTACAGAAATCAATTCACCCCTCGCGACCCATTAAATCATGTGAAAGTCCCATTAACATCGAAATCGAATAAGACTCGCCTCCAAAAATTGAGTAAACAATGATGACTCACATGTCTCACCTTCCTGATGTGCTGAGGGCGCAGAAGCGTGCCGACAGAAATCATGACAGGGAATCGATTTGAAAAACGAGGGGAACGCCACATGGTAAGGCCTATAAACAAAGCCCTGCATGTCGCCCTACTCTAATAATAATCGACGCTCATGCGGCAAAAATCTGGAGAGGGGAGGAAAACTTTGGAAAAATCCAAACACAAAACGAAATTCGATTGCCAAGAAAATTAAACAGTTAATTACTTAATTTTAACAAAAGTTCCCAAAACCAGGTTATAATGGCTGTCATTCGGGAGACACAATACAAACGATTGAAAATTTCGGAAGGTCACAATGTAATTGAATTTGTGAGGATAAGTTGTAATTAATAGCCGTATTAAACGCGGTCCAAGAATAATTTACATTATATAATTGAAACAACACTGCGTTGAACCTCCATGATGTGAGGTTGTGTATTGTTTTCTCGTTTCCTGAAATCCTACATTCTTGAAAGAATGGTGCGAATGTCGGGTGTATGGGATCGCGATGATGCAATGCTGAAACCACCGAGGAAGCAAAAGTCGAGAAGACAGGAAAACTAATGACGTTTGTGAGTATCAGAAGGGAAATGAGTCTCGAGAAAACCGAACTGCATTTTGCGTGAGTCACCACTTAACTTCACTTCGGGGGATTTACATTTCCCAGTGAGGGGAGGATTTTCCAGTACCTATGAAAAAGTCAATTTCTACCCTTAAACCGTAACCCTGAATTGTTTCCGTGCACACGAATGAAACTTTTCCTTGGCTTAGAAACTAATTTCGAAAGTTTTTCTTAGATTTCGAGACCTCCAACAATAAGGGTTTGATTTTTAGAAAGTATTTCTGTATCAATTGTCACGAATGATGAAGAGAAACACTTTCCAGAATAATTTTAGATTAAATAATATTACTTTGAATCTTTTATTTAACCCTTTTTCTAAAAATAAATATTAACAGCATAATTATTGTTTTTAACAATTACTCGATGGTACTTTTGTATAAGAATTTTACAATTTGCAAAACACTGTATGTTATATAATTTTTCTCCAAATCTGAATAAATGTGCTTGTTTGTTTACAATTATAATAACTGCTTACATAAACAGTTTTTTTTCACTCAATTTTTAGAAATGTTCTCCTGAAAGGTTGAGCAAATTAAATCGGCAAAAAATTAACACTATTCTGTCTTCACCCATTGACCTGAAAAGTGAGTCTTTAAATTGGGGCATGTTGCCTTTAAGGCAACTTACGAGTGCAAAAGGTTAATTCTATAAATTCACAACTTTGCTCAAGAGAAGTTTAATTTTCAAATAATCATACTTTCTCTTTTACAAGATGGAAGCTGAAGAAAAGTTAAATTTTCAAGTGCCCTGGTCAATGCATCCCAACAGCAGAATCCACGAAAACACTTGAAAGCAAAAAAATGCTTTCTGTGATGAGCTCTCTCAAATACTAATAATCCGGGCGCCAGAAAGATGAACTAATCGACGTTTTAATGCATTTCAAACAGCAGCAGCAGCAGCGGAAAATCGGACATATCTACAACGGATGTCGAGCTATCAGAGGAATGAAAAAAGGCTCCCGGTCACGTTGACGGCGGGCATAACTCGTCGAGTCTCAGCAGCGCCGGTTCTTCCGCCGTCAGCAGACACTCAACAGGTTGCCGTGAATCACTGAGCCCGTGACAAATATCGATTCCCCTCCTCTGCCTTCTTCTGATCAACGCATGACTCATGTTCTACCATTTCATGAGTGATTTCGATGAGAGGGACACTCATGATCAATTAAAACGGGTGCTAATTATCAAATTAGACCGGTATATATACTAATCAGTGCTGTCGTTTGCGGGTGAGGGCATTCGAGATAATTTTTCCCGAGTGAATCTTATCTATAATTCTCTCAGATCGGATGGAAAAGATCAATGATACCTTTAACGCATTGCTTTTTTTTCGGGGAACGACGCAGTAAAACCCCGCCGTTTCTGTAATTTTTATATGGCTCGTAAAAATTTTAAAGTTTCGTGGTTTTATATATTTTTTCTAAAAAAAAGATCGCCTTAATATTTCGAGGGCCCATCAAAGTGATGAGATAAAGGAAGTGAAACCGCAGAAACCCGAGAGAAACCTCAAAAAGAATGAATGCTTACGGTGCATCACAAACATGCAACTTATCAAAAAATGTCGATTTCCTTGAATCATCCCCTTCGAGGCAATTTTTTATGTATGCTTTGATACACCCGAGAGGGGAATCAGGTTGCTGGTGGGTGTCTTTCGGGAGGATGTGCCCGGTCTCTGACATCCTTTCTCTCTTTCCATCTGGCCGACATTCCCATACACTTCTTCACCTTCGGAACTCAACAGAAGACAAAAAGAACCGACCGAGAAAGTTATGGCGAAGTTTCTAAAATGCCAGTTCAAGGCCAGCACACCCATCCGCAAGTTATTGCTTATTTGGTCGGCTCGACTCGCTGCAAATGAATAATCTTTCGAACACATGTCAGGCAACATTTCCAATTCTCTCTCTTCCCTGCAAAAGCTTGGGGTGCACACGAAACGAGATGAAAACCCGGCAGGTGCATCCGGTGTGTTTCCCTACCCCTCACACGACCTGGCTTTGCCAAATAGGGACGAAAACTATCATTTTTTTCTCGTATTTACTCAAATCCCTTTTATATTTTGCGATTCAGTTGCTTCGGTTTGAGTCTGATAATTTTTTTTTTTACTGTTACTTTTGCGGGGCTCACGATTTTATGAAATCTGTAATCTGTTTATTTATTTTATATTTCGACATAAACTGAAGGCACCTTCTGATTTTTGCCCAACTTCAAAAATTTTGCAACACCAAAAATATTATTTTTCTTGTATTATTTCTTAAATCCATTTTTATTTATACTGAAAAATACACAAATATGAAATAAAGTCCTTAGATTTGATGAAAACCCGAATTTTTTTCTGATCCAACCATATTATATTATCTATACAAACAATTTTTTATCTCCTCATTATTGTGTTCAAATATTACAAAAAAAGAAAGAAAGAAATAAAAGAAAATGTGGATTAGGTGTGGTAATAGTGCAGTATAGTTTCTGAATAGTGTGATTTTGAATTATGTAAAAAGTTAAACACGTTTGCGTTTGTTCTGTTGCATTTACTGTATCTTTTAGGCAAAGAAATATATTATTTATTTATATTATCTACACATAATTACCACAATTAATTTTCTTTTTACATCTTGTGTCGAATCCTATTTTGGTTTCCTCTGATTTTCCATTAATAATACATTTGTATAAATCACAGGCAAACCCACAACTAATATTTATATAACAAAATCATAAAAAAACAATATATGTAAAATTAAAGATAAAATATAAAATTTACTATTCACTTACATCATCTTCGTTGGCTGACATTATACTAAACGTTACTGTTTCATATAATAAAACATATAATTATACATTATACACGTAATATACAACATTATACACGTAAAAAATAATATAAATAAAATTAAAGATAAAATATAAAATTTACTATTCACTTACATCATCTTCGTCGTCTGACATTATAATAAACGTTACTGTTTCATATAATAAAATATATCGTCTGCTATTCGACTTGTTCCACCTGAATTTCTTCTGCTCAGGTCATATATAATCAAGTCTGCTGTTCGACTTGTTTCCTCATAAGTTTCGTCTGCTGGGGCCTTTTATTTTGCTATAAATTAACACATCATTTGCGAAATGGAATGCACATTTTATTGGTGACTTTCAGAGGTAAGACATCGCCATTTTTTTCTTTCCAAAGAACAAAGATATTTCGTTCCCTTTTTGACACGAAAATCGTTAATAATAATTCCCCCATTAAAGTGTTGCATGAATCAATCCATACGTATAAAGAAAAATTTTTTTTTTACAACAACAACAAAACCCGGCGTTATGTAAATGATAGTGCAACGTCTACCTGAGCCTCCCGACAGGTAGTAAAACGTGACTTTCTTTCCCCCCCTCCCCTCACCCCGCTCCGTTCTTTCCCTGGAAGCTGTGGACATTAAACTCAGGTATTTAAAAGGGGGGTATCCATATTTTTGTGGTTTTCCATTCTGGTTTTCACCGCGTATAAACAACAACGACGATGGGAAAAACGAGGCGAAGCCTTGGAAACGAAACGTTAACAATATTCAAATATAGTCATTATTGGCGAAACGTGTTGTGACTAACCAGATGTCTTAAAGGGGTGGAAAAGTACAGAGGTGGTTTTGGCTTCGAATGCCCCCACGCGGAATTCCCTATGGTAAAACTAAATAAAACAAATAAGAGAAATTTTTTTTTCAAATTTTAATTGGGCAATATACCGCAACAAGCACAAGGCCGACCTGTGAGTCGGAGAAGTGTTGTAGGTATTAATAAGGATTTTCGGAACAATGGCCCATCTATAATTGATCTCGCGCCCTACAATCTCCTCTGGCACAACCTTCTCCAGAAGTTTGGCCAGGTTTTTTTTTAATTTCACTTAAATCCCTGACCTCATACCGAATTCTCCGTGAGAGGCTAAATGTCTTATTATAATTAATGACGAAAAGTTAGCTGTACATCTATCACCGAACAATTAAAATTGCATATTTGTGTGATAGTCTTCCTTTTATGATTGGAAGTGATTATTACTCAATCGGGCGAAAAAAGAGGTAGCAAAATGTCCCAATATCTTGTCACTTGATTTACTTCTGCTACACGAGGGCCCAATGCCAATGAAACTGGACTGGATCTGAGAAATGTAACCTCGATATTTACGACCTTCTCAAGGTTCTCGAGGCTGTGCATATCCCATCAATGCTCTTTTTACATCATTCTCTTATTGCCACTTAAAAATCATTTCCTTTCACATCACCAGGAATGTTCCACTCCTCATTAATTAGCAATCTGCTCTCATTGTACTTTATCATTACCACTTCTTCCGGACTTCTTCAGAGACACGAATCAATTAAATGTCTCTTAGTCTCCCCTTTTTTTTTTGATGCATGCACACAATCTTTCGAGATCATGTCTCAGCTGTAATTACCTCTAACAAGTGAAACCGTGAATAAGGCAATGTTCCCCATACGTTGGAAACGCTGCAATTACAACATAATGATGCCTGCTGCAATTTGTTCTCCGCGACTAATGGAAAAACAAATGTTGATGCTAAGTGCTGCAAACACACACACTTTCATCAAACAAAAACATACAATAAGTCTGAACGAACCTGCATACTTTTGCAAACCGACAGAACACTCACAGGATTTTTGTTAACGAATAATTTTATTACAGAAAATCATTCCCACATCAATAAATGAGTGAATGTAAATAAAAATATTTCTGTCCTTCAATAAGATTATTAACATCAGATTTAACACCGACTGAAAGTTTTATTGACACAATTTTTTTATGAGTTACAAAAATGAGATAAATATCCCGAGAGCTCCAAATCTCAAATAGAGAAAACATCCAAGGTTATTTCAACAGGTAAGGAGGAACACATGACAAAAAATACAACTCCATTAACATATTCACTTCACTTTTCAGCAGAAGAATAAAAATAATCCGATAAAAAGCAAATTGTTGTAAATCAAAAAATATTTATTATTCCCCACTGATTTAAAAATTCAGCAAAATCATTTTGACAAATCCATTTTGGAAAACTAAATTCCAGTTTTCCACTTAAATAAGTAAACTATTAATCATCGTAGAAATACATTTCCAATGAAAACACTTGACTAATTCAAAACAAAACTTTTGTTTTGAGCCAATTCCTAAAATAGAATCTTTTAACTCTGTAAAATATTCATTTCATGTTCTGATAAGGCATTAATGAATATACACTCAAACAGGTATCAAATCAAATGTCCTTCAGTTAAATCAAAAAAGGTGAATGTTTTCCAGATGAGACAAAACCACCACCCAAAAAAATTTGTGTAAACAAATCCAAAAACAAATAATGGCATTTTTTTGCATGTAAATAATCTCACTGTTATTACAGCACACTACTAACAGTTAAACACTTCACATCAGCTTTTATAAATTTATTTTCTTAAGAATTTTTTCCAATAAGAGAACCACCTTTGCATTCATTAAATGAGCAAAGGAATAACCTCGTAGTTTCTGTTTTTTTGGGTTCTAAAATATTGCAAAGTTAAAATAATGTTCTTCATACCTTTTAAAAATACATAATTTAAACTAAATGACCTTTCACAATTGCAAATAATAAAAATTCCAAGGATTACTATACAACAACAGCATAATAAACATACAGTTTTTTGAACAGTAGAAAACACCGCAAAAACTTGATCAAATTAAGATGAAATAACTGTTTTTTTCCCGTTCAAAATTTAAACATTCACAAAACACATTAAAAACTCATAAAAATTTTCACCAATTAACGGAAAAAAATTAATCTGAATTTCTTACAGATATTCCACCTCAACTGTAAGCAAGTAGATTTGAAGTTCAGGCTTCAACAAGAATCCGTTCAAAGATCTGTACGAGAAAATATATTAAAAATATTGAAAAACCTTACCCAAAGCTCTATCCCCCAACTCATTTTGTAACATAAATTATCCAAATAAGTATAATCCAAATAGTGAAGCACTTAAATTGTTACAAAAAATGCGAGTACGTCATAAAGCACTTACACATCTTAACATGGCTGCCGAATGACTGTTTTCAAACCGAGCAACTGAACTGAGCACCACCTACTTTACTCAGCGAAGTGGGGCCCCAAAAGTGAGCCCCGAAACAGAGTGAGCGATCCGAGCGTCATCTATTACCACATTCAATTACTAAATATACCTCTGAAATTGTACAGTTAATCTTGTTTTAAAATTCCCTTTCAAATTTTTCCAGCAGCTTAGTTATTCTTTCAGCGATTTTCCATGTTATAACAAATGAGAGTCCAAATGGTGTCCCACATATATGAAGAAACGCATTTTCAATTCCAACATTTCCATTAAAAAAAAAACACATGAAACATTCATTTAAACTTCCCGAATTATTTTCACAAATTCATTAATTTGTAATTTTATGAAGAATAGATAAACCAGTTGAAATAATCCTTCCCCGAAGTAAATAGTTAAAAAAGAAATGATTTAAAACTTGGATCCTCAAGTGTTTCGTTCTGTTTTCCAGAACGTTATTTCATATTTAAAAATTGAAATTAGGGAAACTTCTGGAAGCTTTTTCACAATAGTTTTACAATGAATGGACACTGACTAAATCACTACAATGATTTTAAATAAAAGACGATATTAGGTATATTTTTTCATTTTGAGCTATTGGAAAAAATAAATAAAATATTTTCCCGCTAAAAATAAATGAAAAGGCGCCCCTGGTTTCCGCCAATAGAACCATTCCAAATGTAAATAAAAAATTCATTGTCACATTTGTGGTTATCGTAGTGGGCTCAGATTCCACGCCAAAGAAATTAAATTTATAAAAATGCTTCACTAGAGATAAGTATGGATAGGAAACGCCGTTTAATGGTCGAATTGATTTGACGTTAAAGAAAGTAATTTGTTTTGTTTAAAGAAATCTCGCTCTCAATAAAAATCATTCATTTTTGGGAATTTTTTAGTAACGGAATTATTTTATTATAGACGTGTAGATAATAAGATTTTTCAAATAGTAGATAAGTGTTTCCAGTAGATCTGACTAATTTTAAACACTATGCGTAATGGATAAAAGCGAAGTAATAATTTTATCGTCAGACGATGAAAGTGATACTCGTAATATAAAGGTACTGTATTATGGATTTTAGTTTTTACTGGTTTTTTTTTGTCGCAAACTGAACATTTAGTTGCAGTGTAATTTCTTTTATTTCAGAATCGTTTGCCTCAGGTAACGGTCAGGCGATTATTAAAAAAACAAAATGAGAAAGTGGAAACCGATTTAATCAACAAAAAAACTCCACCGATAAATAAGAAGCAGTTGAACAACGCACCATTAAGTAAAGATTCAATAACAACTGATAAAAAAAAATGCTTAAATTTGAGCAAAGAAAATCCAGAAGTTGTTGATCTTGTTGAATGCTTTGATAAATCACCAGATGTGAAACTGGAAGATTGTGGAAGTAATGGAGCATTTGAACTTGTGCAGGTAATTAAAATATTAATTAAGAGTTTGCATTTATTCAAAGTGCGGTGACCATTTTTAATTGTTAATTTTAGTTTTTCAGTTGTGGTTTCTGACAGTAATTTTGCTTTTATTTTTATCCAAGTTTCTTGTGATGTTTTGTAGGTGTCTGTAATTGTTAATTGGAAAAGTTGTCAGTATTATTGGGTAATGAAAGGTTAATTAGCTTCAGATTATAAACACAAAAAAGCACTCATTATCCTTTTCTTAAATGAGCGACTGATATAGTTTTAGTTAATTTTAGTATAATTTTTGCTCTTTAATAGAAATAATATGCAGTTAAATTTGTCTAATTCAATTTCTGTTAAACAATAAAAGCTATTAATTGAGTTAAAAACAATTAAGATTCTCTTCTTTAATTTCTGTTATTGTTATCTTTTCTAATTGGGCCCCGATAAAAATTACAAATTGTGTTTTTGAAAATATTTTCACTGAACAATTTAGAAGTGATACATTTTAAGCAAAGTTAACTTCAAATTTGTTTTAATTTCCTATGTAAACTTAAATATTTTCAGTATTTCATTTGTATGTTTCAGAGTAACAATAAATCAGGTGTCATCGACATTGATGCCAAAGAGAATAATTCCGACAAAGGTTCTAACGAATCCAATGATAATGAAAAACCAGAAAAGTTATTAAAATCACTGACTGCTGACTCCAATCATGAAGCTTCCTCTACTCAACTCAGAAATGTTATCAAACCAGTAAAAATTGGTCATGTGCCGGGTGAAAACAATGTTGTTGAGAACAATACACATTTTAATAATAATCTGAATTTTTTCACAGAAGTGAGTCAATAATTAAATAAATTTGGTTTAAAAATGGTGCAGAAAAATGAGAGTAACTTTTTTCTTTGATTGCAGTTTGTTGAGTTTTGTGGTTCTTTAGAAACAATACCAAATGATAGAATTAGATTGACAAATAAATTGATGAAACGTTATGGAGAGGCAGAGCGAAGTTATGTTGCATCCCAAGAATTTAGAAATTTTATTCAGAAATGCAGAGAGAAAGTGAATGCACATAATTTATATCTAATAGCCATAAATGTGACTGCTGAACTCAGCTTTAGAAAGGTTTGCTTTTGAATCGTTTACTCTGTTACAGCTTAACATTTCAGCTGTTTACTTAATTTGTTTTTCCATGTGATATTTATATAAAACTGTGATTCTCAATGGTGGATTAATCCAAATATTTTAATTATTTTACAGCAAATTAAAGTAATTTACATTGATGACAAAAAAAAACCAAAAAAGGATGTAAATGAATTAAAAATCGAAGCCGAGAAGGAAATAGGCGACAAGAAGCTTAAAAAACGTGCCAAATTCATTCAAAAAATTTTCAAAAAATTGGAAGAAATGGGGAACAAAATTAGAGAACTCGAACTCGAAGAAGTCGATTTGAGTGATGAAGAAGAGTCTGCTTATATACTTCTTCAAAGGTCAGTATTAAACATAATTTTTTCACGTTTGCTTTATTTTTTGATATTATGACAGAAACAATTGTATTTCTAAACTTTTAGATACAGAGAAAGATACTGTATGATATACAAAAGGCTGTGCAAATATACAAACGAGATTCCAAATTTAGATCAGTTGTATAATCACAAAATCTGTTTCGCTGAGTCAAAATATCCGACCATAAATAAATGCATCGAAGTGTGGCTGAATAAAATAAAACGTTTTCCGGATTTTACGGATATAATGAAACTTTTGGAGAGTCAGAGTTCTTCATTGGGTTTGCCATCGAATCGCGAATCGTTAAGAGCGATAGGTAAAGTTATTTAAATACCAAAAGATTGTTTTCATTCAAAGGAAATCATTCGGGAATAAAAAATAAAGCAGTCCTCATCGGTCAACCCTTTGAAGTGTATTTTTTTGATGTTTAATTATGTGAGAATTACCTTAGTCACGTTATTATTATCTAATCTCACATTGTTGTTTCTTTTATCTGCAGCTATCGAAATTTTTCAACAAGTGGGTGCGATGCTGCAAAGAAGAAGAAAATACGATCTGTGGGATTCATTCTGCGGTTTTCTGGGCAATGAAATTGATCCGGCCGTAAGCGATCCCAATCTGGATAAGGTTTTGCGGGAACATTTGGAGATTAGAATCAAAAAAGAGCAAGAAGTGAGTGTAGTCATTTTTCGGGTAGTGTTTTACGGTCCACTCACCGTTTCGATCGTTTCAGATATTTCAGCACTACTCAGAGTTACAGGAAAGCGAAAGGCTCCAGCCGGTGGAGGTTCCGGACGAAGAAGCCAATGAATCACCGGTGGAAAGTGGGAATGAGGACGATATGGAAATAGAAGAAATCGAGAATAACATACTCGAAAGACTGGATCTGTCAACTGAAGAAGACGGAGAAAAAGAGGGTAATTGTTTCTTTGTGCATTTTATCACTTTCAACAAGCATAAAAAAAATTAAAAAATTTTTTAAAGTTAAACGGTTTTATTTCAAATGCAGTAAAAATTAAAAAAATAATTTCTGATGCAAGAGTATAAATAAATACATGGATGACAAAGAAAAAGACCAATATTTTTGTCCATAAAATCGTAGGGCGTTATTACAACTTTTATACTGTCTAAAGTCTAGGCTTTTTGAATTTTCTTTATTTTTTTTTTATTTTTATTTGAGCACCAATTTAAATAAAATTTTTTTAGAAATTTGAATTGTCAGCAAAAACGAAAGTGTGTGCCAAATTTGAAAGAAATCCGTTCGAGGGAAACGGGTCAAATTTCGCCTCAAAGTTTTGATTCTAGGTCTTTGCACACAGACAGACAGACACGAAAACCAAGTTAAATAAAACCGTTTAAAAATATAATAATTTTGACTTTGTTAGTAAAACCTAAAAGTTGAGTAACATAATTTCTCATTTTCAGGTGGTGATGAAAGTGACTCAGTCGAGAAAACACAACCGGAACAAACGAAAGAACAGAAAGAAAGCAAAAACAATTACAAAAACTGCAAATCTCTCAAATGGAGGTCGGAAAATTTAAGGAAATCGAAAAGCGAAAGCTGCAACTCCGAAGAATCGGACCTCGGACCCGACAAAAAGCTGCCAGAACTCGAGAAAAAAAGTTCAGTCTCGGATGAAGACCTCATGGCGGTGGAGGAAAGCTGCAAGAATGATTCCGACCTGGAGGTGTTGGAAGAAGAGGTCCATCGTGACGCCACCACGGAAAAAGAACTCAAGAATGGAGCGGAGGTTCGGATAGTGAACAAAACTCTGCTGAAGCGATCCGCAATTTCGGTGGAGAAAAGTCCCGGAAAGAAAAAGTGTATAAACTATTGGGAGAACGGGGAAAATGAAACTTTGGGTAAAATGAATGAAACATTTGATGTTCAGTACTGCCAAGTGTTCGCCGATAGTGTCTTCGAATGTTTTAACGAAAGTAAAAAAGACGGGGAGAAAAGAAAAGTTTTCAAAGACATGACGAATGTCAATAGACTGATGAAATTACACGGGAAAAACCTGAACGCGTCAGGATGGTTCACACCTTCTCTCTTCCGTCCGGTCTTTCGCGAATCGGTTAAACCCTCCTGGAAAAGGAGGTTTAAAGTCAGCTTCCGAATGGCGGGTCCGAAGAATGAAAAATGCGCACTCAGTCATGAAGAAAAGACGGGAAAAAGCATGAAATCAAATCCGAGGAGAGGATCGGCCGGGAAGAACAATCAGAACAACTCGGGAAGAGGAAGGAATGAAAGGAATGGTTTCTTCGGCGGTCGCGGAGACGGCAGCCACGAGGATGACGACAAAGACAGAAACAGGAAAAACGGAAGAACGAAGAATGACGTGGGTGAGAACAAACCGGAAGAAGAGGAGGAAGACGAAGATGAGAAAGACGAGGGCGAAGAGACCAAAACGAGCGAACATTCCATGAAGACTGAGGAAAGTCAGGAGAGCAATTCGAAGACTGAATGGCCTTTGGAAGTTATAATTTCTAAAAATGAAACAGTGAACTTAAACGAAATTCTCGCGAACGGTAGAAAACTGAGAAAAGCTCAGGAAAAAACTATAGAAAAAAACGAAGAGGTGGAAATATTAGAGGAAAAAATAGAGAGGAGAATTTTAGGAAATGAAGAGATAGAAATACAAGAGGAAATTAATGAAATCGAACAGGAATCCAGCGAGTTAGATAGAAATGCCAAAAAAAATTTTAGTAAATTGAAGAACGGTAAACAATCAACTGAAAAAGAAGATGAGGTGATCGAAATCGACAAACCGGTCGGAAGCACAACACGAAGGCGTCAGTGGAGATCTCTAAATCAGGAAGTAGGAGCCAAGAAAGTAAAAATAAATAAAGTAAAACCACAGGAAAGTGATATAGACAGAGCAGCCACCTCCCGGAAATCCTTTTCCCTGGAAACCCTCCGCAGGGAAATGAAAAAAAAAAGCTCGCCTTCGGCATCTGACGAAGAAAGAGTGAAACGATTCCTCATGCACTCGCCATCTTCCATATCAATCACTCCTCCTCGAAATCTGGCTTTTTCGAAACCTCCATCGGACGCCGCCCTCAAAGCGCTGGCGACGCTTCGAAAACTCAAAGGAATATCCGCGACCATAGTCAAAGGAAAGCCCAAGGACGAGGACGACGTGATGATCATTGGGGACTTACGTGACCAAAGACAGGATGGTAACAGTAGCAAACTTCCGGTGATATCGAACGTGGAAAGCATCTACGGGACAACGCCCAAAATAGTGACCGTTGAGGGTAACGTTTCCGGTTTCGAGTGTAACTCTCAGGCAGTGACAGGCGGTGAAAAATCCGAGTGCAACTCGAGTTTCATCAAAATATCAAACGTTTGGGGAAATTTACCGGATAATTTCATGCAGGCAGTTGACAACGAATCGGTGAGGCCCGGTCGCAGCAGTGAAAATTCTCAGCCCTCCTCTAAAAATTCCGTTAAGAAGGGAAACAGTACTAAAAAGAAAGTCGAGTACGTCGTCATAGAGTAAGAAAAAATTTTTACTCGCTCTCGCAGACTGAGCTCATTGGTTATTCCAGAACGTGTATCTGAACTGTGTTGATTTAATCAAACCTTTTTAAAAAAGTCATTTCCTTGTTTAATTTAAAACAGTTTTCAGGTCCAGTATTTTATTTTAGCATGTACGTAAATAAATATAATTAAAATGTTTTTCCTCAGCCCATTTACCGCGAATTCGTTTTTATTCTCTCCCTTAACGGATTTTCATGTGACAGAAACGAACGCGAATTTGGAGTTTAAATTAAAAACCCAAACGGGACTTTCTCTGAATTTAAAATAAAACATTTCCTATTTCATTATTCGACAACAAACGAGAACGCGTTTGACGTCAAAGCTTTTTTTTAGCCATTGTTTTTTCTTAAGTAAAAAACCGTTTAAAAACCGTTGCAACTTTTAATTAAAAATTCAGAGAATCCGTTATAAAAAAAATTTTTACTTTTCAAATAAAAGGAAAAAAGAGGAATTTCGTAATGATACAAATGAAAAGGCGTTTTGTGGAATAAATACATGTAAATAATCAAAAAATAAAAAGTATATTTATTTCACTCAAAATTTAGAAATAAAATTTATATTTTCGAAACGTGTAAATTAATCATAAAATACATCTCAATTTAAGGAAACCCTTAATAATAAACTATAAAATGAATAAATTTATTTTATTATAAGCACAGCACGAAATTAAAGAAAACGAAATTGGTTTTCCGTACTTAATTATTGCTGAATATATATAAATACTACCAAAACCGTTTAATATCGCAAAAAAAGACTAGTTGAAATAGGATTAAAAATTATACGCCATTGAACTCCTACCGCAGTTTGGCTGTGTGTCAAGAAACGGGTTTTCATTTTCAACACTGGACAGGTACAATCACTGGCTTTTCAGTCAAATTTTTTCATTAATAAAATTATTTGAAACCTTTTTAAATTTTCTTCCTACTTATCGAATATTTCTTACGTGGGAATAAAATTTAAAGCGACAAAATATATTATAAAATCATTAGATTTTTTTTACTGATCGCCAAAATTTTTGTATATTTATAATTATGGCATGAAAATTATTGTATTATTTATAGAAAGTTTAGGAAAATCGTGACTAATATAGTTTTTTTAGTGACTGAGAAATGATATGCAATAAATGGATGAGATACAGAAAATTAATTTTTTTACGATTAGCCTGAAAACGTTTTAGGTTTGAACCAGAATCGGATTATTATTGTGGAATCTGAAACTGGTTGGATTTTTACTTGAAGATAAATTGTCGGATGCTATTTTTTAAAGACGTCTGTCTGATTATAACTGATCGTTTTGTAAACTGATTCAGTCAACTGGAGAGATTAGATTTTCTCGAGTTGACTGAGGAACTGTAATTATAGCTGCAATTATTGTAAAGTTTGCAGACGATTTTGTTTGACAATACTGTTCGATTCCAGATAAAGTTTCTGAAGCTTTAACAGGTTTCGCTTACTGGAAAGCGACTCAGAAGTGCGAATTGATGCTCATTCGGTGTTGAGCGCTGTTGCAGAGTACACCCGTTGAAAAATATCGCAAATCTGCTCCTTCACACATAAATTATTGACGGCGGTTACGCAGGAGTAAAACTCTTCGTGTCCGACTAAAACGAAAAAAACATAATAAATCCAAAGGATTCCATTTTTGTTTTTCTTTTTTTTTTGGCGAAGAGCATTTCGAGATCAGTGTTGCTTCAAAGGATCATTCGCCATTCGAAGAGGAACTTTTCAGGAGCTCAACTCATTCGGAATGGCTTTCAGACTCGGCCTTGTGTTTTGTCATCCTTTCTCGATATAATGCGTATATAATCATAAAATAAGACTCACAAATTAATTCTCCTATAGGAATCAAAGAGAGCACGGATCTGTTCGACGCCACGTCTAATTTGTCCATTTGAGAATCCAATTCTTTCACGAAGTTGTGCATTTCGTGATTTCTGCTACGGTATTCCTTAAATATCACAGCAAAATCTTGGCCTGTTGGTCGGACGAAACCAACCTGTGAGGAAACAGAACCAAAAAACGATTATTAACCCTTTTAACTCGAGGCCATTTTCGATTGAGCGAATCAGCAACTCGAGACGATTTCGGCCAAATTGGGCAAAACACTTTACAAGTGGTTGAAAAACATTTATAAGCAAACAAACGTAGATGAAATACTACATGAAAATACAGGAAACAGAAGGAAAAGAAGAGAAGAACTCCAAACAAACAAAAATAGTAAGAGAAATGTACAAGGAAGAGCACCTGCATATAAAGGAGGTGAATATAAAGAGCATAAAAGAGAAAATAAAGGAAAGAGAAGAAAAAGATAATCAGAAGAATGGGAAGAAGCAAAAATGGCGAAGAATACTAAGAACAGAGAAAAGAAAGAGAATTGTAAATTTTGATTTCTGTAATTTGATAAATCTGTATATAAATCAAAAATATATATTATTATTAGTATTATACAGGAATATACAGTATATACAGGAAACAGAAGGAAAAGAACTACCAAAAAGATGTTTAGAAGAACTCCAAAGAAACAAAAATAGTAAGGGAAATAGATAAGGAAGAACAGCAGCTGCATATAAAGGAGGTGAATATAAAGACAATAAAAGAGAAAATAAAGGAAAGAGAAGAAAAAGATAATCAGAAGAATGGAAAAAGCAAAAATGGAGAAAAATACACGAAAATACTAAGCAAACTTTAGATTGGGAAAACCACATAATTGTAAACTTTGATTTCTGTAATTTGATAAATCGGTAGATAAGTCAAATATGTATATTATTATTATTGCATATTGTAAATAAAAAGGTGCAGTTACAAAAGACCACAGAGTCGATTTAAATTTTTAAAACACTCGGGCGCAAAGGGTTAAAGTTTCAGGTCGGCAAAAGACGACCCACCTTTTCGAATAAATGTCCCATAACATAAATAACTCCGGCGGTGAACTGCGTGAGCATTGGATACCCCTGAATGATCAAACTATAACCTCTCCACATTCCCTCTTCCATTTCGTCGACCAATTCGAAAAACGCATTGCTTTCGTGTAATTCATTCCGTCCGCTTTGTAAAGACTCCCACAGTTGTTCCTGGAAAGTGAACGCGGTTTTTAAAGAAATCACAAAACCGTTAGTGTATATCATTAATCGAACCGGTCTACCTTATAATTTAATACAGTAACTTTGGATTCGTTGAGTGAGAAACTTTTCTGAATAATACGCTTAACGGTGGCACTCAATTCTTTGGCTGCTTGGATATTATTTTTGGGCACGTCGCTCGCGTCATACTGTAACAATTTCAAATCGGTTTTTTTGTCATTCCCCAATAGCGCCTTTCATTCTTTTTTTTGGGTACTTACAATCTGAGGAAAATTCTCTTTGACTAATTTTCTCATATCGTTTCGTATTTTAAGCAATCTTCCTGAGCAAAATTTAGAGCTGTGGACCGATTTGACCGATTTACCGATGACTAACTTAAACCTGTTTCCGTATGTTGGAAACTGAAAGTAATTAAAATTGATTAGTTAGAAGAAATGATTATCTACGGTGATTTTTATCTACAATACCTCGAGCCATTTGATATCTTCATCGAATTCCCATTGGAGTTCCATTTTTTGAACGTCGTCAAACAAATTCGTTATTTTTTGGAGAGGCGTCATTTTTTCTCTTTCTATTTTGTCGTTGAAAGAGCCTTCCTCCCATTTTTTATCCATGTTTGGAGTTTCCGTTTGTCTCTGAAAAACCACCGATTCTTTTGGAGAGTTTCGGGAAAAGGTTTCCCATCTCCGGAAGGTTTCCCCCCTTACCAGTTTCCCCTCTCCGACGATTTCATCGTTTTTCGAATCCAATGCCCGCAGATTATACCTTTTGATGTATTCATCCGCCAATGCGAATCTCAATCTCTTCGTTCGGTTAACGCTCTGTTGATTACTGGGCGTTTCGAATAAATAAATATTACGTTCGATCACTTCCACCTGAAGGGAAATTTAATCGTACAAAACCGATCATTTGCCAAAAGTTCCAATTTCGATAATTACCTGGTAATTTTTGAATTTCTTCGCGCATTCATACAATTGATTGATAAAGTCTTCCGGTATATCACATAAACGAAACATAGATTTATTTGGTCGTTCGCTTCCTGAAAATCAAATTTATTTTTTCTTCATTCTCAAATACAACGAGAGGGAAGAATACTCACGAAAGCACTCACCATACTGCGATTCTAATACTAATAACCATTGCTTCATGAAATCGACCCCGACGTAATTTAAACACACTACATAAGTCTCTGAATTCCCTTCTTTGCTGGTCGCGGGTTTATAAACGCTCACCGTTTCAAAGGAACATGCCAGCAAATACATGAGGCAAATCGTCTGTTCTTCGTACATTGTAAACATCTTCACTACGAAGTTTCCACCTGTAGACGAAATAAAATCCCTCAGGAACTGAGTCACAGCGCTCAAAAGTATTTTGACAATACAAAATTTATAGTTTTCGACCCGTAAGAGTTACTTACAAAGTGAAATTTCATTAAAATGCTTTACAACATTTATAAATATAATATTAATTAAATAACAGAAGAAACAAAGAGTTACTATTAATAAAATTAATAAAAGCAGAAGACAAAAATGAATATTATGTTTTGTATATTTTGTTATTTTAATATGAAAAATATATTATTAAGAGTATTGATAACTAAATAATACAACCCTAAAGTAAATACATAATGTCATAATATGTCTTACAGTATAATATAATCAACATTATATTATATTATATACAGTATATAATAATATAATAATCAACTATTATTGTATTGTAATATACTATTTTGTATTGTCAAAATACTTTTGTGTTTTCTCGTAAATTGAATACAATAATTTAAGTTGTTTAATTGTAATTATAAGCAAATAAGGATACTTTTCCAGATTTTTAACCCTTTGCGCCCGAGTGTTTGAAAATTTTAAATCGACTCTGTGGTCTTTTGTAAACGAATTTTTTTATTTATAATATGCAATAGTAATAATAATATATATTTTTGAGTTATATACAGATTTATCAAATTACAGAAATCAAAATTTACAATTATCTTTCTTTTCTCCGTTCTGGGTATTTTCGTTTTTGCTTCTTCCCAATCTTCTGATTATCTTTTTCTTCTCTTTCCTTTATTTTCTCTTTTATGCTCTTTATATTCACCTCCTTTATATGCAGCTGCTCTTCCTTTCTATTTCTCTTATTACATTATTATACTATTTTTGTTCCTTTGGAGTTCTTCTAAACATCTTTTTGGTAGTTCTTTTCCTTCTGTTTCCTGTATATACTGTATATATTATTACATTATTACTATTTTTGTTTCTTTGGAACTCTTCTCTTCCTTTCCTTCTGTTTCCTGTATTTTCATGTAGTATATCATCTACATTTGTTTGCTTATAAATGTTTTTCAAGCACTTGTCTGCCGAATTTGACCGAAATCGTCTCGAGTTGCTCTTCGCGCAAGCGACAAAAGGCCTCGAGTGCAAAGGGTTAATAATTATAAAATACAGTTTTTAGCAAATTGTAAAATTCTCATACAAATAATTGTTTAAATAAATCTTTTAAAGGTCTAATAATAATGCAAAATAATTTGGCTGTTAATAATATCCACTGAAGAATTAATCGACAGGTGAATTACAATATTTAAAACTACATTCTGCTGTAAAAAATGTTACCTGCTGACAAAAGATGCAAAGCACAGACAATCTCACAATAAATTAACTGGGAAACTCGATATTCCTGTTCACCCGGATCATCCTGACAATCTATACTACCATCAGCGGTTATCTGGAAAAGCAATTAATGTATTTTTATGACTGAGATGATAATATCAGATTAAAAACTTAAGCTCACCATTAGAATGGGTCCCATTTTCTGAGCTTCTTTTGATAAGTGCAGCATATTGTTAATGTCCATCAAATTCCCTGTATAGTCTTCACCGAAATTCCAGTGGTCGAGTGTGTGCAAAATGAATCTGTCATCATTGATCATGATTGACAATGGATTTTCCTCATGATAAGGATTCAATGTGGTGGAAATCCAGTCCCACTGTTCACAAGCAAACACAAAAATTTTCAAATTGAATGTTACAATATATTAAAGCG
This sequence comes from Brueelia nebulosa, assembly GCA_028293925.1. Classification (NCBI taxonomy): domain Eukaryota; kingdom Metazoa; phylum Arthropoda; class Insecta; order Psocodea; family Philopteridae; genus Brueelia; species Brueelia nebulosa. The sequence goes on from JAQIBA010000224.1 coordinate 53,680, forward strand.
AATTCTGAGGATTACCTTTATGTCGGGATAATTCAATTTCAAATAATGATTTAGTGATGTTATGAAAGCACCTGGTGCTTCACAGAGATGAACAGAATTGAGCTCATTATTTTCCATTGCTTTTTTTGAAACAAAGTTGTAGGAAGAACAAATTTCATAAAATTTTAGCCAGGCCTAAAAAAGAGTGAGAATTTGTTAAGAGTCACCTAAACGACTCAAGCAGAAAAAGACAGTTTATATTCATGTGAAGGAATGTAACATTTAATATCTAAAGAAATTTAATTTCATTCTTATCTTTATTAAATTACCTGAGTCACAAACTCTGGGGATATATTTTTTTTCAATGTCCAAAGCAAATTACCAGCTTTGTTCATTGCCCTAGTGTGTTTGTGCCACTCATCCAGATTATAATTATTTAATTTATTTTTTACTTGATTCAATATGTCCTTTAGCTCCATGAATTGTGGGATCTGAAATTACAAAATTAAAAATTACAGTAACACAACAAATCAGGTTGAAAAGTAAAGAGACAAACAGTCAAACTCACACTCCATTTGTCATCTTTAAACATTTCAGATTCCAGTGGAAGATGCCAGGCAAGTTCAGGTGGTTTGAATGTGAATTTTTTATTGAAACATTCAAGAATTTCCTCTCTGTCAGCAGGATCATTATTTCTGTGATTGTTTTGGGGTTTGTGAAATGAATTAGGCAAACCATCAATTTCTCCATTCATTCTTGGCCATTTATTAACACCTGCAAAAATTAAATTTTACAGTAAAAATTAATAAAAATATGACAGAAAAAAAGTTATACCATTCACTTATAATGAAATTGTAAGTTTTGCATTAAATTCATACTGAAATACTATTTGAGACTAATCTTTAACTAAAAACTTTAATTTTCACACATTTGAATTTTCAAGCATTGAAGTGACATACAACATGAAATTATAAAGGAGGCATTGTTTTAATCCTTTTCAATCTATACAGGAGGCAGTGTTTAATTTTAAATAAATGTAATTTTTTTAAGTACAGTTAACAACCTCAATTAAACACTTTCTGTATATCCTTTGAAATATTTTCTTTCACATACTGAGACTTAAGTTTATTTATCATAAACTCAGAGCAAACCTCAAATTAAAAATCAAAATGTCATTTTTTCACAAAAAGTATTCATATTCTTATTCATCGTTATTCAAAATATATTTATGAAAAAATATGAAATCCAAATTAATGACTCCATAACAGTGAAAACCTGTCATTGTTCATAAAAGGGTCAAAATACTGATGAGACCTTAAGATACAAATTAAAGTCAACCAAAACAAAATTAAGAACACATAAAAAGAATTTCTAGGTCAATTTAACATCAGTGTTATTGCTTTTGGTAGCCATGACCCTGCTAAACTTTCAACCTTATACCTATCAGATAGTTGATTAATAAAAGAATTCCAAAACAATACTGAGGATTCTTAAGCAAAACATTTATTTTTCAATTGAAGAAACATTTACGTACCCTCAAACGAATTCCTTTTTTGAAAGGAATCATTTCTCCACATATTCCCATTCGTTGGCAAACTCTCTGTCGGATGTGCCATTTTTCAAAGATTTTATTACAACCACCTAACCCTGCGAAATAATAATTCAGTTTTTTAAATAAATCCCATTATTATTTTCCTGAAATAACCCTTCCATCGATGACAAAGTACGGAACCGAATAAGGCCCGTAACAATTCTGTTGGAATCAGAAACCCGTTATTCTGACCGCAGTCGTTTTTTATTATTCTTTGACAGAATTAATTAAACAAGGCAGAGTAGGTCATCGTGTCCGACTGTGAAGACGTAATTTAGAACCCATTTATGTCTCGACAGGAGTTAATCCTCACCTCCACCGTTTTAAATTACACTCTAATCCAAAAAATAACAAATTAACGATGATTAAATACTAACCCACAATCGCCTCATAACTGAAGTCGACACATTCATGTCAAAACCGTGTTTACTTTTTGGTCTTTCTGAATAAACGCGGTGTTGCCGGGTCACAATTTCTTCGGCCTGAATTGCTGCACTGAGTCAACTCCTAATATCGCATTAATAATTTTTAAAAATTTGAAGACAGTCAAAACGACGGAAAATAAATTGACATTTAAAAAAAAATTTCGGTTTAACGTTCTCACCTTTCATTTCAAATTCAGTTTGAAGTGATGCCTCAAAAAGACCAACAATTCTATTTTAATTGTTTAAAATGTTCATTAATAGAAAATAATCTTTTTCAGTGTAGTTCTATCTGAGCAACTCAGAAAACTGAACTTACCAAGGAGGAAAATCTTTAGTCAGTGTCAAGGGCAGAAAGGGCATTACTTTATACAATTTGTGCACCGGTGTGAGACGGGTTTGATTTTAATTGGCTTAAAGCAGAATTAACGCATCGTCTGGAAAGATATTTAATGTAAGACAATCTTTTTGTCTTCCTTGAATAAGTCAAAAGGCAATAAACTCAATTATTGAACCAATTATGATTAAAGTTTGCTCAGTTTTTCAAATTATATATAATTTACGAAAGTCATGAATTAAAAACTTTCAAAAGCAAAAATTCCAAAAGTTAATTTTCCATCTTAATGAATAATTTTTACAGAACAATTGAGGAATTTATAAAAAATTTAATTTCATTTAAAATATTTTTATTATTCATAATTATCAAAAAAATATTTTCTGATTTACTGTGTAAAAATTAATTACCTTCCGTATGAATTTTCAGTTAGAGTAAATCAAAATCGTCACACTGAAACAAAAGTAAATAATTGTCATTACTGTTTAGATATCAAAACATCTGAAAACTGCTGATAAGTGTTTCTAACATACCTCCTCATTATAATTAAGAACATGCCTTCTAATAGCTGAGGTGTCTACCCATGTAACAAAATCTTGAAGGTTCCTGCAGTGAGAAATTACAAAAATAGATTATTAATGAAAAAATTTGGTAATCATAATTAAAATCATTTGAAAAACAGACCTTGTTACTAAAAAAGCAGGATCTTTCACTAATTCAGGACCAACTCTTACATGCCCTTGCTCTATGAATTTTGTAGCTGCTTTAAGATTCTCAGCCATTTTACTCCGAACCATTATAACAGGTAACCTCCTTTTACAGAAACTTACACCGCTAATCTAATAATTAAATAAAATTTACAAGAAAAATAAAAAAATACATAAAAAAAATTACATATTTATGAAATTTTATATAATCCCAAAAGTCAATTCAGAAAAAATTGAATTTCTTAACAAACCTTATCACAGAGTGCTAAATCCCATTTTGTGGGAATTAAACCCAACAAATAAACTTTTTCTAATAATTTGGCACTACAGTCTGTTCGAAATGGATCCTTCGGGTCAAGTTCTTTTATTTTACGGGCTAACTCCCTAATATCCCTGGCCATTTTGTTATACCTAAAACGATGAAAACATTTTGTTTATTCTGTTTGCATTACAATCTCTCGTTCGGCGAATGTACTCACAAAGTTAAATCATCTCTCTTTTGAATGTAATATTTTTTCATTATTTTAATTTCCCGAAGATTATTATCAACCTCCCATGATATAAAATCAACTTTTTTGAGCAGTTTCTGCTCGTGGAATTTAAGTTTACGAACCATTTTTTAAAAATTATGGTTTTTCGCGAATTCTTTACATTGGAGTTGATTACAGTATTTGTGCTAATGTAAAATACGGAGTATAACTATTTGAAAACTATTATTCTATCACTTTTATTAAATAAAATCACTTCCATTCTTAATAAATAGCATAACCTAAGTTATAAATAAAACCACGTGTTTTTGGAACAATCGCAGTTAATGCCACGACAAACGAACTTATCACAATAAAAGCACCTGATTACTTTGAGTAAGCTGCTGATGTTATTTCATTTATAAATGGTTATTAGATTATTTTATGACATAAAAGGTCTTATTTTAAAATCGAATTTCTTCAGTGTCGATATATCATAGGTTTTAAAATTGTTCGCCTTTAATTTCAAATTTGTTGAAGACTCATTTCGAAAGTCTTAATAAGAATTAGTATTTTTAAAGAACCTAATCTCTCATTTGGTTTTTATACTGTACTTTGAAAGGTATGCAAAGATTGCCTTGAACCTGTAATTTATATTTAGAAATTAATTCGATTAAAAAAAATAATTTTGAAAAAATTGTAATTTGGTCTTCAAAAGCAGCTCAGTTTAACAATGACTATGTTACGGACTTAGTGAATATATTAAAAAGACTGCCCCCATAATTAATAATAAATAAATTAAGTGCATGTATAGAATCTCACTTATTTTAATTCATCATTTTGCACAAATAGAGTAAATTTTGATTTTTAAAAATGATAATAGGAAAATTATCCACTGGATTGTTTTCAAAACTTCAGAGAATGACCTCTGAATCCAGGAAAATTCACACATATGTATGGATTGATTTAGAGGTAAATTTTTATACGATGTAGTTAAAATTTGATGATCTGACTAAAATGTCTGATTATTTTTTTTTACTATAATTTAAAAAACTGAATGCTTAAACATTTAAAATTTTTTAACAGATGACTGGGCTAGATACTGAAAACGATAAAATTTTAGAAATTTCCTGCATTTTAACAAATCCTAAACTGGAGGCCATCCACGAAGGACTTTCATATGTTATTCATCAGCCAGATGATGTTCTTAGTTCAATGAACAGTTGGTGTATAAAAACTCATGGAGAGGTATGTAAATTTAATTGGTAAAGTTGATTTAATAATAAAAGGGAGATAAATTTTTTCCAGTCTGGATTAACCGAAGCATGCAGAAACAGCAAAATTAGTGTTTCAGACGCAGACAAGGGAATGGCTGAATACATCAAACATCATTCTCAAGGTATAATTCACAATATTGGGTAATTATTTTTCAAACTAAATAAGAGTTTTCTTTTTTTTATATAGGTCACAAATTTCTTGCTGGGAATTCAGTGTACATGGACAAGATATTTCTAATGAAACACATGCCTCTTACGAATAGTTTACTTCATTACAGAATATTAGATGTTTCAACTTTAAAGTTAATCCTTGGTGATTGGTATCCTGAAGCATTTTCTAGATTACCTAAGAAAATTCTTGCTCATAGAGCACAAGATGATATTTTGGAAAGTATTGAAGAGCTGAAAAATTATAAGAAAACTTTTTTCAAATGAAGACTTCATTTTTTTAATGTAGAATTGTAGGTTGTGAAACTGCTCATAATTTTTTCTTTTACAAAAAAAAAAATTTAATTTCTTTATTTATATATGAAATGATGTAGGAATAAAATTTAAAAATGTACAGTAAATTATATTATGAATTTTTAATATTGTGTTAAGATAATCCTGAATAGCGTTTATTAGACGGAGTAAATATTGCTAATTTTTTCTACGAAATTCACTCTTTGTTATATGTAACATTCGGCCTATTTGTTATATGTCATACTTTTCCTTAAAGCGTATATTTGATTTCCAATGACAGGACATATAAATTGAGTTTCATTATATAAATATAAATTTTTCTAATGTTGAAGAAACCTATTGTGATTTTTAGTATATATTCTCTTAAGTGTTTTCACTCCAATCTTACAGCAAGAGATTAAAAGAACATTTATAATTAATAATATATTGGATTTTTGTTTAAATTGTTTATCGAGTTGTAAAAAAATATATAATGCGAATCTTCAGAATTTATACGAAACTCAGATTAACCGTTACCCCATTGGCGGATAATTTTTTTAAATTGTGTCATTGTAAGGACCTGAATTATATAAAAGTAGAAGTTAATAAATTATATGATTTAATTATTAATTCAGAAGGACTTTGTTCTTTCAAATGGGTAGAACCATTCCTAAGATTGTCTTAAATAAATAATAAGTTACGACTTAGACAGACTTTGAAACCACCGTGGCAGCAGATATGGAATTATGTGATAATCATTTTGTAAATTTTGGATTTTCTTAATTAAAATTTTTTTAATTATTTCTCTTTTTATTTTACATTACATAATGGATGAAGACGATATGGATTTTATCCCATCTCAAAATACTAGGTTTGTAATTCCGACTGAGATGTAGTTTATTTTTATTTATTTGACAGTAGTAGTTTAAGATAAAAGTAATCTGGATTTAATTTTTCTTTTTTTTTTGTGTTATTTTTTGCAGCTCTCATTTGGCTTCTTTATTCGGATTTACCAAGCAACCCCTGCAGGGTAATTCGTCACTTACTTACACTGCACCAAAAGCACCCAAAGGAGAGTCTAGTCCAGCTAAAAAAATTCCTGAAGAAAAAACTAAAAGCAAGATTATTTTTTCTAAAGCAGTTCATGCATATAAATTGTAAGAACTTTTTTTTATTAATTCTCCTAATCTGTTTAAATAAGGAGTTTGAGTGCTGAATAAATCAGCAGTTAAAATATTTAACTCAGAAGAATTTTTGACAGTTGATTACTCTCATGGAATAAAATGGTAGAATAAGAAATTAAATACATAAATATAATTTTCTTTTCAGGGAAAACAGGACATACATAAGTCAGGGCTTGATTGGAATAGTAATTAGTGGAAATCATGATTCACAAATTTATGATATTATTTTATATAAAAGAAATAAAGAACATCTGTGTCAGATTAGAATTTCAAGCAGTTTTTCAATCACTCTTTCACCCAATAATTATGTCTCTTTTTATGATAACAACAAACAAAATTGGTCTCTTATGTTTCAATCACCTGCTGATGCAGAACAGTTTTCTCAAAAGGTAAATTCCAAAATTTAGCACAAAAGTTGTTCTAATAAATACTGATGTATTGATTCAATTTTATAATTAAATGTGATCTTTTATAAAAATTTTTGTAACATATGAGTATTGTCATTAATTCATTTTTGCAGGTGGCCATTTGTAAGTTTTACAGTCACTCTGAAAAGCTTACAGAAGCTTTGATTCAGGATATGACTCCAATGTCTCAGCCTAAAACTACAATAAATAGCACTGTTGAGGTTGTTTACAGTATTTATGCATTAATTCCTGAGGAGATTTCTAAACTTAAAGAAGATTTTAAAGAACAAATAAAACTGTCCAGTTATAATTTCATGCATTTAAGTAAGAATTTGGTGGGATGTTCTGAAAATAGCAAGAGAGTCATCATCATTCCTCATTCTTTGGGTGTAAGTATTTCCGCTCCCAAAGAAATCAGTATGAGTTATACAGTTTTATACTCTCTTCTCCCTTTTTTAGGGTCCTTGGCTGAATGAACTAAATCCACATAAGGATTTGTTATTGGAGGTTAAATTGGAAAGACTCATTCCAGAAATAGAAAGTTCAGCATCAGAGTCTAAGCCTGTAAAAGAAGGGCTGGAGAGTCCTATTGATTCAAGGTATAAATTTTTCAGCTTTTGTGACAATTTATATACAATTAAAAATTATGTTACATGCAGTACAGTCCAGTCAAATTAGACATTCAAGGTTACATAAATTCCTGAGAAGCTCTGTCAAATAATTCAGAGTATAATTATACATGAAATTTCAAAATTCAAAAAAAAAGGGCGCGCGGTCAAAGGTCAAACAAATTAGTTTTTCGCAATTTTCAGCAAAACGTTAAGTTTTATCGTAAAAATAGCTCAGACAAAAATTGTAGAGAATAAAATTATCTACAAAAAATGTATCAATAGTTTTCTAAGTCACCGTTTTATTTTACGATAAAACCGTTTTGTCGGAAATGTCAGTTTGACCTCTCACCATTTTTTCCCCCGATTTTGGATGACTTTTAACATTTCATTTATAATTATAACAATTTGGCAAATTTTCACCTTCTTAGGAATTTCTATAACTTCACTCTTCAGTTTTGAGTGGACTATAACAAAGTAATGATTTATTTTTTGTGTACTCAAGTTCAATATTCTTATTTTTTTTTTTTTAACAATGTCTTTCAGCGCAGAGGAAGCAAGTGTGAAAGCAAGGGGAGCTTCAATAAAAGAAGCATTGTCAAGCACAAAATCACAAAAAGCGAACCTGATTTCGAGAATGGCTCGCATGGGACAGGCCACATTACCCCTTAAACCCGGACTCTCCGCGGGACAAAGTGATTCTGAGGTGCACTTCTCCCCATTTTATTTCACTTAATACTCACTATACTACAAAACTTGATATACTTAATACTTAATACTGAATACTTAATACTACAATATTTGATATGGATTTAACCCTTTGAGATCGTATAAAATTTGGGAATGGGTATCCATTGGTCGGAATTAATTTCTTTGGAAAGAGCAGGGATACATATACATAATATACAGTAATATTTAGTCATATTTTAACAACAGAGAATCTCTAATTATTGATAAATACAATTTATAATTATAAATATATTTGTAATTATATTATCTCCATTCGATGGAGCATCGTATATTAGTTGATGAAAAGGTTTAATAGAAATTGAGGAAAAGTATAAACTGATATAAGAATGCATACAGTATAAGACATACAGTCTCCTACAGTAACTAATTCACCGTATTAGTTCGTGAATAGGTTCGTGAGACATTGAGGTTCCCTTAAAAATAGTATAAACTGATACAAGAATGCATACAGTATAAGATTCGTATATTTCCTTGCTGTGGTGGCTGAGAGTAGACATACGACCGCAAAGAGTTAATATATACTCAATTTAATATTAAATTTATTCTCACAGGAAGAAAACATGTTGATGTCCTCCCCGAAACCGAGAATCCCCAGGAACAGAGTTACCTCTTCAAGTCCAACAGTGAACAGTTCTCTTTCTCAAACTTCCCACACAGCAGAACCTTCCCAGCAGCTGTCCGTGTATCAGAACGACTTGTCCTGGCACCAGTCGCAGCTAAATGTACGGCCTAACGGAGTTTTACAGAACCGAACACCCATCGAATAAACCAATGAACAATTTTCCTTCATTTCTCTTACAGAAACCAGGCGTTGTGTATCAGCAACTCATCCCGGTTTCAGCAAGTCCGATCACTTCCCCTACAACCGATCCTAATTTATCGGTTTACGTGTCCGAGTCGAGAGTCCAAGCTGCTGAACTTCGGATGGGAATCTCAAAAGTGTCGGAAAAACTCGATTTAATATGGAATAAGGTGGGGAGTTATACTCTTCAATGGGGGAGTGAACCTCCTTCTGCTGATTAAGCTGTCGATAATTACAATTGAATTATTTCAGATGCAGAATACAGTCGGGGAGTGTGCTGACAATAGGAGACATCAAATGGCTCTGATGGATTCGGGAGGGATTTTATCAAGCGTAGAAAACTTGATCAAAGAGAACGAGAGCCTAAAAGAAAAGGTCGAAGAACAAAAGGGTAAAATTGAGCAGCAGAACGACAGGATTTTTCATCTTTTAGAATTGAATCACAAGTTAGTAGAGATGAGTTGGGAAATTGTTCGGAAATGATAACACTGAGTTGAATTGTGTTTTAGATATTTGGAACAAAATTCCACGACTCACGACAAACAGTCACAGAGCGAATCAATATTAAAAACAGAAATCGAATGTCTGCGGAAGAAGGAATTGGAGTACGAAGCGAGTCAGAAAAAAATGTTGGAAAAAGTGAGGGATTTAACGGAAGATCTCCACAACAAAGATTTAATGAAAAAGGAGCTCACGAAAAGACTCGAAATACTCACTGAGGAAACGGAGAATTTCAAGAAAAACGTTGAAAAAAGCAACGACAGCAAAAAGAGTGAGTTTGCGAGTTTGAAAGAGAAATTGTCGAAAGCTTCGGACACAATAATTAAAATGGAGGAAAGGCTGAATGAAATCACTTTCGAAAACGAGAATTTAAAATCTGTGATAATGACTCAAAAAGAAGAGATCGAGACGGGGAATTCGGTGATGAAAGATTCAGAAACGAAGAATAGAGAATACGAAAAGGCGGTGGAGAGTTTGAAAAAACAGATTTCCGATGAAGAGATTAAGACTGAGTCGAAGATCGATGATTTGTCCAAACTCGTGGCCAAATTGGAACAAGAAAACAAATGCCTCATGGAGAAAATCCAGGTACACATCCAAAGGACTGATATTTTGTCAATTCAAACAACTAAATTTATATTATTATCTTTTTCAGAAACAAGATAATAAGGCCGATGTAAACATCATACTGTGTCAAGTTTTATCGAAAGTGAGGGACCATTTTTCGAATTCGAAACAGTATTCGGGTTCTGAAATTATAACCGCAGTCGATAGGATTTTCAATGTGAGTTTGCATCGAAGGTAACTTTTCGGTAGAAAATTTCTTTTTGAGAATGTGAAGGAAATTAAATTTTTCAGAATGTGACGGGGGGGGAACAGCTGAACCTGAAGAAAAGTCCGTTGCGAAACATAACGTGGTGCCCGCTCCCAGAAAGAGTCGTCAGAATTTGGAAAGTTCGGAGAAAGAAACGGAGAAAAAAGAAAAAGAAGCGGTAAAGGAAGAAATTGTGAAAGAAGACAATGAGGAAATGAAAGAGGAGAAAGAAACAGTAAAAAAAGAAACCTCGGAAAATCGTCTTCCAGAAGAATCCCTCGGAAAAAAACGAAGTGAAAAATGAATCTGACGATCTAAAGAAAAAAGAAGAGACCGATAGCCGATATAAATCATATGATCAGGTGAATTCTTTAAATAATTTCAAATATCGCGATATAATTATACTATTGTCTTACCGCAAAAA
>JAQIBA010000224.1:64487-119567 GCA_028293925.1 Brueelia nebulosa
AGACAGACAGACATGAAAAAAAATGTCCGACAGGAATTTAATGAATTTTTCAGCATATTTTAAGTGACAAAAACAAAAATGATCTCTTTAAGAATGTTTTGTTGAAAAGGTTCTGATTTTATCATGTTTGTCTTATTCCAAATCAAAGGTTTGTTCATGATAATGAATGATTTCTGCCCTTTCAAGACAATAAACCCTTTCGTCATTTATAACTAGATAATTGGTATTCCAATAAGATCATCAAAAAAGTCCCCACTCCAAGCAAATAATTTGTCTTGTTAAGACTTTTGGGAAATGTGTGACACACAGTTAATGACCCCGCCTGTAAGGGTTAAACAAATAATCACTGATAAATAACTGTGTGTCAGCAAAAAATAATTATTGTGAAAAATCTGCTTGAATAAGTGATATCTTACCATGTCACTGTACTGGTTCAGGCCTAACTCAAATGGAACTTCACCTCTTTGGAATTTTGTATTGTGTTTGGTAACTTTATGTTTGTTGTCCATGAAAATTTTCATTCTAAATTTTTCTTCCGTTTCAGTCGGATAGGTTTTATTATGTCGCAACTGTAAACACAAAGAAAACCTTAATAACGGGGCAAAATTAATTAAGACGCACAAATATGAGTAATTTTTTACCTTGAAAAGTTGCCATTCTTCTAAGACAAGATCAAAAAACGACACAGCATTTACTGCTACTAAAGTACACGCCAGAAAGATTAGTATTTTCATTTTGAATCTAAAAAGAAAATTTTTTTACTCAAATTATTTCACTTTTCAAAATTCATATTAAAAACTGTAATAACTTTAATTCGATCAGATGAATATAAATTAAAAATTAATTCTCAAATTTAAACAAAGAATCCACTCACTTGAATATTATTCCCAAGGAAACGCAGAATCTAAACTGAATAAATTTAACTGCGCAGTTCTTGATTCATAAAATTAATCAGCTGAGAAATAAAGTCTTTGTGTCCATTCGTCGCGCTTATAACGGTTAGTTGCGCATGCGCAGTAACGTTTCGATCAGCGTCGAACTGCGCATGCTCAGCTCAAATGGAAGACTCAAATGAAAATTTCAAACCCTCGAGGGCGGTTAAAGTTTTCTCTTTCACTTTTTTAACTTCACAGGGTAAATTTCATTTGATTCTAATTCATAAATAATTGATTCGAATCGATGGATGTCTCCGAAGAGACGAACATTACTGTCTCGGTGAGAATTCTGAGAAATGACACCATTATTTTGCGAAATCTTTTTTCGAATGGATGAGAAAGGTTAATATTTATTGACGGTTTGTCAAAAAATCGCGATGGAGTCGGTTAAATTTGACAAAAGTTTTCTTCACGCGGATGTCTTATGCATTAAACATCATTTTGATTACGTTCTGGCAGGTATGAATTAATTTTTCTTACTTTGAAAATAACATAACCTAATCTTGTTAAGCAACTTCATTTACCGTTAACGCCTTAATTATAAATATTACAATATTTTTGCTTATTTCTATTATAGAGCATCCCCCAGATTCTATTTATCTCTGTTACAGTATTTATTATTGTCAATTTGTCATTTAAATGTGCTCATTAAAAATTTTAAATGTTTATTAAAGTTTTGTCTGTACTAATAATAAATTGAAAAACAGGTTAAAGAATTAACTTTTGTTTGTTAATATATTTTAGGTATTGGAGGTAACTTGTTCATTTATGAAAATAAAGCTTTAATATTGTCTCAGCCAATTTTTAAAGATGAAAGAATCCACAGTATACACACTCGAAACAAGTCGATTTTACTTAAAGGAGGGAAACAGTTATGTCTCCTCAAATTGGGAACTTCAGGAGAGTTTAAATGTGAGATAATTTCAAAAATTCAGTCTTCTGATTGGATACAAGATGTGATCATGGTTGAGAATCAGTTAGTTGGTCTGGTGACAGCTCACAATGCTTTCCAATGTTGGAGTTTGCAGTCGGAAAAACATCTAAACACTGTCGTATGTGAGGAGACTTGTATTTTGTATCCTTCTCTGTAATTTTGTTTTTTCAATTGAGATGAAATTCCTTAATTAGGTTTGTCAGATACAGTTGTAAAATTATTGGGCATTGCCTGGAGAATTTGACAGTGTTTGCTGGAACTGTTTTCGGTGATGTTTTAATTTGGGCGCCCATAGCAGAAGGAAATTTGGTTATACAAAGAATAAAAGCCCATAATGTAAGTAATTAGAGGTTTACTAATTAATTAGGAAATACTAATTAGGAAGTTTACTAATTAATGGATATAGAGGATCACAATGAATTCAAATTTTGTGGTGTTAAATGTTGAAAAATGTTAGTGAATTTGGATTTATTTTTTTTTTCAGGGGGCAGTTTTCTCAGTGGAAGTAAAAACACAAGAAGGATTAATAACAACAACATCAGATGATAGAAGTCTGAAAGTATGGTCCATCTCAAGCCATCCAATCAACAATCCAAAAGACTGGAAAGACTCAGACATACAGTTGATCCACACTCTCTTCGGTCACACAGCCAGAGTTTGGAGAAGTATCATCCTACCAAATTATTACCTGACCATTGGAGAGGATTCCCAGTTGATAGTTTGGAGCAAAGATGGAAGGATTGTGAAAAATCTGTTCTTGCATCAGGAAAGTGGGATCAGAGCTGTGGATTATTCATACGAAAGGGATCTGATTGCCACAGGAGGAGAAGATGGCGGCATAAATGTGTTCTCATTAAAAGACGTTCTGTCGGAAACGAAAGCGAAAAAGATATTAGACGTTGCTCAGAGCACTTCCACAAAAGTCTCATTCACAAAAACCGGTCTTGTGTTCATTTTAAACGGCGTCTGCACAATGGTGTCGGATGCGGGTGAGGAAGTCATTTACGAAAGTGAAAAGTTCTCCTCGTATTGCGTACTGGAGGTATCTCCAGGGGGTGAGCACATCGCGATGGGTTCCATAAGAGGGGATGTGGTTGTGGTGGACCTGAAAACGAAGCAGGTCGTAACCGAGAGGGAAGAATTCAACGGGCGTGTGTACTCCATTCACTGGTTGGGAGATTATCTCGTGAGTTGCGGTCCGGACGGACGTTTGAGTCTGTGGGAAACATCAAATCTCACAAAAATAAATACAATGTCGCTTCCAAACTGTCGGGAGAGATGGACGACATGCGGGGCCATACACAATGGGAAATTAATCCTCGGTGATCGAATGGGAGGCCTACATCTTTACGATTTGCGCGGGGGTGAAAATCCGTTGAAAAGCATCCGGAAGATCCACGGTTATTTAGGGGTGACTCACATACAGAGCATCGGTGATGTTTGTCTCTCCGTGGGGAGAGACGGAACAGTTAAACAATTCACGGGGGATTTAACCCCTTCGACCACTTCTAAACTACCGATGGATTGGCCATGGAAGATTATTAAATACGAGGACAACATATTGATTTTGGGTTTTCACGGTGCTTCCTTCATAGTTTGGGATGTGAAAACCCGGGAAAAAATGGCGACTCACGACTGTGGAGGCGGACACAGGTCGTGCGATTACAGAATACGCGAAAACAAACTCAGTTTTCTGTATGTGAAAGAAAAAAAAGTTTTCGTCGCAGTCGTGCCTTTGAATGTTGTAACCAGACTGAGAAATGGTTTTCACGGGAGGGAGATAAACTGCCTGAAAATGATAAATGAGAGTGTTATAGTCACCGGAAGTGAGGATACAACTTTGAGAGTTAGTATAATCAACGGATCGGACATACAACAGAAGCACGTTTTAAAATCCCACATTTCGAGCATTCGGGCATTATGTACCTGTTACAGCGAACACAAAACAATAACCATTGTCTCCGCCGGGGGTAAAGGACAAATCGTTATTTGGGATATGGATTTGAATTCTTTAAAATGTCGGGAAATGGCGAATCATCGCTTACGAAAGGAAGACCACAACTGGAAAAATCCATCGCCTTCGATCGACCCCGAAACGCGAATAATGTGCGTCGATATATCTAAATCGGAAAATGAACATCTCATCGCGGTTGGATGTTCAGACTGCCATGTTAGAATATTCTCATACCGCGGGGAACTCACCCTTTCATGCGTGATCCCATACACTCATTGTATTTTAAATGTGGCCATTTTGAAGGTGAATTCGGTGAGATTGGTGGTGTCGATGGGGACCGATGGAAAAGTCGTGTTTTGGGACGTAACGGACTGCGAGGGTGTGATTCGGTTGGAATGTTTTTCCCTCCATCAGTCCGGTATTAACTCATTTCATTTGGAGGATATCGGTTGTGGGAAATTCATTTTGGCGACGGGAGGCGATGATAATTTGGTTGTGATCAGCTTTGTTGAAATCGAAGGGAGAAAAATCAATCTGAGAGAGATGTGGAGTAACGGGACGGCTCATTCTTGTCAAATCACAGGTGAGTATTGGAATAATATTGACAATTTTCCTGTTATGATGGAAATTCTTTCTCCACAGGTGTAAAAATAATGAAAAACTTGTTGGTGACAGCGTCAATCGATCAGAGAATTACAGTGTGGAAGTGGTCGTGGCAGGAGGGTGAATTCACAGCTCGATTCCATAATCAGTGCATGACAGCAGTGCCCGATGTCCAGGGAATGGACGCAGTATGGCAGGACAGCTCCGCCATATTGGTTACCGTCCACGGGAAGGGAGTTGAAACCCTCAGAATCGATACCGTTCAACAATATACATTCTGATAAAAATTATATTGAAATCTATAAATATTTACATGCGTATAAAAATGCCTCGTTATATCCTATCTTAATAAATGCTGGTTAGCAACAATGAGTCGGTGATTGAGTGGTTGCGGAAGTTGAAAATCAACCTTTCGGTATCGAAATGAAACGATACTCGAGATATTTTCACGATGTATCCGGTTCAATATCCTCGAAAGCTTTCGCCGCTTTTTCGTATTCTTCGGGACTGAGGACGTTTTGGAGTTTTCCCAACACTTGAGAGACCGAAAGGAGGGCGCGATTTCTGTAGGCCAAGAGCTCCTCGATGGACGCTCTTTTCTTGGTGTCGTGCACGAGACATCGCTTGCAGGATTCGATTAAAATGTCCGGGATTCCTGGGATTTTCGGGAAGGGAACCTGATAGTTTGGGTCGGTTATCGCTCTCATTTTCTGAAGTGGCTTCACCAAGTCCTGGTAAGGAGTTTTCTTGTATATAAAAGAGTACAAAATGCATCCCAGAGACCAGACATCTGTTTTTCTCCCGATCTGGAATTAAAAAGAAATTTTGAATTCGTTCTTAATCGCCTACGCTTTCTTGTTTTTTGATTAGTTTTATATATGACTTTGCCAGTGCTTTCGTCTAGTTTCAAAGTTAGTTTCTAATTAGTTACTAAGTTAGTTTCAAAATTGGTTTCTAGTTAGTTACTAATTAATTTCCAAGTTCCTGTTTTTATGTTTAGTTTTTAAGTTAGTTTCTTAGTTGGTTTCCAGTTAGTTACTAGTTATTTTCCATGTTTCTAGTAAGCTTCTAGTTCCTAATTAGTTTCTAGTTACTTATTAAATTAGTTTCTAATTAATTTCCAAGTTTCTAGTTTCAATTTAGTTTTTATGCTAGTTTCAAATTTCGTTTCTAGTTGGTTACTAGAAAATTTCTAAGTTTCTAGAAAGTTTATAGTTAGTTCCTGGTAAATTCCTAGTCAGTTTTTAATTACTAAATTAGTTTCTAGTCAGTTACTAAGTTCGCTTCAAAGTTAGTTCTAGTTTAGTTTCTAATTAATTTCCAAGTTTCTAGTTAATTTTTAAGTTAGTTTCTTAGTTGGTTTCCAGTTAGTTACTAAGTGATTTCCATGTTTCTAATAAGTTTCTAGGTAGTTTCTAATTAGTTTCCAGTTACTTAATTAGTTTCTAGTTAATTTCCAAGTTTTTAGTTTCTATTTAGTTTTTATGTTGGTTTCAAAGTTGATTTCTAGTTAGTTCCTGGTTAGTTTCTAGTCACTTTCTAGTTATGTACTAAGTTAGTTTCTAGTAAATTACTAAGTTCACTTCAAAGTTAGTTCCAGTTTAGTTACTAGTTAATTTCCATGTTTCTAGTAAGTTTCTAGTTAGTTCCTGATTAGTTTGTAGCCAGTTTCTAGTTACTTACTAAATTAGTAACTAATTAGAAACTTGGAAATTAACTAGAAACTAAGTAGGTTTCAAAGTTGGTTTCTACTTAGTTACTTGTTTCTAGTTTTAGTCAGTTTCTAGTTATTACTAAATTAGTTTCTGTGTAATTTCCAGGTTTCTAGTTAGTTACTAAGTTAGTTTCAAAGTTAATTCTAGTTTAATCTCCAAGCTAGTTTCTAGTTTCTAAAATTAGTTTCGAATCCTTTACAAATTTTTATTACCTTAAGCACCATTTTGTTTTCAAAGCCCAAATCTTGCAATGCCTCTGGACTCATGTAATTAAATGTACCGGATTGAGATTCCATCAGAACACTCGTCTGTTCCGTTTGAATTGAAGAAGCGATGCCGAAGTCGATCAATTTAAGTCGACCCGAGACTAGAAGAAAGTTTGCTGGTTTCAAATCTCTATGGATTATGTCTGAAAGAAAGAAATCAAAAATCATATTCTGTTCTATTTCTATTTCTATTCACAGTTCACTCACTGTTATCATGAATGCTTTTAACTGCCAATAACATTTCTGTCCAATAGTACATAATAAGTTCTGGGGAAATGCCTTCGTCGCTCGAGGCTTTGTCTTTGAGAAAACGCGACAAATCCGTATCGCCTCTTTCCATTACCGCAAACAGGAGTTTTTGCCCACTCAAATACTGACTGAAAATAAAAGTATGAGTAATAAATGTATGTCACACCTGGGGTTAATCCAAACTTCATACTCACTAGTCATAGAGCTTTATGACATGTTTGCTGTGTTGCATTTTTTTTAGATGTTGAATTTCATTCAGGTAATCATTTTTTGTACTCTCAGAAACATCTGACAGTTTCACACATTTAACAGCCAGCAATTCATTTTGTGAACTCAAAACCTGAAAGAAAAAATAAAAGCCATTTGCAAAAGCATCTCATTATTTCATAACTGCAATTAAAATTCACTTACCAAATACACTTTACTCGAACCACCTTTTCCAATTGGTGCAAGAATCTGATAAGTTTTTTTATTTATGACCAAAGACTTAGATGATTCTTTAATTTTTGCAGGTTCTGCTGGTACTGCAAATCTAAAAAACAATTTTAATGAAGAAACATTATGAAAAAATTCTCTTTACAGGAAGGGATATTTGCTTTCTTACTTTTCAGGCTCAGCCGCCTGTGAATTTCCAGTGAGTTTTTGTTGTGCTGATACATCTTTTTTTAATATACCTTTATGGTTGTCATTTACAGTGCTTTTTACATTTTTTGGAAGGAAATCTAAATTGCATTTGATTTGCTCTTGACTGGAAATTTTGACTCTGGAAAAAATTGCAATTGATTTTTATTTGTGTTCACATTCAAATCTATAAAAAAATGAACTTACTTTTCTATCATGGAACTAGGAGTAGGTTTTTTCTCACTAAAGAAAACTGGCTTTGAGCTAAATATTGTTTCTTTTTTACAACTTCTTCCTTCATCTGTATCTCTATTGTTGAATATTGGTTTACCACTGCAAGGCGTGCTAAATATATTTTTAATATTATTATTATTAGGAATGTTTTCCTTATTTTCAACAACTGCTTCATTTTCTAGGCTTTTATCAACGGTTTTCGACGAGTTCGCTTGATTCAATAGCAAATTCGGAACTGTAGAAAAATTTTTCTTTATTGATTCAATCGGTCTAGGATTTTCGGCTCTTTCCGGTATTTTTTTCCTCGCTGATAAATCAACTACATCCAGAGGATTCTGAAAATTGTTACCGAGATGGGGAGTGGTATGGGATTTATAACAAAGATTTAAAGGCCTGTCTTCCTCCTTTTCATCATTGTTTTTGTTTATATTTTCATCAGATCCACCCTCCCCTTCCAAGTCGTAAATATCATCATCGTAAATTTCTTCTTTATCGATGGACTCTTTATTTAACTCCACGTCTTTTTCCGTAGCCTCGGCCACTAATCTGTTCCATTCCAATTTCATAATTGGACGTACTTTCGGTGTCAAAGCCAATCGAGGCCTCCTCACGAAGGGGAATTCTGACATAGAAGCCATTGTCTAAATTTTTTTTATTATTTATCAAAGTAGAGATTTATTAAATTCTACAACTTTAATGATATTAAAAAAACTGCACTTAGAAAATGTTAATTTTAATTTTCTTCATCACAATCTGGGCCTTTAACCTTTTTAAATAATAACATTAACAAAAAATGAAGCCATAGTTCATTTAAAAAAAACCGACATTTGACCACTAACGGAAGACAACTAATAAAATGGATATCGTTTGGTTATTTACTCTATGAAATATAATTTTATCCGTGATTTAACTGAAATTCAAAATAATTTTTTATTTCAACAATGTGAATATTATTTTAAGTTTTTTAAATTTAGTTTTTAAGAATTTAGAGGTTCAAATGTATCGGAATTGTTTTATATTTTACCCATAAATTAATTCATAGAGTATATAATTCACTGAGCCAAAGTAACTGAATTGTTTAATATTAATTAATTTTATTTTAGTTTATTAATAAATTCTTAAAGTAGATAAAATGTCTACATAAAGTCTTTTATAGTATAATAATGAATATTTTTTATTAAAAAACGAAATTATTCGGAATTATAAATGAAAGGTTATAACAAATGCTTAAATTATTAATTTTTTTAACGGCAGTTTTACTTATAAGTTATCTTAAGTTTGTTATATTAAAATCAAATGACTCAGTATAAATATTATGACATTAAATTAAATTAGTTCTAATGAAATCAAATTTGTCCTGAATGTTAATATTTTGATAAGTGGATAAATCAATGCCTTTTTTAGGAATTTTGAATGGGAGGAATGAGTTGGGATAGATTTAAAACAAAAAGCAAATAACTATAACAAAATTCTATAATATTCAGAATAAACTTGACATTTTAAGAGAAAAAATAAAAATATGGAATCAAACCCCTGATAATTCCAAAATCAACAAAGAAAATCAAAAAATAAAAATTATGAATCATAAGAAATACTGAAATCTTGTCATCTGAGCCTTACATCCTCAAATGTAAAAGCCAAAAAATTTTTCCAGGCACATTCAAAAAATTTACCCAAAAAATTATTTTCATGAAATGAGGAAAAAAACAATTAAAACTCAAGTTCATCAAACTGATGATTGACAGTTTCAGCTGAAAACAAACTGGTGTTAAGGCCATCTGAATGTGGGAACGATGGATGCCACCAGTCAAGGACTCTCACATTGATGACTGGATCCAATATCACCAAACTGCAGCTCTGGTTGGGGAAGGGACCACTACCAAAATTCATCTGAAGTCTATGATTCATTCCCCTTGAAACATTCAGGGAAACACTGCTCAATATCTGGCCAGAAAGCATGGGTAGATTTATGTAGTTTAAGCAGGTGACTTGAAGAACTTTGCAGTTATCGTCAACATTGACAGTTATGTCTTCAAGCATTTCCAGGAGGTCAGGTTTTCCTTTTGCTTCTTCAATTCCAATATTGTATCTTGTGCTCCTGACCTTTTTAAGCTTGAAAGAGAAAAGCCAGTGGTTTTTTATTTTCTGTGACCAAGCCAACACACACAGCTGTTTGATCAGGGGATGTGGATCTCCATCAAAAGACAACTGTGGCTTCAATTTATCAATGAATGGAGGATACATAAAATGCAATGCTCTGATAACGTGAGCTCTCAAACCATATCGACGCAACATACATTCTGGTTGCAGTTGTTCAGGCATATTTGGGACACTCCTGTAATATCTAAAACAATAAAAAAATATCTAAACTTTCAAAAGTAAACATTCCAGTTAAAATTTTATCAATTAGCCTTGAGCTTTTATTATGTGCAAAATTAGGCGTAAAAGCTCACCTTTTGTAAAGGTTAAACCAAAACTTTGCTGTTGTTACCACTGCCAAAGATGTTTTGCAAATTGCTGCAAATTTACCCACATCTTCTGGTGAAATGTACTCAGATATTAAAAACCATATATCAATGGGGTAATCATTTCCTGTCTTATCATCTTCCACTTGAGTTGTGACTGTTCTTTTTCTTCTGCGTGAACTCGATTTTTTTACCACTGCTATGTCATCAGTTTCATCATCTTTACTAGAAATTTCCAAATTGCTTAATTTTTCTTCCCAAGTTTGATCATTTTCTACCAAATTCAGGTGCTTCACTAAAATCAAATGTAAGTAATTTGGGTTAAAAAACGTATTCGATTAAAAAATAAATATTTTCGGAAATTCTACTGATAACTAACAATAATTACTAATTACTAATATTTTTATTTAATGATAATGCTGTCTGCTGCAAAAATGATTGACTTTAAATTGGAGTACCATCATTCTGTATTCCTATTATTGAATGTGTTGGCATAAATTTCATAATGATGCAATAAACAAACACAAATAAATAAAATAGAAATACATCAAAATAATAAAATTCAGATGGAAATTTTGGCTTGAAAAAGTGATTATTTTTTGTAATTTGACCATGGAGAAATTTTAGACTCTGCCTAACTGTTCCTTGCTCTGTCATTAGCATAAAAACCTATCATCAGTTATAAATTTGTCCATCTGTTTCTTCACACTTCTTTCTGGGAAAGCAATTTTTATGAAACAATTCTCTAGATTCTTCAGTTTTGTAATATGTGATTACCTTCTTTAACCACTTGATTGACTGGAATGCTGTTTTTTTTCAATCGACCAGAAGTACAACCCGCAGAAGAATTCGCAAAATCATTTATTGTGACATCTGTAAAAAGAACTTATATCATTGGCAAATTCACAAGGCAGATAAACAGCTGGGGGGAATTTATGTCATTTATTTGGAATTAAAATTTAACGAAAATTAAATTTTAATAATTTAGAAAACTGATGAAATTTCCAGGAAAAGGGAATGTGAAACTATATCTCGATCAGTATGACATTTTAATGAGATAAGTACGAACCACAAAGATCAGCTTTTGAGAATCTTTGGCGATTCAACCTTCGCCCTCCCTTTTTCCCGGATTTTGACATCGTTCCCGAAACAATGTTGAATTGGTTTTACTTTCAAATAAGAACATGACGTCTGTTTCCTTTAATAAAAAAAAATTGGGGTAAAATTAAAATAAGAAGATAGTCAAGTTTGACCTCCGCCATGTTTCCAGTAGAAACTGCCAACCTAAAACTCTCAATGTTCAAAAGTCCCTAAAAGTCAGCTGCCGAAGAGTAACCGTCGCCACCTGGTTTGTTTACATTCAGATTCACAAATAGTCAGTTTGTTTTACAATAAAAATAGTTTTTAAGCAATGTCATCCGAAGGCAGATCTTTAAAACGAGTTAGGCTTAAAGTAAAAACATCACAGAATCCTCTGTTTGAAAAATGGTTAAAGGAATGGAAAGATGAAGCCGCTAGCAAAGGATCCGACATGCAATATTGTTTCAGCAAAGCTCTGAAATCTTTGCAGAAGTTTCCTATCAGGTTGAACAGTGGGAAAGAATGCATGATGCTTGAAAATTTCGGTGCTAAGCTTTGTCAAAAACTAGACGATAGATTAAAAGAATATAATGAGTCTCATCCGGAAGGTATTAATAAATAATCATATTGGGTTTTTCAAATAATAGGTTTATGAGTATTCTGATCTTTTAGACGTTAATCCTCCAATCGAAAATTCATTAACATTAGAAGGAATTGCTAAACTTACAAGAAAAAGAAAGAGCACAGAGGGTTCACCAACAAAAAAGAAAAGAATGGAATTAGAAGATAAGGAAGATAACAATAAAGTTAAAAGTTATGTACCTTCTTATCGTTCCGGGGCTTATGCAATTTTATTAACATTATATGAAAAGTCACAGGAAAATAATTTCAAAGGTGAGTTTTATTTAAAAAAAAACTCTCAATATCCTTTTTCAAATTATTCAACCATTGCAATCCTTTTTAGGTTACCTCACAAAAACAGAAATTGAAAGTGAAGCTCAATGTTTATGTGATTCATCATTTAAAAAGCCGCCACCAGGATCGTATTATACAGCATGGTCCTCAATGGGTGTTTTAGTTAAAAATAAATTAATTCAAAAAGAAGGTGCCAAACCTGTAAGGTACATTTTTAATTAGTATGAAAATAAAATGGAATTATTGGTGACTTTAATTTTGTGAAAGAATACAGACAGGAGTATAATAATTCCTTACATCAAATTCAAATTAACTTTTCAAAAAAACTAACAGATCTTTTATCAGAGAAATTATCTTTTCCAGGTTCAGTTTAACTGAAGAGGGAGTTAATTTAGCAAGTAAGCTTAAATCACTGGGTGAGGGTTTGAACAAAGTCGGGAATAATGTAACAACTCCAACGAAAGATCTTCAAAGAGTTACTCAACAACATTCCTCTCCATCACCAATGAAGAAAACTTATTTAACAACTCCTACAAAAGATCTACAAAGAGTAACTCAGAAATCTTTGTCTCCATCACCAGTGAAGAAAACTAATGTGAGAAAGTCCCCACAGAAGAAAACGGGGGAGGTTTTAAGTCAAGAAGGAGAACCTGTTTCTGAAGAAGAAGAGACTGTTTTTATGCTTGCTGGAACTTTTGAAATAGTGCTTTTGGTGGATACTCATGAAAGAGATGAGTGAGTAAAAGAGGGTTTATTTTGGTTCATAAACAATTTGCTGAATTAAGAAAGAATTAGTCTTGGTCTGTATTTGATACAGCATTTTTGAAGTCTCAATGCAAAGAGATAATTTATTTAAAAATGTGTGAGAAAAGTTAATAACAGTAGTAAATTATTAAAATGTTATAACACTGTCACTTTTATGTCTGTTGTAAAATTACTGATTAGTTTATTTACTTTGAGTTTTGTCTAATTTTAGAATTTTTAGACTTATTGCTCAAATTGAAATTGTAAAATTTCTTTGTAGTAAGTTCCAACAAGCCGACAATATGACGATGAGACAGTTGAAGTCAAAATCTGTGAATTTTGAAATTCGCCATTTGAAAGTTGGAGATTTCGTTTGGATCGCGAGAGATTTAAACAGCGGTTACGAACTCGTCCTCCCTTATATCGTTGAAAGAAAAAGATACGACGATCTGGCCAGCAGCATCAAAGACGGACGTTTTCACGAACAAAAGGTAGCTTGGGAAAATGACAGCTTGTTCAGCAACATGCACTTACAAACTCGTCATTTTCAGTTCAGGCTGAAGCAGTCGGGGATTGAAAATCTCATATATTTGGTGGAGAAATACGGGAATGAGAATCAAAGACTCGGTTTGCCTTTGCCCACACTTCTTCAGGCGATGGCCAACACACAAATCGTCGACGGTTTCACAGTGAGAGTGACCAACAATCACGATCATTCGATGAGATATTTAGACCGAATGACTGTTCAGTTGAATAATTTGTTCAAAGTAAACATTTCTCCTTTTTGAACAAAACTGTACCAAACATTATTATTTTTATAAAACGTAAAAAAACAAAAACATCAATAAGAAAGTAACATATATTATTTAAAGTATTAATAACATAAATATCATATATTCTTTTCTATAACATTCAATTAGTTTTATTTAATACTTTACTTAATTGGTTTTTGTACTTTCAGACAAAAACATTAATGAGTTGTAAAAAGTCGAATTTACCGCCGGCGAATTTATCAGATGATTTGATTTCATTGATGAGTTTTAATGAATTCAACAAAGGCTCTGAGAAAAATAAGGTGAGAGGAAAATGATTGGAACAATCACTACAAAGAAGCTCCCAGTGATTCGTTTTTCTTCAATTATGCCCGGAAAAGTTATTATAGTTGAAATTATTCAGAATTAATCATATACAGAATTTAAATATAATTAAATCACTGTTTAAATGGAAATCAAAAGTTGACCGTTAAAACCGTGTAAATAAAATCCTGGGAACTTGCCAATTGTTTATTGAGTCAACAACAGTTCGGGATAAGAAATAAATTATGTTTTATCATTTTGCAGAAACCCACTGTGAGGAACATGTTAGTCAAGCATCTGATTCAGCTAAGTGGAGTCTCCCTGGAGAAAGCTCAAGCCATCGTGCAATTGTTCCCCACTCCGAAGGCATTGGTGGAGGAAATGAAACGACCCGGGGGTGAGAAATCGATCAACGATGTCACTTATGGGAACTTCGGTAGATCCGTAGGACCCGTCACTGCCAAGCAAATACATATGCTGTACACGTGCTCGAATCTCAGCTGATCTCAATTTACTTTTCAAGATTTACGGTTCACTATTAAAAATAGTTTTGTGACTTCTGTTACTATATATATATAATCTCGATTGAGTATTTTTGTATCTGATGTCTTTTTATTAGGATTTTTATTTACATTAAAAATATTAACCCTTTGCAATCGAGGCCTTTTTCGCTTGCGTGAATCAGTAACTCGAGACTATTTCGGTCAAATTGGGCAAACACTTTACAAATGCTTGAAAAACATTTATAAGCAAACAAACTTAGATGAAATACTACATGAAAATACAGGAAACAGAAGGAAAAGAGAAGAACTCCAAAGAAACAAAAATATTAATAATATAATAATAAGAGCAGCTGCATATAAAGGAAGTGAATATAAAGAGCATAAAAGAAAAAATAAAGGAAAGAGAAGAAAAAGATAATCAGAATATTGGGAAGAAGCAAAAATGGAGAAGAATACACGAAAGAGAAAAGAAAGAGAATTGTAAATTTTGATTTCTGTAATTTGATAAATCTGTACATAAGTCAAATACATACAGTATATTATTATTATTGCATATTGTAAGTAAAAAAATTCGTTTACAAAAGACAACAGAGTCTATTTAAAGTTTTAAACATTCGCTCGATTGCAGAGGGTTAATATCAATTTAATATTGGAGGTAACGTTTGAGACTAAAGACAGAAGTTTTTAATATTGAGAGAAAACCTTTCGAAAAATAAGATATTCTTATGCGAACGGTTTTGTCTTTCAGTCCTTTTGGTTTTAGTGCCATCTCTTTATCAATTTCAACACTTCTGCATTTAAACAGTTGTTTCAGGAATCTTAGGAGGTCTTGTTACAGTTCATCTTCCTTTCCTTTTTTCCTTTATTCATCCCCTCCTGAATTCTGATCAGGTGGAGCCGAACCGGTGACAATTCTTAATAAAAACGAATGACTCCACATCTGTAGGATTACTCACTACCATATTTTCTTCTGTTTTTAAAAATTCTCAAGGTGAAGGCCACATCACTTGACGTCCATTATTCTCCTGCTGACTGACGAAAAAAAACACACAATCAAGACCTTGGGGGGAAAACCTTATCAGTTCTGCTTCTCGAACCAAAATGTTGACTTTTCTCATTGTGAGACAACCTTTTTTGGTATGTTTTCGTACATCGTTGTCAAGTTTTTATATAATTCTTCACATCCTTCAGCATGAATTCGACTAGTTTCTCCAAACCGTATTTATTCTCCCACCCCCAGTCTTTCCTCGCTTCGCTGTCGTCGAAAACCTCCGGCCAGGAATCAGCGATCAGCTGACGACCGTCAGGTTTGAAACTGATCTGAGCGTCCGGGATATGTTTCTTGATTTCCTCGTAAAGCTCCTGCGGAGTGAAACTCATCGCGGTCACATTGTACACCCTATGCCGAAGAGACTCACTCGGAGCGACCAGAAACTCAGTGATGGACCGCAAACAGTCATCGATGTACATCATCGGAAGCCTCGTATTCGCTTTGAGATAACACTCGTACTTTCCGGTTCTTAAAATCTCATGGAAAATAGCGATTGCATAGTCGGTGGTGCCACCCCCGGGGGGATCCGGGGAGATAACACCGGGGAATCTCAAACACCGGAAGTCGAGCCCGAACTTATGGAAGTAATACTCCCCCAGCAATTCAGCATGGACTTTAGATACTCCGTATATTGTTCTCGGTCGTTGGATGGTCACATTCGGTGTTGGGTTTCTCGGTGAGTCGGGGCCGAAAGCTCCGATCGTGCTGGGGACGAAAATCTTCAATTTGTACTGCTTCGCCAACTCGATTACGTTATGCAACCCTTCTATGTTTACCCTCACCGCGAGGGGGACATTCTGCTCGCCGATTGCGCTTAAAAGCGCGCTGAAATGTATGAGCCAGTCTATCCTGTGAGACACAACGATGTCCTGCAGACCTTTAAAATCTAATATATCCGCGAATATATACGGACCGCTCTCCGCCACCTGTTTCGAAGGTTTGATTATGTCCGACATGATCACATTTTCCACTCCGTATATTTTCCGGAGGTATTTGGTGAGTTCCAATCCGAGTTGACCCAAACTACCGGTTATGAGAATCCTCGGGGGTTCTTTTTCCAAACTCCCGGATGCAAAATTGAGTCGATTTTTAATAACAGTTCGTTTTAATATACCCGGTAGAAGTTTCGCCGAACGACCGAACATGTTTATATTTTCTCGCGGTGAACAACCGAACGATGAGTTCTCGAATGAACTGTACTGTACCTACCACTGCTTGATCTGACTCAAGACTGGCTCATTCAGGCTCGATACCTTATGTTTAGGTACCGCTTGCCGCGCAGTGGAATTTATTCTCAGGGCTAACGAGTTTTTTTGTTATGTTCGATCAGTCACGTAAGTTATTGTATATGCATGATTTAAGGAGCCCAATGGACGTCCTTCATACAGATTATACTGTCTTGGAGACACTCAAATTCGGCGGAATTTCGAAGGATGTGTTTTCCCATTGCGGGGATGAAAATAACAGATATGCTTTCTCTTGAAAGTGATAAGATAGTGGGATGTTATAGGGAAAGTGAGGAAAAATTAGAAAATAAGCAAAAAGGAAAGCTTTCGTTTGGCTTTTTCAAGAATTCCTCTTTTGCATTACAAATTCGAAGAATCATCTAATAAAAATTTTAAATCCGCGATTTTTAACTGCAAATCTGCGTTTTTTTTTATTGTGCTGAGTTGAGTTTTTGAAACCCGGTCGACATGAAAAAAATGCTGACGTTAAGCATAAATTTTCTAAAATCAGACGTTTTTTGCTTTATACTCTGTTCTATTTTAATTTTTATTGCAAACTAATCCATTCAAATTAAACGTTAGTTACATAACTATATCAATTCCTAAGAAGCTGAAAGTGGGTTCAGAGTATAATTATACAAGAAATGTCAATTGTCCTCAAAAATCGGATGTCGGGAAAGGAAATTATGCGGGGTCAAAGGTCAAAATAATTAGTTTTTCGACATTTTCACCAAGTTTTGTCGTAAAAATAGCTCGGAAAAAAATTGTAGAGGATAAAATTATCTATAAAAAATATATCAATACTTTTCTTTTTAAAAGCAACCGTTTCTAAGATATAACGATTCAAATAATTGAGTTGTACGACATCCAAAGACTTTTGACTTTTTATGTATATAATTTGAACAATTTGACTAAGTTTTAACTTAGGAATTTTTGTAACCCCTCATTTTTGACCTAATTTGACTGGACTAAATTTGTCAGCTTTAATTTTGGTGCCCCTTCGAAAACGAGCTTTGGGTTTTGAGTATTGAGAAATAAGCTGTAAAAAATACCGACAGAGAATCAGCAATCAGAAAGAGTTAATAGTCATTTAACCCTTTGCGGTGGTATAAAATTTGAGGATGGGTACTTATTGGTCGGAATTAACCCTTTGAAGTCGTATAAAATTTGGAATGGGTATCTATGGGTGGAATTAATTTTTGTAGAAAGAGTAGGGATACATATACATAATATTCAGTAATATTTAGTTATATTTTAACAAGAGAGAATCTCTAATTACTCCTAAATACAATTTATAGTTATAAATATATTTATAATTATATTATCTCCATTCGATGGAGCATCGTATTAGTTGATGAAAAGGTTTAATAGAAATTGCGGAAAAGTATAAACTTATATAGGAATGCATACAGTATAAGATATACAGTATCCTACAGTAACTAATTCATCGTATTAGTTCGTGAATAGGTTCGTCAGACATTGAGGTTCCCTTAAAAATAGTATAAACTGATATAGGAATGCATACAGTATAAGATTCGTATATATTCGTATAGTTCCTTGCTGTGGTGGCTGATAGTAGATATACGACTACAAAGGGTTAAACTGATGTAGGAATGAATACAGTATAAGACATACAGTATCCTACTGTAATTAATTCACCGTATTAGTTCATGAATAAGTTCTTTAGGCATTGAAGTTTCTTTAAAAAAAAGTATAAACTGATATAGGAATGCATACAGTATAAGATTTGTATATATTCGTATAGTTCCTTCTTGTGGTGACTGAGAGCAGGCATACGACCGCAAAGGGTTAAAAGAAAGTTTAATTATTGAAAAACTTATAAAGATTGTTCTTTTTCAGATAATTTCAGCAAATACCATTTAAGAAAGAAATGAAATTCGTTTGCCTTCATTCTGCCAGGCTTCGTAATAAACCCCGACCTTCAACAAATATGCAAAAAGCATTATATGTCGTAAAACACACTCGCAAAGCGGTATTTCTGTATTCGTCCATACGATTGGATTAGAATGGAGGTGGGTCTCCAATTCCCGCTCGTGCGGATTTAATTTGGTTTGTTTATGGGACAGACAGTGGCGTATTCGGGGCGGCCATTTCCCCGAAAGGGTTCGCCCGAGGAAAGAACAGCCTTTTAGAATGGGAAACAGATCGGCGGGGAAAATAAACAAATGACGGGGGATAAATGAGAAAAATAAATTTCAAAAACAAAGAAACTTTCATTTCATAATGGATTTATTTAAGTGTCGATTTTTTTAATGGTTCAAACTCTAAATCCAGCCCTTTTTTGATTACCATGTTTTCAAAAAAGGCTACATTTTTTAAGTGTGCCTTATATTTATAATGTCTACAACTTTTTTGAAGAGTGAGTATTCATTTTGGGGGTTGAGGACATTGTTTACAATGCATCTAACCTTTGTTGTTTTGACTTTTCGCGTTGTCTGTCGTTTCAGAGTATAAAGTTTTAAGTCATATAGGAGAAGGATCATTTTCTGAGGTGTTAAAATGTCAGGAACGGGAAACTGGAAATTTATACGCCGCCAAAAGGTTGAAGAAAGATTATCACTCGTAAGTAGCGACTGTTTCTTTGAGTGCGTACACTCACCGTAAAACTATTTACGGTTATCATTTACGGTTTCGTATATCGTGGAATGAAATTTTCAACCGGGCGTAAAATTATAACCCGAGCATACAAGAATCAACCCGCTCAACTTTCACCCTTATATCGACTCTTTGGCATAGTTTAACCCTATGACTACCGAGAAAAACACTTCGCGCGAACTCCCAACTGAGTCTGAGAGACACACCCATTAATTTTTACTTTTTAAATCATTTTTTATACTTTTTTCGTTCATGGCTGGTGCATTGGGTTAATATTTTAATATACTGACCAAATTTCATGGGTTTCATAATTAAAAAAAAATATCCATCGTTCTCACCTCACAAACCAGACAAATTATCTCATTATTTTTTCTCTGTCGTCAATTTCTTTGCACAAACTTCTAAAATGAGACCATTTCATGTTATACTCAAAATACAAAACCCAAAATTTATTCCCATTTTGAGGGAAGTTAATGTTTGGATGGACGGTGTTCCCTAAAAGTGATCAACTGCTCACTTATCGCCCCACCATCATTCTTCAAATAATTATTCCGCACTTCAAAACATTCCTTTATTGGTTTTTTAATTGTTTTAATTAGTGTTTAATTCCAAAAAATTAAAAAAAAATATTTTTAAACGGTTTTATTTAACTTGGTTTCGTGTCTGTCTGTATATCTCTCTGTTTGTATGTCTGTCTATCTATCTGTCTGTTTATCTCTCTGTCTGTCTATCTCTCTGTTTGTCTGTCTGTTTATCTCTCTGTTTGTATGTCTGTTTATCTCTCTGTCTGTCTGTTTATCTCTCTCTCTCTCTCTCTCTCTCTGTCTGTCTGCCTGTCTGTCTGTCTATCTATATACCTACCTATCTGTCTGTCTGCCTGTCTGTCTGTTTATCTCTCTCTCTGTTTGTCTGTCTGTCTATCTCTGTTTGTGAAAAATGTTGGAGTAAACAAACAGTGGAGTTCCGCAAAGTGAGAATATTTAATACCCTGAGGTGGGCCAGAAAATTTCTCGCGAGAAAATTTATACCTCTCAAACCGTCCGACCAAATTTGTGATAGTTATTAAAAAATGATAAAAAAACATAACAAAGTGAAGAAGTTAGAAGAAATAATATTCACAAATAACTGAAAAAATAGCAAAAGAGTTAAAGAATCTCTGAGTGCCCTGAAAACGTCAGTTCGGACGAGATTATAAAGCATTACATAACTTTATATCTTTGATCGTACCTCTCGAGCGACTCCTAAACATTTTGTTTTTCCCCCCAAAAACAGATTAGCAGAAGTAACCGAAAGTCCAGAGGTGATTGCCATGAGGAAGCTGAGCCATCACCCGAATATTTTACACATAATAGAATTTCACGTGTGAGTTGAATATGTCCACAGTATTTCCCAATGATAATCTACATAAATATGCTGACTCACCACTTTTACTCTAACGAATTCCATTTCTTTTCCAGAGATCCCATTCCAGGAAAAGTAACATTTATCTTCGAATTAATGGATATGAGTTTATATGATATGATGAAAAATAGAAAAAGGTGAATGAATGCTCGATTTCTAATATTTCATCTGTGCAACTGTTACGTAACGTTCAACTGACATAATCGAAAGCGGTCTTTTCACCTAATTTTGCCACGTGCGATTTGTTATGTAAGGAGTCGGAGTTAAAAATATTTTATTATAAAACAAAAACGTATTTATATTGTTTAAAAACTGTTCTCTTTCGAAACAGAATTGATTGTACGGTATAACGAATTCGATAAGAATTTCAATATTAAACTGACAAACGAAATTCTTTAAATAATATAATACAAAAAACAATTCCCTATAATCTAATAATCACTAACGGGGATAAAATTTGGAATTCATTTTGAGCTTAATGCGGTTTGGGCAGTGGAATCTCAAATCTCTCCTCTGAGTTTGGATTATTGCTGATGAAAACATTTGAAAAATTTCGTTTCCACCGCCCTGAAATGGGAATAAACTACTCACTAATATTTTTTTTTGTATAGGCCGATGCCAGAAATTAGGGTAAAACGGTACTTATATCAGTTACTCAAAGGACTAGATCATCTTCACCATCATGGCATTTTCCACAGGGACATAAAGCCGGAGAACATACTCATAAAGGTAAAATACAATCGTTCTACTCCGACCGACTCTCATTCTGACTCGATTGTGTTTTCTCTCGCTCCAGAATGAAGTGATCAAATTGGCCGATTTGGGTTCTATAAGGGGGGCATACAGTCGTCCTCCGTACACTGAGTACATATCGACGAGGTGGTACAGATCCCCCGAGTGCTTACTCACGACCGGATACTACGGCCCCAAAATGGACGTCTGGGCTTGCGGTTGCGTCTTTTACGAGCTGTTAACGTAAGTGCAAAAAATGCCCGATCGGGGGATGAGATCATGGTGTAGAGATTTTCCCTTGATATTATATATATATATAATAAACGACTTAACAGTTAAATCCCTGAGATCAAATGTTTTAGTTTGCGCGGCAAAGAGAAATGGACATGATCTTGCAAAAGTACATACAATAACCAGATAAACAAATGGCGGAATGATAATTTCGAATGCCAAAACTCACATATTAATGCAGTGGTTTCCAACCTTTTTATACCGGCGCCCCGTTAATTTATCTAAAAATCAAATTTCATAAATACAGTACCGCTCAAAAGTATTTTGACAATAAAAGAATTAAATACAAAGTGAAATTTCATTGGATTTAAACATTTATAAATATAATATTAATTAAATAACGGAAGTTTATAAGGAATTATAAAAGATAACCGATAAAAGCTATGATAAAAGAAAGAACGGAATATCTATGGATTATACTATAATTATATCTTCTGATAATAGAGCTAAGAGTATTAAAGAAAAAGCAGAAGACTAAGAATTATATATGAATATAATATTATTTAAAAAGCAGATTAATTAAATAAAAGAAGATACAAAGAGTTTATCTTTAGAATTATATAATAATAGAACTAAGTATAAGTATTAAAGAAACAGCAGAAGACTAAGAAGAATGTTATGTTTTGTATATTTTGTTATTTTAAGCGAAAAATATCAATATTAATAGTATTGTTAAATAAATAATATATAATAATAAAATCTTATAATTTGTAGTATATTTTGTAGATTTATATTTTGTATTGTCAAAATACTTTTGAGCGCTACTGTACTTAACTGATATTATAATTTATTTATGGTTCTGCAAAGTAACATACAATATGTAAAATATAATATATTTATTATAAGAAATGTAATAATGGGATGTTTTAGCGTTTGT
Source organism: Brueelia nebulosa (assembly GCA_028293925.1). NCBI lineage: Eukaryota > Metazoa > Arthropoda > Insecta > Psocodea > Philopteridae > Brueelia > Brueelia nebulosa. Next base: position 86,976 of record JAQIBA010000224.1, read on the forward strand.
ACTCGAAAAATTCGGAGCGAGGATTGTATATTACGTATATTGCTGATTCATTTTTTTGATACCTATTCGACTTTTCTGGTTTGTATTCGAAAATTATATTTTGTAAACAACTACACGCCCTCCTTGCAACAGTCTCGCGCCTCACAGGTTGGAAACCACTGTATTAATGCCTTTCGATAAACGATACCGGAAAAAAGTTACTGAAAACAGTGGGAATAAAACTCCGCATTAAATTTCTGTCTCACAATCAAATTAAACATTTAAATATTTAACCCATTGAGTACCAGAGAAATTTAGGAACGTCTGCCTTCGGTTTTCTTTCGAAGAACACATGTAATTATTTTAAGTTAATGATACAATATTGTAATGGCATTTACTGCAATTTTTATATAAACCGGTTAAGCGGTTATACCGTATATATACGCATCATGATTTTTTTTGGTATAATAACGTTTTCAAAAAATGTTACCAAATGTTGAAAAGTATTAATTATTCATTAACATAAAATAATATGGAATTGACGTTAAAAAAAATTACTCAATGGATACAACGAATAAATACGCTGAATACAAAAATACGAGGCCGCTTAACGGGTTTAAAAAAAACAGTGCTGAAATTTTGGAATACTATACTACGAGATATCACGTAGCTGGTACTCAAAGGGTTAAATGAGAAACTCCACCCGAAATCATTTAGGGCGGAGTTTTCCAAACTGAGAATACAATACGTAACTCATAAACACAATTATTATTGCTGTCGTTTAATAATTAAACAACTATTATAATATATAATAGATTTTATTGTTTGCGGTTTTTAGTTAAATGGAAGAGAGGCGACATATCATCAAATATTACTGATAAACTTTGGAAACCACTGTTATTTGGGGTTTAAAATGGTTTAATTTGATTTGAAAAAAGTCCATATTTTTTGCCGCGCTTGTTTATAATGTGTTTATAATGAGAGAAATAAAATCGGTGGCGAAATTTAAATGAGCATAACGTTTCGATCCCTTCTGAAAAGAAATAATTATATATATTATTTCGACGAAAAACCTCAACAAATATGTGTTGTGTTTTCCAGGACAAAGCCATTATTTCCCGGCACGAACGAAGTGGATCAAATAACGAAAATTCACGACGTCCTGGGAACTCCTCACACGAGACTTCTGGCTAAATTTTATCGTCAGTAAGTATGTGGAGGTCTGAACCAACGATCGACACATAAAAAAAACGGTTTTGACCGTCCGAAGACAGTAAAGGCATCGCTGACGGAGACTCGTGAAAAATCAAAAAAAAATGATTGTCATTCTCGTTCATCCTGAACAACGAGAAAAGAACAAACCGAAAATAAATCCATTCATAAAAACATTACACCCGTAAAATCCCAAGAAAAATACGTAAAACAATTTATTATATTAAAATATAACCTATAAATATATACCTGCCCTGTTTGTTCCGTAAAATATATTGACGGGGGCGAATTACAGAACCCCTCTTTTTAACAGTGGGTAACTATAGATCGAAACTAAAAATATAAAAAAACTTTCAAATATACTAAACATATATACATAATGTATTTCTCGGGATTGAAATTAATAAACGCGAATTTCGCCAACGATTGACTTCCCGTCAATGCTTACAACTAATCACATACAACAATAATACACTCATAATTTCCCTTCAAAATTAATAATAATAATCGGAAGTTCAATAAAATTAAACAATATACTAAACCTGCGATTAAAATAATGAAAAAACATAACACCCAAATTAAAATTGATTAACTACTGGAGATGTTTTGTCCTGTTCCATTTTTTTCTAGCAAGTCCCGAAACTGTGAGTACTTTTTCCAAAGCAGAGCGGGCACAGGCCTGGCTTGTCTGGTGCCCAACCTCAGCGATCACGGCCGCGACATCCTCAAGCAAATGCTCACCTACGATCCCGAACACAGGACGAACGTCCGGAGACTTCTCGAGCACCGATACTTCAACGAGTTAAGGTGAGTGGGACCCCCCCCCCTCCCTCGCGACCCCCAGTATGCACCGCCCCCTTTTCCTCTTCCAGGGATCAGGAGCCGGTCTCGGTGAAAAAACCGATGTCGGTGTCTCAGAGCTTCACGAAGGAATGGCGGAACCCTCTCCTGCTCAGCCTCATCACGTCGGGGGAAAAGAAGAAGAAGACAAGGCTACTCAAAAAGCGGGCATCACCTCAGAAAAGCATAAAACAGAGCATATCGACCTCCACCCAGTCTCTCACCGTCTCGGGGAATCTCCTCTCGAGCACGAGCACCAGCAAAACCCTTCCGATGTTGTACGGGGCGCAAGAGGGGGGAAAGTTTTCGGGCTCGACGCTGGGGGGCAAGAAGCTGGAGAAAACCCACAGCGGTTCCGATGAGCAATTGCTGACGATGAGGTCGTGGGCTGCAGATCGGACTCACCCGAAACCTCGCACCGAAGTCAAGGTGAGCGCGCCCTCTCGGGCTAAGGGTAGCGGAAAGGGAATGGTCCTCCACCCGGTTTGTCTTTCAGTGCGAGTCGAGGCCAATGAAACGGAAAACGTCGCCGCAGCTCCCCAAAGTGATGAAGGTGCACAATAAGCAGTCTCCGGTCAACGCGTCAGGTCACCCCTGCTTTGAGTCACAGCCTAAGGAAGTTTTTGATTTCGGGAGGTGAGACCTAAAAAGAGTAACAGTTACTTTCACTTACTGTGGGTTAATCGTTGATACTCTTAGACTTTTCTTTAACCCCTTGGTACTCAACCTTTTTCTCACTTGGGGCAAACTTCCGTTGATAACATCGCGACATACAACCAAAAAAAAAAACTTCCAATTTATATTCATTACTTCATTCTTATTTCTGTGAGGCGCAAACCTATCCTTCACAAATTTTCACTCGGGGCCACTCGAGAGGGCTCGGTGGGTCAAATTTGCCCACAGGTTGAGTATCAAGGTTTTAACCCTTTCCACTCATTTTCTCGCAATTCTTCTTAAATCTTTCACTTAACCCATTGAATGCCAACTAGGAAATATCTCGTATAAAGAGTATAAAACTTCCACCTACGAGATAACTCGTAGTGAGATTTTTAATACAGAAGTTTTAGCAAAGGAATTTTATACAGAAATACCAGTAGAGGAATTTGATACAGAAATATCTGTACGGAAATTTTACACAGAAATATCAGCAGAGGAATTTTATACACAAATAACAGTAGAGGAATTTTATACAGAAATATCAGTACAGGAATAATTTTATACAGAAATATATCTGTACAGGAATTTTATACACAAATAACAGTAGAGGAATTTTATACAGAAATATCAGTACAGGAATAATTTTATACAGAAATATATCTGTACAGGAATTATATACACAAATAACAGTAGAGGAATTTTATACAGAAATATCAGTACAGGAATAATTTTATACAGAAATATATCTGTACAGGAATTTTATACACAAATAACAGTAGAGGAATTTTATACAGAAATATCAGCAGAGGAATTTTATACACAAATAACAGTAGAGGAATTTTATACAGAAATATCAGTACAGGAATAATTTTATACAGAAATATATCTGTACAGGAATTTTATACACAAATAACAGTAGAGGAATTTTATACAGAAATATCAGTACAGGAATAATTTTATACAGAAATATATCTGTACAGGAATTATATACACAAATAACAGTAGAGGAATTTTATACAGAAATATCAGTACAGGAATAATTTTATACAGAAATATATCTGTACAGGAATTTTATACACAAATAACAGTAGAGGAATTTGATACAGAAATATCAGTACAGGAATTATATACAGAAATATATCTGTACAGGAATTTTATACAGAAATATCAGTAGAGGAATTTGATACATAAATATCAGTAGAGGAATTTGATTCAGAAATATCAGTACAGGAATTTTATACAGAAATATGTGTGCAGGTATTTTATTCAGTGACGCCAGCTACGAGTTATCTCATAGTTGTTTTTATTTTAATAAAGATTGCAGTAAATGCCATTACAATATTGTATGGGCAACTTAATGTATTCTTCGAAATAAAACTTTTGCACCCAGGATGAGACACTCTAAATATGTCTGACAGTCAATGGGTTAAACTGAAACATTTCTGTAAATTCAATAAAATCATTTAGGCCGTTTGCAAACAAACAAATAAGCGTAATTTGCACTGGTTGTGGCAAACAAATAAACTAACAGTTAATTGTTTAATACAATTTTTGGTAGTTTTGGAAATGTATAATAATTTCGTGTTGGCTGTTAATATCGTTATCATTTACGAGTGGAAAGGGTTAAACGGTGAGGCAAATGAAAAATATTTTCCCTCTGTACACGTTTTGAATGTCAACGCTCACTCTGTTTATTTTTTTTTTCCTTTCTAAGTGTGACGTTGCCCAACATTGACTTGCGTCGTTCGGACCACATCGTTCAAAGGCGGTTTCATCCAGTGAACTATTCGTCCTCTTTTAGCCCCAACAAACTCAACATTCTTTCGACAATCCCCGAACGGGGTAAAAATCAAGGGATTCGCGGTGAATCCCCGACCGATTCCAGCAGCACCGAGGGAGTCATTAAAAAGCCCAGAGGCCTTTAGCAAAAAAAGGAAAAAAAAACAACAACCCCCCCATACCACCCCATCCCAAAAAAAAATTTATCGTGAGTTAAAAAAATTGACATTAAGACTATTATTTAGTATATAACTGAAAAATAGAAGTAATAACTGAAACCCTATGGTTTAAAAATATATAATATGGAAAAACTTTATATATCGATTATTTTCTCACCTGTCGAAGGCACAGAATAACCCCTTTCCCTCCTCAGAGCTCAGACGATAACAAATCGTTCTTCTTTATAACTACGTTCAGCATTCCGGGATTGCTTTCCCAAAAGCTGGAAAACAAAGAAAAAAATAATGAAAAATCATTCCGGGTTGGAGGAAGTTTTCAAGGGCTGCCAACCTAAGATTCCTCTGCTCCAGTCTTTTCTCGATGACCGGTTTGATTTTGGACTTTCCTTTGAAACTGTGCTGTCCCCTTCCGGTGATCAGATACAAATTCACCGAACTGTCCGTCTCCTTTTTCCTCATCTCCTTTATGTGATGGTCCAGAAAGAGATCGACGATTTGTAGTGCTTCCGGGACGTAGAGAAAATGGAGGTCGACTTGTATGTCCAGTTTGCTACCCTTATCGTCGAAGAGGGTCGACGGAAACGGTTCTCTGCTCATTTCTCGAAGCTTTTCTTTGTACAAGCTCATCTGGAAAGTGTGTAACGTTAAGCTTTTTTACATTTTCAACCGGGTTATGTTCAAATTTTGAACGTACTAAATGAGAGAAATACGAAGCGACGGCGTAGCTTTTCTTTCTGAACGCCTCTTGAGCGAATCGGGCGCACTCGTTTCTCCTCTGATGTAAAAGCGCAGTTTTCTGTCGATACTCAGCAGGATTCACCACCAAAGTATTCTTCTCCGGAGTTTCTTTCTTCTTCGACTTCGACTTGACGATCAGTATCGGTTTTTTCACGTTGTCCACGTTTTTCTGAAACAGATAGTCCCGGCAATGCACCAAAAATCGCCACCGTGTCGAACCCCATTCTTCAAAACCGAAACCAACCAAACAAAAATACCTTGAGCTTTTCCGATTTCGCCTGTTCTAATAATTTATTTCCATGTGCGGCTAAAAATTCGGGCGCAACAACAGTGATCGAGGACTCGTTTTCTCGAGCTGAGAGGATTTCCACTGTTTTTTGGAATGACCTCCCCTCGCTTTCGAATAATTCTAAAAGCATTTTCTTGTCCATGTTGGGATAAGCTTCGAATAGAAGCTGTTTAGAAAGTTTGTTTGCGATCGTTTCTCGTGTGTTTTCATGCAATTGAGCCTTAAATGCAAAACAAATAAAAATAAAAAAATAATAAGAAAACAAAATAATGACATATGGGATTGCGTCATGCGGCTGTGATTAACGTATAAGTGTATACAGGTTTTTCCTTGGTTTTCCCATTTCAGAGTGTATTAGTATTATAAAAAACATGCGATTTTTTCACGTTGTGGAGGTTTACTTTTACGCTTTAAATATTAATCTGGGAAATTTATATTTTATCTCCTCTTTTGACATCTGTATTTCGTATTTATCTTTTTTTCAAGTAATCTTATATTGAAAGAATATACAAATACTGTTCTTAATAATATCCCTTAATTAAAAATAAAATACACATCTCCGGGTAAAAAATGATATTTATTTGGATAACTTTTCGCATGCACGGGTGTATCAAAATTGTTTTGGTCCTTACTTGGTCTTGTTTGTACAACAACATGGCGAGTTCCATGTCCATGATTTCCCGAAGGTCAGGCTGTCGGTACTCGAACTCTTGTTCCTGTAGGGCCGTCGCGAGGAGTTCGTCTTCCTTCATTGTTTTATCGTAAGAGTTCTGGAGTTCTTCCAGTTGTTGATTAACGTTTTCCAGCCAACAATCGTAGATTTGCTGAGCAAGGGAGAGCGGAACGTTGATCACGGGTAGGAAATCTGCAAAATTGAAATAACCCTTTACCTCTGAGGAAATATGGAGACCAATTTTCGAGACTTACTCGCTGCCTTTTCAGCGGTGCTCGGATCGGAGGGTCCGAAGTGTTTCGTCAAAGTCTTGAAAAATTCTTCGTCGATTTTCATTGGGATCATTTCTTCCTCCTCCCCTTCGCTCTCCTCAGCTTCTTCCTTAGCTGAAACCCCGAAATCTTCATTCTCTGGGGTCGTGTCGATGGGTTCATCCCCGAATTCGATTTCTCCGTGACGTAATTTCTTCAGGAACAACGTCCTGTCCTGGTATAGTTCCTCATTTATGTGAATGCTGTTTTCGATTTTTTTTTTCAGAAACTGAGACAGCTCACTTGAGGTTCCTTTTTTATCTTTTCTTCTTTTGATTGTTTTCTTCCCGTCGCTGATTACGTTTTGAAGGGAAGCATATTCCGCCTCGCTCATTGCTTTCGCTTCGTTATACGTTGGGGGTTTTTGCTCCGGTTGAGAACACTCATCCAATTCGCTTAAATTCTGAGGTGATTCCAGTAGAACTTCTATCGCCCATAGAATATTACCTTTGCACTTATCGAGTATATCCGCGAGGTGTTCTTTCGGGATTGAGGGAAACATCCCGGTCAAGCTTTCCACGGCGTTTTCCTTCTCCAGCGATTCCATTTCTTCCGCGTCCAGTGTCATGGAACTTTTGTCCAGCATGAGAACTTCCGAGACGTGAGTTGTCTGCCCCGTTTCCTTATAATTCTCGTTTATGTTCCTATTCTGTGGCGTCAGTTTCACGATTCCGTTTTCGTCTTTTTTCCAAAGATCAAAATCACCGTGAGAAGTGTTCGTGGAAGATTCCGTCTTATGAACGAACTTTCTTTGAGGTTTCGGCAAGTTCTGTGCTTCCTTCTCCGGAGGCTTCCTGCTCACGTCGTCCCAGGAAGACGTGAATGGGATTGACGCCCAGGATAACTCCACGCTCCGGAGCAACTCCTCCGGGGACTTATCCCTCTGTATACCTGTTTTCCTAATGGCACCCAGTAAGGAGTTCTTCGGTCTCGCTTGTTTCGGTGAGGAATCGTTTTCGGAACTCACACTCGCGGGGTGTTCCCAAGAGCAGACGATATCTTCGAATTTATCACGTTTTGAGGGGCCCCATTCTGAGGGGTCCTCGCTGTTGGGTGGAATGGATGGGAGGGGTACTTCTTCGAGATCCGGACTCTTCTTACAGTTTTCAATACTTGGTGGTTTAACTTCCGTTTCTTCCTGACTGTATTTCTTCACAAGCATTTCTAAAAGGGATTCGTTGATGGATACGCCTCCTTCCGGTTCTACGATTTTCGGAGTATCTTCAATGCGTTTTTTCATTGTATTAAGAAGAGAATCTGAAATTTCTACTTCCGATGATTTCGCAGGATCGGATTCGTTTCGTTCTTCTTTCCCTGTTGCTCTTTCTAAATTGCTCATGAGAGCTTCTCTGAGGGATTCCTGCAGGGTCAACATTTGAGTTTCTTGTTCTTCCGAACTGGACGAAGACCCTTCAGGATTTGGACTCTCTGTGCCGTCGAAATTTATAAGACTCAAATCGTCCTGACTTAAATTGGCGGAAGTTGCGTTTGTTCCAAAATCAATGAGGGACAGCTCCTCCTGGCTGGAAGTCAGCTGAATCTTGGAAGGTTTCCCCCCCACGGCCCCTTCCCTCTGTTCCCGATTCTCTTCCTCGTCGTCGCAGTCTTCCCACAGATCTTCACCGTCGACGAATCGACCGGGTTCCCCATATTCGAAGTATCTTCTTATTTCTTTCCATTTTTGCGGCTCCGCTTCCGTATCCGTTTCGCATTCGCTCGTTTCCGACGCGTTCGACGAGGACATCGTGTCCGGTTCAACGGATTCCGAACAAGAATCTCTTCGGGGTTCGCAGTATTTAGGCACAGGTTTGATCACATTCTTGTCGAAATAGGCAGATTGTTGGGTTTCGGGCACGGTGGGAGGAACATTAGCTTTTGGCAGTGGTAGAATATTTCCCTGGAGTTTTCTCATTCTGCTGACGACCTCCGGTATGGGTACTCCGCTTTCCAAAACCTTTTGCTTCGAGACGGGATCCATTGTCTTCCCGTATTCCGCGAAAAACTTGTTCAGCTCTTCCAACTGTTTTTCTTTGTCTTCTGTTATCTCCAATCCGGCGACCTGATGGCGATTCTTTTTCTTCGCTCCGTTTTTCTTTCTTTTCGGTTTCTCAGGCGCATCTATCACAGAGTGCTGCCTATGCTGAGCGAGGACGGTGTTCACCGGAAGGCCTTTTTCCTGTGCGACCTGAGCAGCAGCTCCAGCATGTTTATACTTCAATCCAAACAATTTTAGTAACTTATCACCTGTCCAGCCATGTTCGTATCTCTCTAACATCTGCCTGATTTTTTCTCTTGGCACTGAATGAACGTTTCTTTTGGAGAGTTCGGCCTCTTTGAAACGCCAATCTGTGACAGGTTCTAAAACCTCTACTAAATACCCATGCTCCACAGCCATCACCACATATGACTGCATCTCCCAAGCCTGGGTGTTAGTGTTATCTACAACTACTGGGTTGATTCCCCTTTTAAGAGCTTCTGAAACTCTTTTCTGATTCCAGTTGTGAGCTTGTGGAAGTTGATTGAAATCGTAAGCATAAATTCCTCTCCCCAGCAAAATAAAATAATCGTCTGTGCTGAAAATATGCTGACTAAGTTCATTACCAGTCACCAGGCTCACGACAACTTGAGCTAGATGAGTTTTCCCAGATCCTGGCACACCTCTCATTAATATCATCACCTTCACACCATTATTAACCAATTGCTGAATTTTTGTAATGATTCCACTGGCTTTTTTCAACTCTGCTGTATTTGCTGATCTTGGAGTTGACCTACCACTGTCTGATTTTTTTAGTTTAACTATTTCTTTCCTGTGTGGAGGTATCATTGTTAACAATCCAGGACTTTGAGGTTTGCTTTTGTAATGCCTTTGCCAAATTTGACCGGATGAGAGAGAATTCGTACTGTAGTGGGTTGGATTGTTCACACCCATTCCTCTTCCCTCTCCTGATTTTTCAGGTTTTAATGTTCCTGGTAAACTCTTTGCTTTATTCTTAGTTCCTCCATCCTTGTGTTCATGTTTGGAGGATTTTTTCTTTTTATCACTTTTCCTTCCACTTAAAAACATTAGTGCTTCTATAGCTTTGTGAACTGGAAAAAAAAAATTCAGGTTTAAACAGTAATAAATTTGATGTGATGTCAAAACATTTTTGTAATATTCTCACAATACCTAATTGATAAGAAATAGATAAAGTGTTTTGACATTTCTGACAGAGTCAATGAACAAAGAAAACTGTGCTTCACAGTGAGGTCTTTTACATTATGATAATAACTGCCTTTTCCCATCTGCTTTATTTTATGTTGCTGTTTCTTTTTAAAAAGTAATTTAAATATCAGCATGAATACAAAGCAGTCTCAGTAATTAAAAAAACTTCTTCAGTAAAATAAAGAATCTTAAAACAGACAAAGACCTTCATATAATCATTGAAGCAAAGAATTTGTGATAGTGTAAATCTATTTTTTTAATGCACCATGAGGAAAACTATTGATAATTGGAAGAAATTAAACACTCTTTTCAATTATACTTGATTGGTTAATGAATTCTTACCAATCAAGTCAATTATAGAAATAATGAAGAATATTGTTTTTAGATAACCACATATTCGTCATGGAAATTACGCGCAATACAAAACCAAAGGTAATAATTGTTGATAAGAATAGACGTTTTTATCTAAAGACATTCCAACAAGTTAAATCCAGAAAAAATCTTGATGTAAAAGTAAAGGGCGTGGTGGATTCTGCCTTAAAATTAGATTTTCAGGTACTAATAAACTACTTACTATCCCACTGACAGGTATGAGCGACGGATGCTATTAATGCAAGATCAAAACTATCTTGAAAAGTTTCGTACAAACTTCTAATGACATGCTCCTTAAATTTAGAATCCCCTGCTTTATGATTTATATTGCTTTTCTTCCCTGGTTCGCCCTTATGGGGTCGAATTTCTACGAATTGAAGGGAGTTACGTTTTTGCGACATTTTATTTCATTTTATTTAAGACAAAGCTATTCATGAATGAACATAATAAAGAACAGATTCGCTATAAAACTGTCATGCTTTCACTGTTTTAACACGTTCACCAGTAACTTACTGTTAACAACACATAAATATTTACCAGTATAATTTATTTTTTCCCCCACTGAGAAAATTACGAGAAACAGTACTGCCAACCTTTCTACATCATTCCGCCATTTTGGCGTTTTGCAAAATTTTAAATTTTTTTCATGGGAACAAAGATTCACGGTTTTGAAAATTTGTTTTGTTTATTTTTTCGTCGTTAGTAAAAATATTTTTTTCAGGGGAAGAAAAATTAAAAGCATTTGCTAGTATTTAAAAAATTGATTGAAAATTACACCCTAAATTATTTAGGGTTTTTGTAAATAATCAGCAAGGCGTTGCCTAACGTGCAATAGTACGAAAACAAAAAAATTCATAGTTTTGAGTTAAAATAAATTTTTTTAATTATTCAAATTGAGAGCTCTCACGTTTTCCTGTCGGAATTTTAAGAACATCGTTTTTTTCTTAATAGACTGGTAAACTAATAAATAATGAAGAGTGAGAAGTGCGATTGAAACGCACGAACGCGGCTGAGTCGAGAACATCACCCATTATCTTGGCATTGATTTGTAGAAAAGGTTTGATTTAATTATAAATTTATTAATTGGGCGGGGTGAGTGTAGTAAAAGGTGAGAAACTTGCATTCTCGAAGACAATATTTTAGCATATTTTATTTATTTGATGCACTCATTATTCACCGAATGAAGTTTCTTAGAAGTTATGATGCAAAAAACAGCAATTTTGGGATTTCGTTGAAACCGTTGTGGTTTTTGCGTTTTTAAAATTTTCCAGTTAATATTCCAATCCTCCGAAAATAGCTGGAGAAAATTGTATTTATTTATGTTAATATTTGTTTTGTAATGCAGGATAATTCAAAAAAAAAAAAAAAGGAAAGGAAATACCAAACTTCGTTACAAAATATAGGTCCTTTTGCAATGCCACGATCGAAAAGGCGACACATTAACATAATGGGACCAGAGGATGAAGATAGAATTTTAACCAAAAGAGTTAGAAGTGGGAGGTAGGTAATAATTAAATTGATCAATTAGAACCAACTCTGCAAAAGGCACTATGTTATTATGAAATTAAAAGGTTCAATGAGTAATTTTTACTATAAAAACATATGGTCAATCACATAAAAAAGGCTTATATTTATCCATTTTCAGTTTTAGGTAACCATCATTACTTTAAATTCTTTGTTTTGTGTGTTGCATTTTTATTTGTAGTTAATTTTTATTCACAGTTATACCTCACAAATATTGTTTAGTTTATAATTTCTTTATGGTTTTATTTTTATAAATTTGAAATTAATTTTTACAGTTAAAATAGAAATTTAAAGTATCTGAATTCTTTTATTTGAATGTTGTTTTAGTCCTTCAGCCTTGACATTGTTGAAGCAGATAAACCATCTGAAAGAAATAATGCTGATTTAAGGTTATGTTATTCCATTAAAAAATCTCCCATTTAAAATCAGTATCAATTTTTAAGTGTAATTTAAATTTTAATCATAACTTATAATATTCTTTTATATATAAAAAACATTCAAGAAATATATATTTAACCTTCTGAAGTTGCTAATATGATTTTAATTTGAGATCAATTAGATATTTGATATTAAGTAGCTGTTATTGTGTGATGCTTTTGTGTTTGTTTCATTTAATACATGAGAATATTTTGCTGCTTACAAAATGGTCTATGAAAATGTATGTAACTCCTTTTGAAATGTATATGATTAAATTTAGAAATTTATTTAGTTTCTAATAAAATAGATAAGCCGACCTTGAGGTTTCAAATTGAAGGAAAACCAAAATTCTTTGTTTTTTTTTTCAATAACTTTTATGATCCATTGGCATCTTGTCAATTTGTTTTTTAATGAAAATGATGCAAGGGCTCTTGTATTCTTACACAAGGAATTGTCTTACTGCTAAACATTCAAATTGAAAAATTCTAAACAACGGAGTTATTTATATAATAATTTAACGAAGGTCAGCAGTTAACTGTAACCATCTGCCGGTTTAATAATAGTTTGCATTTTAACTCCTTTAATATCTAAAGAAGAGTTATTGAGAAAGGGTGGTTTTATATTTAAATTTTTGGAATTGAGTGCACTGAATTTTCATTTTGAAACTTTAGGAATTTATAGTCTGTTTTATAAAATTCAATTATGGAAAAGATTAATGGAAAAAAATTGTTTTTATTTTGTGTGTAATTTTTTTTACAACCCAAAAACTCCACCCACATTAGCAATTTTACCAACATAACTTGAATGAAAATGTTGCCACTGAGGAGTGTTTAAATTGAAAAAATAAGCATTGTGCTAAAAATAACCTTGGCTAGAAATGAATAGAATCGTGAGATGGGCAAATTTGAATTTAATGCTCTTTTAAAAATACATAAATTTTTTCAATCTTTAATTTGAGTTTGATAAGAGTTGAGTTAATATTATTTTAAAAATACAGAGTTTATTTAGTTGCAGTGATTGTTTTTCCTGCATGGGGGACTCCCAGAGGTAGACTTTGATTTTCACAGTGGAAAATCCCATGGGAATGAGACATTTTGTTTAATCATTATGTTGTTTCACTTCAGGAGAGTGTCAAAATCTGAGGACTCATCTGCTTTCAATCAAAAAAGATGTCTGGCTTGGTTTCAAGAATACACAACCCCAGATGACCCAGATACTTTAGGTCCTGAAGGGATGGAAAAATTCTGCGAGGATATCGGTGTTGAACCTGAAAATGTAGTCATGTTAGTGCTAGCTTGGAAAATGAATGCTCATCAAATGGGGTTTTTTAGTCAGCAGGAATGGCTCAAGGGACTGATTGAGTTACAGTAAGCATGAATTAATTTAATTCATAAATAAATACATATTTATGATTTTTTTCTTTTTATTTTATTTCAGGTGTGATACAATTCCAAAACTTCAAACAAAATTGGAGTACCTTAGGTCACTATTAAATGACCCAGCAACATTTAAAAGCATATACAGATATGCTTATGACTTTGCTAGAGTCAGTATTTAACACTCAGTTTCATTGATTATTTAATTCATGAAAAGTGAGATCCTTTTTTGTGTGTGTACAGGATAAAGATCAACGTAGTATGGACATAGAAACAGCCAAGGCCATGCTTCAGCTTTTGCTAGGGAAGCATTGGAGTTTGTTCAGCCAGTTTAATCTATTTCTAGAGCAGTCCAAATATAAAGTAATTAATAAGGATCAGTGGTGCAACATACTCGAGTTCTCACGTACCAACAATTCAGATTTAACAAATTACGACGTAGATGGGGCTTGTGAGTGTTGAATTCACTTTGGAATTTTATTTAGAGTACGAATTGACATTTTTTCTGTTTTTTTCAGGGCCTGTTATGTTGGATGAATTTGTAGAATGGTTCAAAACTTCAAAGGAGGGAAGCAGAAGCTGAAGCTGTGCAGAAGTACATTCTGGTGTGCTTTCAAGTGTCATATCTTTTCGTACCAACATGCTTTAAGCATTCACTATACACTTGCATACTTCAATGGTGTTTTTCCTCTTCCCCTTGAGAGACTTGCATGAGTTCAGTTTTTTTTTTTTTTGTTAGAGGAAAATTATAATAAAAGGCCAAATATTATGTTTTTATTGTGTTCTAGCAGGAAAGGTTATGTCATGGCTTATTTAATTTTTAAATTTGAGCACAAGTGAATTTAATATTTTTAAGTGGTTTCATTTCAATAATGCATTCATAATAAATCACTGACTGTCTAAATTTTGGTTTTTTTGTAATCTACTAAAACCTTGTGTCATTCTCCTTTCTGTTGATTGTTGAAAAGTCTCCTTGTAGTTGACTTTCCTGAAAGTATTTTCTCTATTTTTCTTCTGTTTTCATTGAATTGGGGAATATTTAGGTCTTGGGTGGCAAATCTTTTTTTTTGGGAATTAAAACCTCTTTTTTTTGGTTAACTATTCATAATTTTAATCCTGGGCCATTGGGTTAAATTTGGTTCTGGCAATAAAGTATGTCTTGTGGTATTTTTGCATTAGAAGTAAAGTGGTTTAGCTCATTAGATTGGTTAATTAAGATTTAATTAACAAACATCTGTGACGATTTAAGTTGTGTGCACTTTATGTTAATTATTTTCTATTTAGTTAATTACTGATTTTAATTGTACTCAATTTTTTTGGTAAACCATTTTACTTCTGAGGGCATCTTTTAGTGACCCTATAACTGCACTTGTGTGCAACAAAGAGGTCATTTAGGATTGCTGAGTAGTAATTGTAGTGATAACGTTTAAAGAACCCTTGAAAATAAAAAAACAAGTTTACATATGTAAAATTACTTTATTCAAAGTTTACATAACCATAAAAAGAAGAACTTTAAGCCACAAGGGCTGAAGCTGTACTGGATTCATATTTCCAGTTAGGTGGCAAAACACCCTTGGTTTTGTAGTAGCGTGCAAGTCTGTGAATCCTCGATTCAACAAGAATAAGTCTGAATTTGGAATCCTTATCCTTCCTGTTTCTTTCCAAATGCCTTCTAATAGCTACTGCTTTTTTGATTAAGTAGTATAAATCCTCAGGCAGGTCAGGAGCATGGCCCATTGCTTTCATTATCCTCAAAATTTTATTCCCAGTAACGAATCTTACTTGGGCAACTCCATGTGAATCTCTGAGAATTACACCGATTTGGGAAGGCGGGAGACCTTTTTTTGCCAACTTGAAGATCTGTTCTTTGACTTCATCCGCTGTCAGTTTCAACCATGTTGGTACCGTTCTGCGATACGGAAGTGCACTTTGGGAAATACCCTTCCTGGAAAAAAACAATAAGAGCAATGTATTTCATGTTTAAACCATACGAATTTGCAACCCGCTGGTCAAATCTCGCGGAGAACATCACCAAGTTGCAGTCTTTAAAACTCATTACACTGTTTACTGTAAAGTTTAGAGGGGTAAATACTTCCTGCAGAGAAGTTTAACAAGCAAAAGAAAGATATTAATAAAGAAAAACTCACCCTGGCGAATGCATACGACCCATGTTGGCGAATTAATGAGTTCCGATCACAACAACGTGCCTCGTATCCAATATGGCGTACAGTATGAAGGAAGTGTCAGCGGAAGAAACGTGTAAGTAGTGCGTTCATAGAGAGTGTGTGCAAAAGTAAGTCGTGTCAATAGATTAATGATATGGCACTTAGTTTGAAATTTCTGACGGTTATACAGAACATTTTTGACTTCGGAGATAGAATTAATTAATTTCATAACTAAATTATGCTTAAAATTATAATTTTTTAGTTTATATTTCTGTATTTCTTCTTTTATTTAATTTTCGGGTATTAAAATTTCGACTGTTTTTCTTTTTCGTACCTAATGTTTGTAAATGGCGTCGTGGTTTCTTTTTTTTTTTTTAACGGAAGAGTTAAAATCAAATACGTAAAAGTTTAAGAGCCCAATAAAATATGAATCGTTTCAACAGCTTCATCATTCGAGTCATTACATCCCCCTTCTCGTTCGGACTTTACAAGCCCGAAAAAAGCATTTAACCGAACAGGAAAAACTCAACCCATAATTTTGTCAGCAGTTTCAGCTATAAAACGCTCCCTTTCTAAAAGCGAACGATACGCATGCGCACTCCGTAGCCAAGCGACGCTTTAAAGAGGGTTGTAGGAGTCCTCATGGACGCTGCCGTTCAGTCCTATCGTGAACGACGTTCGCTTGACCTGGCGCATTTCGCTTTCCGGTTTCTTTCTCCTTCGCTTCCGCTATCGCGAAATCTCTTCTTACCCCACCGGTGAAAACCATAAAAAATGTCTTTACCGCAATTTTAGTGCTGCATTCATTTTTTTTATTGTTTCTTTCGAAAGAGAATTGTGAATTAATTAAAATTAGTTTATTGTTCTCGAGGAATAGTAAAATAAAAGGGAGAATGTAATCTCCAAAGGGAAAGTTTTGTGATTTTTAGGTGACAGTGAAAAAAATTTCAGGTACAGATATAGGAGGAATTAATTGAAAGGTAAAAAATAATAACTCGACGATGAATAATTATAGTGGTTTCCGTGCAAAATAATGACCGCCATCAGAGGATGTGTGCTTTTAAGCAAAAAGCGTCCAGTTTTAAAGTTGTTAATTAAACTCTTCATCGTTTGCTGAAATTTTATTTCAGTTTGTAAATGGTTTAGCTTGAAAAAAATTATAGAGCTATATTTTCTACGGTCCTTATTTTCTGATGGTTAGAAAATGGAAAGTCAGAAAATAACGGTTAGAAAATAAGGTAAAAATAACGGTTAAAAAATATAGTTAAAATGACGGTTAGAATATAAAGTAAAAATAACGGTTAGAAAACGGTTAGAATCCAACCCATTGAGCCCCAGACAACTTTAGAGGTTCCATATTGAAGAAAAAATAAAAGTTTAAAAAATATGAAATGAAATACATTTATATTTGACGTAATTTTTAACAAATTTTTATCAAATTTTATACAAATTATACATAAAAAATTCATTTTAATTGCATCAAGACAAATTCAATATCATTTCAAATATAATTTCAATTTTCAATTAATTCTACATTCAGTAATTTCATATAAATCCGATGTATAATTCACCACTAAATAAAATAAATTACAAATAAATGAATAAAACAAACACAGAGAGGCCTATAAAGGTTGCTAAAAATAAAAAATAAAAATAAAAAAATTAATTACTTAAAAAAATATATAATATAAATTAAAAAAAAAATTAATTATGAAATCAAAATGAAACGAAATATATTTTACATATTTTTTAAATTAATAAATTAATTTATTTTATTTATTTATACTTTCATTTATATTTTTATTTATTTTTAGCCCCCTTTACAGGCCTCTCTGTGTTCGTTTACAAAATATACTTATATTACTAACACTTAGCGGTCGTATGTCTACTCTCAGCCACCACAACAAGGAACTATACGAATATATACGAATCTTATACTGTATGCAATCCTATATCAGTTTATACTTTTCCTCAATTTCTATTAAACCTTTTCATCAACTAATACAATTGGAGATAACAAAATTTAATGTAAACAAAAGTTTAGAATTCCAAAGAATATTTTCTAAATTGTATTTATGAGTAATTAGAGATTCTCTCTTGTTAAAATATGACTAAATATTACTGTATATTATGTATATGTATCCCTGCTCTTTCCAAAGAAATTAATTCCGACCAATAGATACCCATGCCCTAATTTTATATGACTTGAAAGGGTTAATTCCGACCAATAGATACCCATACCCAAATTTTATACGACCGCAAAGGGTTAAATTACCCATACAAAATTGTAATTTTTTATCTAAAAAACACTACGAGCTGGCGTCACTGTATAAAATTCCTGTACTGAAATTTCTATGTCAAAAATTTCACTTGGAGATATCTCTTGGACGGCACTCAATGGGTTAATGAAATTAAATCAGCGTTATTTGAGGTATAAAAAAGTTTTCCCACACAATTTTGCTAATAAAATCATGGGGGGAATTTTTTTTCCGGGTCAAACGATTCTCAACGTGAAAAATTTAAAATGAAAACGAATTCATAAACGATAAAATAAAAGAAAATCTGGAAAAAATATTCGTATGCGGGTTTGAATTCCCTTATCTTTTTTCTTTCTTCGAAATGATCAGATTTTGATAACACCGAGGAATACATAATCACCCAAATTTGAAATCTAAGAACCCTCGAAGACAATGAAACCGACAATAATCATAACCCGATACTATTTAAAAAAGTTATGAAACGATTCGAGGGCAGAGGGAAAACCAAAATGAAACCGGAAATGCTTCTCATTGAGTGTAATATCAAAAATATAAACGTTCAACCCCGACAAACTGTCAGGAATAAAAGTATAAGCAACGTTAAAAAAAATAAACTTAACTCTTAAAATATTTATATTCTGTTCAACTATCATAAGTAATAAAAAAGGTTATGTTTTTCCGGTCACGTGCTGTAATCACTTAGAACTCTCTCGTCCGTTTTCTCGTAATTTACAACGTAAAATTGACTTTAAAAAAGCTCTTTAAGTGATTTTATGCAGTTCTATCCTATGTGAAGTTTCCATTTCAATTACTTAAGAAAATAAAAACTCATCATCATAATTAAAAATGTCCGAATAAATGTCTAAAAAAAAAGTACTCTTTGTTTTTTCTGCCCACAACGATTGAGATATTAATGGAGGACCATCGGTTGCAGAGATTTTAATTTAATTATTCTCATATCGGAAGCAAAAATACCAATTAATTTGATTGTAAACAATCCGGGAATTTCGAGTGGTATCACTTTGAGTTTTATTGGGCCTTTCGAGGTTCCATTATCATCTCGAACATTCCTTCCGTCGCTTTTGCACAATCTTTTGTTCATTTTCAGAGACTGCCAAACAAAGCGAATATTGTCACACATCGTTTCATGCTTTTTGTATTAATTGCCAACGGGCTTCATTTTCTCTTTAATTTCCGTTTAATTTATGTTCGTCCCCCTAAGCTTAACTTTCAAATTCTCCTTTTCCATAGAAACTCATTCATTTTCATTCCCTTACCTTTTTTTTCAAATTCCTTTTCAGTGTTCGTTTTTTAATTTCTCTCTTTTTCATAGATTCATTTGAAATTATTTATTTACTACTATTAACCCTTAGCGGTCGTATGTCTACTCTCAGCCACCACAGCAAGGAACTAGTACGAATCTTATACTGTATGCATTCCTATATCAGTTTATACTTTTTTTAAAGGAACCTCAATGTCTGACGAACCTATTCACGAACTAATACGGTGAATTAGTTACTGTAGGATACTGTATGTCTTATACTGTATTCATTCCTACATCAGTTTAACCCTTTGTGGTCGTATGTCTACTCTCAGCCACGACAGCAGGGAACTATACGAATATATACGAATCTTATACTGTATGCATTCCTATATCAGTTTAAACTTTTCCTCAATTTCTATTAAACCTTTTCGTGAACTAATACTAAGAATTTTTATAGAATATTTATGTTTTATAAATTGTATTTAGCAGTAATTAGTTTAATTAAAAGCAGTAATTAGCAGTAATAATAATTCTCTCTTGTTAAAATATTACTAAATATTACTAAATATTATGTATATTTATCCATGCTCTTTCCCAAGAAATTAATTCCGAGCAATATATACCCATTCCCAAATTTTATACGACCTCAAAAGGTTAATTCCGACGAATATATACCCATGTCCAACTTTTATACAACTTCAAACGGTTAATTCCGACGAATATATACCCATTCCAAAATTTTATACGACCCAAAGGATTAATTCCGACCAATGGATACCCATTCCCAAATTTTATACGACCTCAAAGGGTTAATTTTTCTTTTGAATGGATTGACAGTTTTTTTTGCATTTGAGGTCACGATAATAACAGAGGGAAAATATACTGTGAAACGAAAACGCTTATATTTTGATAATAATCAGACGTTTTCTAGAAATCATTTGTTATTTGGTCATTGACGATCAGAGTCGAACAATGACGAACATTCCCGAATTATCCGTTACCATAAGTCAAAATTATTGATTTTATACCGTATAAATGTTTTTTGCCCTTTAGTTGGCTTCCTTTCAATTTCTTTTCCTTTTTAATTTACATGTTTCCTCACTTCTTTCCTCAAATGCGGGTAATTTGCTGATAATCCTTTTCTTTCTCACTGGCTTGCAGAAGGATTATTCAAATTTCAGACTCTGAATATATTTTGGGTGTTTTCTCGAGAGTAAGACGTTTTCGATTGCTACACGATGACTGTTCTCGGGTGCAGAGAAGTGAATAATTCGGAATCGTTTTCTCATCCCCTGAAATAAGCAAAATTTTATTTTTCAGTCACATCTCTCAATATAAAATTTATTTATTCATCTTTCCTCATGGTATAAATCGAATATTTTACACCCCGTCAGAGCCATTTGTAGCGCTGAACAGTTTTATTAAAGAAAAGCGTTTTCTTTCGTTTCTTTTTTATTCTCATCTCTTCTTTCTCCCACTTTGGAAGAAGGTTTTTGATTATATCTGTCCCGAGAGCTATAGAAAGCCCTTTCACAATATATAATTTATATTTAAATTGAAACCTCATCTTTGAGCTGTCAAAAAGTTTGACATGATTACTTTTACACTGAAAATAAGTTTTGTTGGTTGTTATTATTAATTTTGAAAAAAAAAAATATTTATCACTATATAGATATTTTGAAGGGTATTCAATCAGAGGGTAGTCTGAATATAAAAATCTCCCCCTTGAGAATTATGTAAAGATAAGAGTTTTTAAAATGGCTGCACTTAATAAATATGCTTTCTCTTCCATAACACTCACGAAATAATCTTCACGCGAAATGGTATCGATCTTATTTGAGTCCACCCCCTTAAATACTCGAATTCGCTTCAAAAGATTCCACTAATAATGCTAACAAGATATAATTCCCTCGGGAAAGGGGTTGAAATAGAAAAGGGTTAAAGAAAAATTATATAAAATATCCAGTTACAATTTGAATGCGGAATTTACAGATTTAGAGATAATCGGGGCCCTTTTTCATTTTCCAGAAGTTGGCAGCACCATTTCATTTCTGAAACCGTCATTTTGGGTTTGAATTTTCTAATCAAATCTATAAAAAAAGGACTGATTTTTACGTTTACTTGGATGAAATGTTGTGAAAGGTACCGATTTTTAATTTTTAAAATCCTAATTAATAATTACTTTGAGTTTGAATTATTAATAAAAAGTTTTAATTTTTTCTAATTGCATTTCAAACTTTTGTAATTATAACGGCCACTTTTCATTATTCATTTTCTCTATTTTTCTGTTTTCTCCTCATCTCTCTTATTTCACGGAGTTTTTAAATTTTACTTTAAGTTTTCTCTTCATTTATTTCGACATCGGTATTTTGTTCTGTCTTCGATTCTTAAGGAATTTCCTTATTGATTTAATAGTTATATTTTTTAACTCATTCTACTAGGGTGGTAGTGCCCAAATTACGGCCCGTGAAGATGTTGCATGTGGCCCGCTCTTTTATTCCTATATTCACATACGTATTTGGTGATTTTAGTCCATTTTCATTTTTGAAATAAAGAGGTTATTCTAATATTAGAATAACTTCAATTTGAAATTCTTTCTTACCTTTCGGCAAAGTTTTAAATTTACGGTTACACTTTGGGTTTCCCCTCTTTTTTAGATTCTGTCATAGAAGTCAAAAGGACTGCTTACATAAAATGTTGTAAAAAGGGTAAAGGCCGAAAAAAGAGGCAAAGGCAATAGCCGTGACAGCAGGAACATAGAAAAACAAGAAGGAAAATGAGAAGAGAGAGGAAAAAGGCGAGAAAGAGAAAAAGGGAAAATGAGAAAGGGTGAAAAAGAGAAAAGGGGGAAAAGAAGAAATGAGAAAAAGAGAAAGGATAAAACGAGAAAGGGAGAAAAGAGAAAGGGAGGAAAAGGAGAAAATGAGAAAAGGAGGAGAAAGGAGAAAAGGGGGAAAAAGAGAAGGAGAAGAGAAGAAAGAGAAACTGAGAAAAGATGTAAAAGAGAAAAGGGGAAAATGAGAAAATGAAAAAAAGGGGGAAAAGGGCAAAATGAGAAGAGAAAAGAAAAAGAGAAAATGAGGAAAGAGAGAAAACGAGAAAGGGAGAAAATGAGAAGGGGAGAAGATGAGAAAAGAGAAAAAAAAGGGAGAAAGGAAAGGGGAAAAGGAGAAAAGGAGAAAATGAGAAAGGGAGAAAAAAAAGGGGAAAAGAGAAAAATGTATAAAAAGAATAGAGGAGAAAATGAGTAGAAAGAGAAAAAGAGAAAAAGGGAGAATGAGAAGAGAGTAAAAACTAATATTAAAAATCCATATTTAATTATCGCATAAGTGTGGCCCTCGAAATTACACCAAACTCAATTTTGGCCCCCATATTATCCAAGATTGGACATCACTGTACTAGGGCAATTAGAAAGGTTTGGAATATTAGGGTAAACTAATATTACGGGTTTTTATCATTTTTATTGCAAATTAAAAAGGTGAATCCAACCATAAAAAGTGGAAATATTTCAAATACAATTCCGTTTCAACTTAAACTTGCACCTTTTTCCGTGTCTGTTCCCCTTTTTCTCGAGAAAGTCAAGTAACTCTGAAACGTTCTCGGCACTTGCATGTGTCATGCAAATTTTCCTTTGTCTAAGACTCTCCTTCCATAGTGTAATTAACGGAAAGCATTAAAACGAAGAAAAATGCTTAAATTAGACGAGGTTTTGCTCGTTGAAATTTTATTCAGCATTGCCACGCACATTCCAAGAATTGTTCGATAAACTTTACCCTCAGAGAAAGTCATACCAAAAGGGGTAAGAAAAAGGGTGTCAGGTTAAAACATTCAAAAGGATATTGCCACTTCCTCTTCTTCATCTGATAAGACTCACGCAGATAATAATAGAGGCGTTTTTAAAAGTCCACAAGTCGGTTCAATTCATGCATTTCCAATAAAATCCGATAAATTGCTAAGGGTGATTTCACCTGAGCCTCAGGGCGAAACCACCCCCATGAGATTTTCGGACTGCATGTTTGGTCGGTATAACCTGCTTAATTTTCCGTATCAGAATTCAATATTCAGTTGCGCTTTTAATCGCTTGTATATCGAAATTCACTGTTTTTAGATGAAAGCCTTTTATTAAGCCGTTGGTTAATTATTGAAAATTCACTTCTGCTTCCGTAATTTTCGATCAAAATTTACTTTGTTTCAAAACAGGATTTTGTTGGTCTTTCGGTTTCACCTCCACCATTGCTTTTTAATGTTTGCCAGGGGGGGGGTGAACAACCCTTGACCATGCAAAACGATTAAAAATTACGATAAAAAAATTTCCATCGTTTGAATTCCCATTGTATTTTGATGAAAATTTAACATGCAAAATAATTCATTTTGGGGAATAATTTTTATGAATGGAATGATTTTCAAACGTCAGAAACGCACAATATTATTTTATGAGTTTTTCCTCTTCCTTCTTTTCATTTAGGAAATAACAGCAAGTTTAAGTTTTATCTTCTCTTTAAGAGTGAATAATTCTTTTTAAACAAAAATTCTAAATGAAAATTCACTTGTTGGTGAATTTCGCTCCCCCCTTTTCCGCCGGCCACCCCCTTTTCTTGTAAAACAAGACTTAATAAATATTTGGCATGAAAGCTTTTTTAGAGCTTTCTGGAAATTGACTTTATTTGAGAGGTGTGTTTTTGTTTAGAAAGAGATCATTTTAATTTTGAAATTATACTTTGAGGAGCTTTTATGTTTTTCAGATATTCAAAGCTTGTAGGAGAATCTTGGGAGTTCCTTTAAAATAAAATTTTTTTTTTTTCAAAGAATTTGTATTGTTATAAATGAAAAAGAAAGAGAACGGCGGATTTATAAATGAAATTTTGCGTTTTTAAATGATTTTTTTCCGATTTTAACGCACGACGATAAAAAGTTTACGTTTGATTAATCCGTTAAGCGGATATGCCGTATATATACGCTTGATTTCTTGTACACTGTAGCGGCTATGACGTATATATACGTCAAATGATTTTGGTTTATTTAATAAGTAAGACGATTATATACTGGTAATAGAGGGAGGCTAGGAGCATTGCAAGATTCAAAATAAGATACATAAAGTGTCGTTCTTCTTTTTCTCTACTCTTCAATGTGTATAAATTACCTTTGTACTTTTATAAGCTGTAATAAACATAACCTAAAATAACAAAAACATAACATATAATGGAAATGATGTTAAAAAAATTATTCAATGGATATGACGTAAATATACGTCAAATGATTTTTCTTGGTTTATTTAATAAGTAAGACGATTATATACTGGTAATAAGAGGGAGGATAGGAGCATTGCAAGATTCAAAATATAGATACATAAAGATACGATAAAGTATCGTTCATTTTTTCTCTACTCTTCAATGTGTATAAATTACCTTTGTATTTTTATAAGCTGTAATAAACATAACCTAAAATATCAAAAACATGACATATAATGAAAATGATGTTAAAAAAATTATTCAATGGATATGACGTATATATAAGTGAAATGATTTTTCTTGGTTTATTTAATAAGTAAGACGATTATATACTGGTAGGAGCATTGAAAGATTCAAAATCAGATACATAAAGTGCCATTCAGTTTTTCTCTACTCTTCAATGTGTATAAATTACCTTTGTCATTTTTATAAGCTGTAATAAACATAATCATAACCTAAAATAATAAAAACATAAATATAAAAAAATTATTCAATGGATATGACGTATATATACGCCAGCTGCTGCAAATACAGGAACCACTACTCGCAAAGTACCGACCCGCTTAAAGGGTTAATTATTTGAATTAACGCAAGCATTTGGAGAAAATTATAAGGAAAAGGGTATAACTCGTGGATTTACACTGCCTCTTGTGACCTAAACTTCATAATTAGTGGCCGGCTTTTAAAGATATAACTAAATTTGGAAATTCGGAGCAATGGCGAAAGAACATTATCTTATTTTGGTTTCCCAGTCAGCTCCAGGTGCAATATCGAAAGCTTCCGCATCATCAGCAACATGTCCATCAAAAGCTCCATTTTGTATTGATCTTCCCTAACCCATAAAAACATCATTCAAGAGAATTACATTCGAAAAGCCAAGGAAATTAGAAAAGCATAAATTTCCAGTTCGAAGCTGTAGAATACTTAAGATTGGTATTTCCACTTAGACCGGGAGGAGGGGGGGGAGGAGACAAATTTCCTTCGTAGCCATGGAAAGAGTAGTCATCGGAAAATTTATCAGTCGAAATTCATATTAATCTCGGCCAAATTGTTGATACCGTCCGGATTTCAAAGTTGACAAAAGTTCTTACCTGCTACATCCGCCTTTCTCCCTTCTTCCTCAAAGAGATCCCCAATAGAAAGGTTTCTTTCGTCAGATTTTGCCTTCTAATCTTTTTTCCTTTTCTTTAATTTTCAGATTTTACCCTATTGCGGAGTCTCGCTTCGAGTCAGACATAAAATTGGAATTTCAACCCAACTTCGGATAGAATCAGCAATTTCTCACTGCTGAGCTGTTCGTGCCTAATAGAAGATTCACCAACCATAAATCATATACACTTAATAAGGTCTTCTTAAGGTATGCAAATCATTGCTTAAACGATTTTTTCTTCTCTGGAAGCTGTTAAACCGTGGTTTCCACTTTCTTAATTTTTAAAGAAAACTCGAGGAAATGGAAACCCATTTAACCCTTTGAGGTCGTATAAAATTTGGGATGGGTATCTATTGGTCGGAATTAACCCTTTGAGGTCGTATAAAATTTGGGCATGGGTATCTATTGGTCGGAATTAACCCTTTGAGGTCGTATAAAATTTGGGAATGGGTATCTATTGGTCGGAATTAACCCTTTGAGGTCGTACTAAAATTTGGGGATGGGTATCTATCGGCGGAATTAACCCTTTGAGGTCGTATAAAATTTGGGAATGGGTATCTATTGGTCGGAATTAACCCTTTGGGGTCGTATAAAATTTGGGGATGGGTATATATTCGTCGGAATTAACCCTTTGAGGTCGTATAAAATTTGGAGATGGGTATATATTCGTCGGAATTAACCCTTTGGGGTCGTATAAAATTTGGGGATGGGTATCTATGGGTGGAATTAATTTCTTTGGAAAGAGCAGGGATACATATACATAATATTCAGTAATATTTAGTTAAATTTTAACAAGAGAGAATCTCTAACTACTGATAAATACAATTTGGAAAATATTCTTTGCAATTCTATAATTCTAAAAATTATACTATACTATAAAACTAAACTATATTATTAACTATTAAAAGTATACTACACTATAACTATAAAAATATCTGTAATGTATCTTTGTTTAGGTTAAATTTTGTTATCTCCAATTGTATTAGTTGATGAAAAGGTTTATTGGGCATTAAACTGATATAGGAATGAATACAGTATAAGATTCGTATAGTTCTTTGCTGTGTTGGCTGAGAGTAGACATACGACCGCAAAAGGGTTAAAATAAATGGTGATTCCTAAACCGTTAAAAAGAAAATCAGTTGAAACATTAGCTGCAGGTTGGTAAGACTGTGAAATGCCATACGGCAATGCTCCAAGAACAAAGCATTCCAATTACGAACCCTCAAGGGTATCCCATGGGGTGAAAACAGCATGACAGTGTCTGACGCTCTTTCGAGTCTTCCTCACGGATTTCATTTCTCCCGACGATAATATTCCTCGTTTTCGTTTTATTTTTTCCAGTTAAAAAAATTATAATAATAAAAATGGCAGAGGTGAATTTTTGTAAAACGTTGGAAATAATGAATTACTCTGATCACTCCCCGGAGAATCGAACTTGAAAAGAAACTTTTGAAATAACCGAGTCGGTGTGAAATCACCAAAGGAAAGAGAGCACTTTTCCTGAAGTATTGTAAAAAAAAAATTACATTTTTACACTTACTTTGTATTGATTCGGTTAATTAGAAAGTCGTAAAAATATTGGCAATCCCTCCGTTCATACTATTCATTCGAAAAACATAAACGAGATCACTAATTTACAAAGAATGGCGCTTTGAATGTTTGTTTATTCAGTAGTAAAGGCAGACGGTAGTAAGGGGTGGTTATGTGAGTCGGAGGGTTGTAAGGGGATTACACATAAAAGCACAATGACCACGCGTCTCGCAGGAAGTCTCTCTTCCATTTATTCTTGCTCGTCTGGGTTTGTCACGGTTTTCTCGAAGATCGATCAAAAACAGACTGAGGGTTTCGAACCTCCCCGAGTAATTACGAGGAAAGGGGTAAAGGGAGTTGAAGAAAACGGTCAAGTTTTGAAAATGCCGACCGCTAATCCCCGTTGGGTTCTCCCGGTTTAAACCCCAAACACAATAAAATACTCCCACTAAAAGGATAAAACGGATAAATATACATTTCGACCAATACAATTGCCCAGTTTAGGGTAATCGACTGCATGAAATATACAGTTAGGAGACACTTTAAACGAACCTGAATTAGTAAAAAAAAGAAAAAAGTTTTTAAGTTACAACCTTTTATATTGAAAACGCACTAAAAGGTGAAAAAATAATAAAAAGTATTTGCACAAAATAAATTAAGAGAAAAAAGATTTTATATAAATAAAAGATGGCTGAGTGTATTAAATATACAGAGCACTACAAAGTGTGTTATACAAAACACTCATTTTATTTTTTATCTAGTGCTTATTACTTTTTATTATTACCTTTTATATTATTATATTTATTACCTTTTATTTATAATTTTATTTATTTATAATAATTTAATTTAATATATAATTTTATTTATAATTTATTAATTAATTTATTTATTAATAATTTAATTTAATTTTATTTTATTTATTATTTTATTTTATTTTATTTAATAAAAATTTAATTTATTTATTATAATATTATTTATAATTTTATTTACAATTTATTTAAATTGTATTTATTACTTTTATATTATTACTTCTATTATATACCTTATATATATTACCTACTTTTTATTATTTTTTGCCTTTTAGTGCGTTTTCAATATAAAAGATTGTAACTAAAAAACTGTTTTTCTTTTTTAAGTTTTTAGTCATAAGTTAGACAAACTAAAAAGTTAACCTGCAATTAATACAATTATAAAAAAAAAGAAAACAAAAGACAATCGCCAAAATATTGTGACGTCACATTTATTCATACCGCAAAATTTGTAATTGTAAAAAGAATTCCAAAATGATTGTTAAAAGATCTTAATTGTATAAGATTATTCCTTTGTAATTCGGTCTTCTTAATAAAATGAAATTAAGACACAAACCCCATCTTCTTACGTTGAAAGTCCCAGTCGCAATAAAAATATTAAATGACAGGTGTCCTTATGGACTACTCCATATTAAGCTCTTCTTCTTATTTTTCAAACTTAAATGACGGCTGCCATCATAAACTGCCCGTTGTTTGATCCGTCTTCTTATGTGATTTTTGTGTGCACAAACTCCGCCGGCCTGCAGGAGTTAAATAAAACATTATAAAAACAGTAGTGTTGTCTTCCTAAAATGGCGGCAAGTCATGACTTCTCTCTCACCTCTGACCGTTATAAAAGGGTTAGATGTGGAATACATGATAGAGATCGGGGGGTGAGGGGGGGGCTGTTTATGGTTGCCACGATACCCGTTTTCGCATAATTTCCTCGTAAATCCCCGCGAGTTCGCATCCCTCGGTGATTCCAACTTGATCGAGATTTATGAATTTAATCCAAACTTTAAAAGTTTCATGATTTGTTTGATCCGCGGCTGAACTTCTCGAATTTCCGAAGAAAATATTTACACCCCCGAATAACTTCCCCAAAGAAACTGAATCCATCCGAGAGAAAACATTCGCCAATATTTAGCGTTATCCCTTAAATCTCATCAGAATTTTAATATTTATCAAAAAATATTTTCATTTTTTTTTTTATTTTAGAAATTCCAATTTCGATTTCGATAAATAAAAATAAAAAGAAATGAAATTTTCCGCGCTCCGAATGTATCAACAAAGTCGGCTGAGATTCAATAACGCGTCGGAAATTTTTCCAGGCCAGTGACTCCCCAAAACCAATTCAATAAAACTCTCCGCGGGATCTCCAAGCATTGCTACAAGTCAAACAACCCCCGGGATTCCTCCCCCGAAAAGAAAAATCTGTAAATAATTAACTTTATATATTTTTTTTTTTGCTCTCGTGAAGTTCAGACGACAAAGGCCGCATTAATAAAAATCACGATCGCCGAAACACTTGTCGCTAAATGGGGGTTGATTTCGCTCTTCAACAGGGGTGAGCTAACTGAAAGAGGGTGTCGATCAAGACCGGCATTGTTCCCAATGTGCGTTCTCATTTTTGACGTCATCATTTCTTCCAAGCATTTTTTTTTCGGAGACAAGAAAATTAATTAGAATTTTGAAGGTTATTAATTTTTTGAGAAAACGACTTCAATGATTGATTTATTGTCGATTTTGTTTTTGAAACTGAATGAACATAAATCAATTACCACTGGTTAATTAGAACAATCGTGATAAATGCACAAAAAATCCCTCGAATTAATAAAAAAAACTGAAAGAATTAAACCAAAGCTGTGCAGTAAAATCATTAGATAAAACACAGATTAATTTCAGAGTGTTTCTCTGAGAAATTTGAAAATCATTTCCTCCGGATGAGACTATTGTGTCTTCACGGAAAATTTTATTTAGGGTTGCACCCTTCAAAAGGAAAAAAATTGTAAAGGAAAATAATGAAAGGCATCGCAGGACTAAACTTCAGTCAAATGATTGTGACGCTGCCATAAAACAGGAAGACGAACATAAATTCAACTCGGCAATAATTTTTTTCAGCCGAAAGGCATAAAAAGTGCGAAAAAATTTTTTCATGTTTCTTTGGCGCCTTTTCGGCCTCCACTTTTGTTTTCTTTTGGGTTTATTTTGCGGGAAAACTGCATCTGTGGGTTCGCTTTTTAAATTTATATTTTTATAACAGAACCCTGAGCGCTTCACACTCCAAACCCCCTTGGGACTTGGGACTGTATATCTATATCTATACTTTAATATCAGATACAATAATACATTTCCTGAAAAACTGAATGCACCTTGATAATCCCATTGCACTAAACCATAAAAATTATGTACAATTTTTGAACAAACAGTGCATTTATTTATGAAAATAACAACTACATAATCATGTGTCAGTAGAATATAATGAGTTTGAACAAAAGTAAACGGCAGTGGAAGAAAGTTTATTGAGGCCGTGTCATTTTTTTGTCCTGTCTGTATCGTACTTTTTGTAGTTAAGTGTTAAGTTTTGTAGTTTTGTAGTTTAATTACTTGTTGTAAGTTAAGTTACTTTTGTGTAAAGTACTACGTACTTTTGTACTGTCCAAATCGTACTGAGTCCTAAAAATTAAGATTTTAAGACTGAAAAAACTACTAACGCTAAACCCACTCTAACTAATTTCTATCAATTCTACAATAAAATTCTCTGAAAAACCACTACCACTAAATCCACACAAACTAATTACTATCAAATCTAAAAATAATTCGCTGAAAATTAGGTGAAAATTAATACACAAAGAATATAACCATGAAGTAACGTGGATGCATTCAGAATTTCAGTAAATAATCGAATATAACCCCAATCTGGTAATCCAAATTCCATTAGATTCCTTTGCCACGTACTCAAAGTGGCCCCGAACGCAAAAAAAAGAACATCAACCCTTTAACATGAGAAAGGAATTCGTAAAGTTATCTGGTTTTTCCCGAAACCTAAACAGGTTTTCTGGAGATTTCTCTGCTTTTGCTGATTTTCGAGAAATGAGACATAGCGCAGATAATTCTTTGGAAAAATGCGCGTCTTTTGGAAAAAGTCCGGTCGAAATCGGTTGAGTGGTTCTTTAGATCTTAGGTAACAAAGAACGGTGCACACACACACAAATTCCTTTAACAGATTTATATATTAGTATATTAGTATGATAAAGGGTGGTGAACCGTTGGGGAATACTTTTTGGGTTATAATATCCAAATATAAATATGAATTAAACATCAACCGGATACCGATTGTATATTCAAGACATTTGGCCACACTGCAAAAGGAAAGTTCTACCAACCATTTTGGTTGGTAGAACTTGGTAGAAGTTGGTAGGCAAGTTGGCGAACCTGCAGGAGAGTCGTTATTCCTTTAAGATCAGAATTGCACTTAAAGAAACGAACGATCTTTTTACGGGTAAATTAATTACTTTTATAGCAAATTATAAATTGACTGTTTTAGCATTTGTTTTAATATATATTCGTAATCAATGGCGTCTATTCTTGTCTTCTTATCTATTATGGATTTGGAATTTTTGAAATTCAGATTGAAAAATTTTTTTTAAATGATACAAAGAACTTAAGGATTTTCGTTAGGAAAATTCGGTTTGGAATTATTTATTATGATATTTTGAAAATTTATGGAAGCTCCAGAATTTCAAAAAAACATTCAAAATGGAATGACGTTGTTGCTCACTGGGACTTCTTTAAAAAGCAACTGTTGGGAAAAATAAATTCCATTCGCTTCAGTCGTCACATATGCTTTTGTGACATTTTCGGTGGCCGCTTCCTTTGAGTCGTCTGCTTAAAATTTACATTCGAACCGGCTGCCTCTTCCGGGGTTTTTGTCTTCAAAAAAATTTATTATAAACCCTTTTCCCCCTGAAAAATATTTTTTTTTCATCGCTTATATATATTTTTTATAAGATTTTTCATTCATAAGCTCAATGAGTTAGCGGACATTTCTCGATTGTGTTTTTACATTTGTGTAATTGTAAAAAATGTAAATGAACGATCCACTTGAGAGAGTAAAAGTTTGTTAAAAGGGACAAACTCGTTAATGAGTTGTTACACTTAATTCTCAAAGAAGGAAACGTTTTTATTTTCCTTTCAGTTTAATTGACTAAATTCTAGGGATTCATCAAATGCCTTTTTTTAAAAAAAATGATTAATTACAGCCTGAGAAGAAGACGTTTTGAAACAAAGATTTTCCGGAAATGGAGAGAGAGAGAAAGAGAGAAAATTTTTTAGTTCCGGAGAGAAAAACCGGAAATAAGTGGGAAAAGGCTCACTTTGAGGCAATTCTCAGGGAAATTTCACCGCCACCTGTGCAACCGACTTAATGACTATTTTTAAGACAGTGATTTGTCATCCCCTTGATGATTTATTCATGACAGTTTGGGTTCCTTCTCAAGGTAACGCTAATAATAATAATTTAAAAGGGACGGAAGGAAGATGAGATTTTTAACAGCTTTCGCTTCGCCACATTACCGACTCTACAAAAAAAAAAGAGTTCTTCCGTCTGTTCTTAAAGCGAATGCTTTTTCCTTTTTGGGGAGATAAAAAGGATAAACAAA
>JAQIBA010000225.1:0-63869 GCA_028293925.1 Brueelia nebulosa
CTCAGGAGGGGTTTTTTCCGTTTCTCTACTTCCTAAAGAATAGATCTATATGCATTTTGTTTTATTCTGAGAGATTTCGATTTTTGGTACATTTATTAGTACAGAAAAAAGTTTGAAAAAGTTTGAAAAATTTAGGTTTACGAATAACTTGAATGAACGGCGTCAGCTGAGGTTCCGACGGGTGTTTTCCGTTTCTCTACTTCCTAAAGAATAGATCTATGTGTATTTTGTTTTATTCTGATACATTTCAATTTTTGGTACATTTATTAGTACAGAAAAAAGTTTGAAAAAGTTTGAAAAAGTTAGTTTTACGAATAACTTGAAACAACGGCGTGTTCTGAGGTTCCGACGGGTTTTTTCCGTTTCTCTACTTCCTAAAGAATAGATCTATGTGTATTTTGTTTTATTCTGAGAGATTTCGATTTTTGGTACATTTATTAGTACAGAAAAAAGTTTGAAAAAGTTTGAAAAAGTTAGTTTTACAAATAACTTGAAACAACAGCGTCCTCTGAGCTCAGGAGTGGTTTTTTCCGTTTCTCTACATCCTAAAGAATAGATCTATGTGTATTTTGTTTTATTCTGAGAGATTTCGATTTTTAGTACATTTGGGAGTACAGAAAAAAGTTTGAAAAAGTTTGAAAAAGTTAGTTTTAACAATAACATTAAACAACGGCGTCATCTGAACTCAGGAGCAGTTTTTTCCGTTTCTCTACATCCTAAAGAATAGATCTATGTGTATTTTGTTTTATTCTGAGAGATTTCGATTTTTGGTACATTTATTAGTACAGAAAAAAGTTTGAAAAAGTTTGAAAAAGTTAGTTTTACAAATAACTTGAAACAACAGCGTCCTCTGAGCTCAGGAGGGGTTTTTTCCGTTTCTCTACATCCTAAAGAATAGATCTATGTGTATTTTGTTATATTCTGAGAGATTTCGATTTTTGGTACATTTATTAGTACAGAAAAAAGTTTGAAAAAGTTTGAAAAAGTTAGTTTTACGAATAACTTCAAAACACGGCGTCACCTGAGCTCAGGAGCGGTTTTTTCCGTTTCTCTACATCCTAAAGAATTGATCTATATGCATTTTGTTTTATTCTGAGAGATTTCGATTTTTAGTACATTTATTAGTACAGAAAAAAGTTTGAAAAAGTTTGAAAAAGTTAGTTTTACGAATAACTTGAAACAACGGCGTCCTCTGAGGTTCCGACGGGTTTTTTCCGTTTCTCTACTTCCTAAAGAATAGATCTATGTGTATTTTGTTTTATTCTGAGAGATTTCGATTTTTAGTACATTTGGGAGTACAGAAAAAAGTTTGAAAAAGTTTGAAAAAGTTAGTTTTACGAATAACTTGAAACAACGGCGTCCTCTGAGGTTCCGACGGGTTTTTTCCGTTTCTCTACTTCCTAAAGAATAGATCTATGTGTATTTTGTTTTATTCTGAGAGATTTCGATTTTTAGTACATTTGGGAGTACAGAAAAAAGTTTGAAAAAGTTTGAAAAAGTTAGTTTTAACAATAACATTAAACAACGGCGTCATCTGAACTCAGGAGCAGTTTTTTCCGTTTCTCTACATCCTAAAGAATAGATCTATGTGTATTTTGTTTTATTCTGAGAGATTTCGATTTTTGGTACATTTATTAGTACAGAAAAAAGTTTGAAAAAGTTTGAAAAAGTTAGTTTTACAAATAACTTGAAACAACAGCGTCCTCTGAGCTCAGGAGGGGTTTTTTCCGTTTCTCTACATCCTAAAGAATAGATCTATGTGTATTTTGTTATATTCTGAGAGATTTCGATTTTTGGTACATTTATTAGTACAGAAAAAAGTTTGAAAAAGTTTGAAAAAGTTAGTTTTACGAATAACTTCAAAACACGGCGTCACCTGAGCTCAGGAGCGGTTTTTTCCGTTTCTCTACATCCTAAAGAATTGATCTATATGCATTTTGTTTTATTCTGAGAGATTTCGATTTTTAGTACATTTATTAGTACAGAAAAAAGTTTGAAAAAGTTTGAAAAAGTTAGTTTTACGAATAACTTGAAACAACGGCGTCCTCTGAGGTTCCGACGGGTTTTTTCCGTTTCTCTACTTCCTAAAGAATAGATCTATGTGTATTTTGTTTTATTCTGAGAGATTTCGATTTTTGGTACATTTATTAGTACAGAAAAAAGTTTGAAAAAGTTTGAAAAAGTTAGTTTTACAAATAACTTGAAACAACAGCGTCCTCTGAGCTCAGGAGTGGTTTTTTCCGTTTCTCTACATCCTAAAGAATAGATCTATGTGTATTTTGTTTTATTCTGAGAGATTTCGATTTTTAGTACATTTGGGAGTACAGAAAAAAGTTTGAAAAAGTTTGAAAAAGTTAGTTTTAACAATAACATTAAACAACGGCGTCATCTGAACTCAGGAGCAGTTTTTTCCGTTTCTCTACATCCTAAAGAATAGATCTATGTGTATTTTGTTTTATTCTGAGAGATTTCGATTTTTGGTACATTTATTAGTACAGAAAAAAGTTTGAAAAAGTTTGAAAAAGTTAGTTTTACGAATAACTTGAAACAACGGCGTCCTCTGAGGTTCCGACGGGTTTTTTCCGTTTCTCTACTTCCTAAAGAATAGATCTATGTGTATTTTGTTTTATTCTGAGAGATTTCGATTTTTGGTACATTTATTAGTACAGAAAAAAGTTTGAAAAAGTTTGAAAAAGTTAGTTTTACGAATAACTTGAAACAACGGCGTCCTCTGAGGTTCCGACGGGTTTTTTCCGTTTCTCTACTTCCTAAAGAATAGATCTATGTGTATTTTGTTTTATTCTGAGAGATTTCGATTTTTAGTACATTTATTAGTACAGAAAAAAGTTTGAAAAAGTTTGAAAAAGTTAGTTTTACGAATAACTTGAAACAACGGCGTCCTCTGAGGTTCCGACGGGTTTTTTCCGTTTCTCTACTTCCTAAAGAATAGATCTATGTGTATTTTGTTTTATTCTGAGAGATTTCGATTTTTAGTACATTTGGGAGTACAGAAAAAAGTTTGAAAAAGTTTGAAAAAGTTAGTTTTACGAATAACTCGAGACAACGGCGTCCTCTGAGCTCAGGAGGGGTTTTTTCCGTTTCTCTACTTCCTAAAGAATAGATCTATATGCATTTTGTTTTATTCTGAGAGATTTCGATTTTTGGTACATTTATTAGTACAGAAAAAAGTTTGAAAAAGTTTGAAAAATTTAGGTTTACGAATAACTTGAATGAACGGCGTCAGCTGAGGTTCCGACGGGTGTTTTCCGTTTCTCTACTTCCTAAAGAATAGATCTATGTGTATTTTGTTTTATTCTGATACATTTCAATTTTTGGTACATTTATTAGTACAGAAAAAAGTTTGAAAAAGTTTGAAAAATTTAGTTTTACGAATAACTTGAAACAACGGCGTCCTCTGAGGTTCCGACGGGTTTTTTCCGTTTCTCTACTTCCTAAAGAATAGATCTATGTGTATTTTGTTTTATTCTGAGAGATTTCCATTTTTGGTACATTTATTAGTACAGAAAAAAGTTTGAAAAAGTTTGAAAAAGTTAGTTTTACGAATAACTCGAGACAACGGCGTCCTCTGAGCTCAGGAGGGGTTTTTTCCGTTTCTCTACATCCTAAAGAATAGATCTATGTGTATTTTGTTTTCTTCTGATACATTTCAATTTTTGGTATATTTGGGAGTATGGAAAAAAGTTTGAAAAAGTTTGAAAAAGTTAGGTTTACGAATAACTTGAATGAACGGCGTCAGCTGAGGTTCCGACGGGTGTTTTCCGTTTCTCTACTTCCTAAAGAATAGATCTATATGCATTTTGTTTTATTCTGAGAGATTTCGATTTTTGGTATATTTATTAGTACAGAAAAAAGTTTGAAAAAGTTTGAAAAAGTTAGTTTTACAAATAAAAATGAAGAACGGCGAAGGGAGAGCTCAGGAGGGGTTTTTTCTAAGCTTTTACTTTATTTATAAGAGATCTGTATGGTTTAGTTGTTAATCTGAGATAGAAAGAAGAAATGATTTCTATGTTAAAATGAAAGAAAATATGGTTTAATGAATGAAAATATTCGAAAAACACAATTAATATAACAACAATTAGAAAATGGTTAATAATCATCACCGCGGCTAACAACTTCTTTACATGTTGGCCGTAATATAATCGTGTGCTCATATTGGGCAGTGTAACTTCCTTTAATATCGCATAATGGAGGATAAGCATCAACGATACCTGTAATTAAAATTTATGTTTAATTACAGGCAATAATTTACATAATGTAGTAATTATTGTTACCTTTATCACATAAATGTTTGAGGGCCATTTGATATTTGGTTAATCCCAATCTATCCAACCACCTCTTGCAGAAGGCCAACGTTCCAAAGTTTTTGTTAATCGTGTTTAGAAGTGCTTTTGATGAGTTCAACCTGAAAAAGTATTTTCTAATTAATATCTAAAAAATATTACATTTATTTTTAATAATTGTTATTGTACCTTAGGGGCACGTGAGTCTGATCAAAATTTTTCATGTAGTGGGAGACATCCATGTCATCACAAACTTGACCTCTTCCAGTTGACCCGAATGTTTCTATCGCGTAAAACTCATTTTCTTCCATTGGGATCGCTTCTCCGCCCTTCACAATTGGTACAGTTTTCCCAGCATGGATTCCTGGATGTGGAAACATTAAACTCAGAACAATTCCTTTATATTTTCATCAAAAGAAATACAACTTACGATATGGCGATATAGAATGTCCATTTAAATTTCTAATGGATTTCACCGGGTATGTTTTCCCATCCAATTCAACTTCATACGATTCCATGACTTCCTGAATTTGCTCTCCGATCTCACACAGTTTCACATCAATGCCAGCAGCCTAATCAAATTAATCAGAATGAATACTCTATTTCATAATTAGAAAACTATTTATATTCACCTTAATACCGGTATTGGTCGCGTCTTTCACTGCAGCCAGCAAATTATCATATTTCGGGTTAAAAGTGAGAGTAAACGCACAATCAATGATTCTGCCATTGATGTGAGTGCCAAAGTCAATTTTAACAACATCATCATAGAGCAATACTGTTGGGTCCCCTGCATTGGGAGTGTAATGGGCAGCACAGTGGTTTCTGGAACAACCAGTAGGGAAGGCCAGCCCTGCTTTGAGGCCATCTTCTTTGATCAGCAGTCGAGCTGTTTTCTCCAGCTCTTCACATATTTCAATCATTGTCATACCTGGTTTTATGAATTTCAACATGTGTTTTCTGGTCTGCAAAATAACATACATGTAATCACCAAACATTTTTTAAACATAAAATGCTTATTCAAAATATTTATTTACTTGTCTATGAGCCTCAGCAGCTTGTCTGAGTTCATTGTAAATCTCATTATGAAGTCTGTCAAGTGTTCTTTTCTCTTCACTGGTAAATCTATCTTTTGCACTTCTGTCATCTTTAAGAAGAGGATATTCTAATTCTTCACCAACAGGAAAAGCACCTGAAACATTAATGAGATAATCTAATTCTCAATCTGATAATTTTAAAAGCTGAAATATCATAAAATTTTTTACCTGAAGGAAACAAATCTGCTACAGGAATACTAGGTGGATCAGTTTGAACCAAACCTCCAGAAGTTTTACTTTTGGATTTGTTCTTCTTCTTTTTCTTTTTAGCTTCTTCACCTTCTCCATCATTTTTTGCTTCTGCATGATTGTCTCCCCTATTTTTCAATTCTGTAGAATCTCCATTGCTTACTGAAATGCCGTCAAGAGTTTTGGCGATGGCTTCAACGTCCCCTCCACCAGGGACATCAGCTGAGCCTTCCCCAGCACCTGAAAAAACATCAAAATTTTAAACTACCTGTGATGTATTGAGCAGGTAATTACGAATTAATATTGATTCCCTTGTCTGGGGCTCTTATATCGAAGGGATCCGGTCTAAATATACACCGATATAAAATAATAAGGAGAATATAAAATCCATGAGGCATCCACCTGCATGGCTCTACCAACATTAAAACACAATTAATGTAAGTCAATCACGTTTAAAATTGCATTACCGGCCTTCTTTTTCTTTTTCTTGCGTTTCTTTTTCTTGGAAGCTTCTTCTGCGCCTTCTTCAGTTTCCAAATCTTCAATCACATCTTCATTTTGTACGTCGTTTTGCAATTTCTCTTCCGATTTTCCAACCTCGTCCAAAACAGCCGCCATGTTTGCCTGACTTAAGTCAAAGGAATTGGCTCCTCTCTTTCCATTGAGTTTTTCCATTGAAATTCAAGAGTAATGAATTCACCGGTAAAAACATTGGACAATGCCGGGATGTATTACAATTATACGATTTGACAAATTTTTCGTCCCAAATTTTATATTAAGGGAACTTTAAAATGATCCCTGCAGTATTATGGCCGAGACCTATGATGACCGCTACAGTAACTCCGAAAGTCCCACTCGTTATATCAAACAACGTGTTTCTGATTTAGCACCCACCCTTGATAGCGACAATGATTCCTCAGAAGAAAAGCGGAAAACTAGGCTTAAACCAGCACTGTTGACTTCTATTGTGGTCAGTATTTTTCTTCCTGTCATGTTTATTCTCATTCATGTTGATCACTGACTCTTGGATTTAATTGGTCTTTAGTTACTGCAGATTTTGAGTTACTGTTTTTTTTGCTATCATTTTTTTGGAATTTGTGCAAAATTTAATTTTTTATGTTTAATATTGATGTTTCATGATAGTAAACAATCATATATTTTATGTTATTAACAAATTGACAAGACATACAGTTATCCATTGTATTTTAAAAGGTTTAGTCTTCAACAACATTATTTCTCAGGAATTTAGGTGGTCTTTTTTATTAGATTAAGGGACTGCCAATAAGTCATTTTTTTCTCTCTTCTTCCACTGTCTGACTGTCTCATACAGTCTCCATACAGTAAACTATATTTGTTATCATCCAAATGTGACAGTTTAATCTGAAGTTGGATATTCGTTTTCCTTTATTTTGATTACCTATGACTTTTGCTGGTTGTTCTCTGTTTCCTCTTCTAATATTTATTGTTCCTCTTTAATTTCTTTCTCTTTTTCTCTCTGTTTTATTACTGAACTCTTTTGCTTTTTCTATTTTTTCTTTTTTAAATTTTTTACACAGCTTTTGCGATTTCTTATTATTCTCTATGGTTTTTACTTAATCACTTATGCCCTCTTTAGCTGAAAATTTAATTAAAACATCAATTGATTGATATTAATTATTTTTTTTTTGATTCTTAGGCTGGTGGAATTGCTGGAGTAGTTGTCGATATCAGCTTATATCCCCTTGACACCATCAAAACTCGTCTTCAAAGTGCAGATGGATTTAGAGCTTCTGGTGGATTCAAAGGTGTTTATAAAGGAATCATTCCTGTTTTGTTGGGTTCAGCTCCTATTTGTGAGTATCACACTTTTTGAATTTGTCCTCTTGTGTTATTGCTTATTCTGTGCTTGTTTCTTTCAGCTGCACTTTTTTTTGCCACGTATAACACATTGGTGAATACTCTGAGAACAGAAAATTCAGCATTGAATCCTGTTGTGTACCTTGTGGCAGCTTCAGCAGCAGAAGTGGTAATGTTTTTAATAGTGAGCTCATTCTGTTGAGAATATAGGGAGAATTTATATCATTTTTAGGTGTGTGCTTCGGTTCGAGTTCCACTGGAGATTGTCAAGCAGAGGAAACAGACATCCAACACTTCAAGTTTTTACATCATAAAAAAGACTCTGAGGAAGGAAGGAATTTTAGGGTTTTACAGAGGGTGAGGTGGTGCTTTGTTAGAGATTTGAGCCTGGTTGTCCCAAAGCCTTCACTTTTCCTTTTTTCCCAGTCTTCCTCCCCTCCTAATCTTACAGAAGAGATTCAAATAAATTAGTTTCAGTTTTTGGAGCACTCTCTTGAGGGAAATTCCATTCGCGGCAATTCAGTACCCGGTCTGGGAGTACATGATAAATCAGTTCATTATTTACCAGAATGGAAAGGAGTTGACCGCACTGCAGACTGCTTATTGTGGCGCTGCCGCGGGTAATTCTTATTAATTAACAAAATCTCCAGCAAATGTTCTTACTGAGAGTGAATAAGAAAATATTTGTTCAGGCGGCATAGCAGCGGCATTAACCACCCCCATGGATGTGATAAAAACCAGAATTATGTTAGCAGAAAAGGAGAAGATAGAACGTTTCCGACCGTTTGTCAATATCAATTTTGCAAAAGAAGTTTATCACGACAGAGGTTTAAGAGGGTGAGTAATTTTTATCCGATACGTTGTAGATGACAATTAGAGATGGAAATTAACAAATATGTTTTTCTATCAAGTCTTTGATAAAGTTTGGAAGAGACAAAAGCTGCAGAGTTATTAAATTTTTGTCACTTTCTGAACTGGGAAGAATTTCAAGCCGGAAAAACCCATTAGGAAGTTTTAAATTAAATTATCTCATTAATTTTCGGTGGGAAGATTTTTTGCAGGGGTCGTTCCAAGAATGCTGTGGATCACACTGGGCGGGTTTATTTATTTCGGAGCCTACGAAAAAGCCAAATTGTTCATCGAGGAAAAATGGTGCTTTTTCAAAAGCAGCCTGAAAAAAGTTCACGAAATATCCCCTTCGTACCTGGAAGACAAGCTGGAAACGGTCGACTTTTGGGTGAATGAGTTGTGTCCCGAGGAACATAATCAGGAAGCCGAGGAACACAAAAACGAAACCGAACACGAAGACAATTTATCACCTCAACAACAAAAGATAGTCGATGCTACTCTTCTGCAACCTTCAACCGGAACATCAAATTCTTAATCATTTTCCCGCGAATCTCTGAAAAACATTGTCAGTTATACAGTAGCACAATGTGATTGATAATAAAGTTTCATAAAAAGAACACATTTTTAGCGACTTCATTTGTTTTAGTCAAAGCCAAAGTGACAATAGGTTCTTAATTTGTGACTTTGTTCTGTTCATAATTTTTTATTTAGAAGTAGAAAAGTTTATAGAGACGTTTAGAAGAGTTTTAGTGCTCATAAGAGGAGATTTGATTGATTTGACTGAGTCCAAATCGACTCAATAAATTCGTAGCGCGCAGTAAATGCAAGTTTTTTATAGTCGAAAAATGATCTTTAAAGTTTGTGTAGATAAAATATAAGTTCTATTATCAGATTGTTATTTTTCCCTGACTTTTTCCATCACGTGAGTTCTCTTTCAGTCCCCGAAGGACCTGCGTAAAATTAATTAAAAGCAAACACCGTTAATTATTAATAATTTTAATGCATTTCTAATTCAAAAGACTGTATATTGATTAAATGGCGGAGGATTTTATCGCGCGTAACGTTTTTATATCAAACTCATGCTGAATAATTTTATCTGTGATTCTTAATAAATAGTCCAATCAAGTTGCATAATTCTTAAGAAGCTGAGAATTAACTAAAAAATTGTTCAGAGAATAATTAGGGATAAAAGTTCACAAAAATCCGATGCTAGAAATTGGTTTTTCCCCATTTTCAGGAAAACGGTTAGTTTTATCGTAAAATTAGCGCACACAAAAATTGTAGAGCTTAAAATTATCTACAAAAATGTATGAATATTTTTTTCCTAAGAGCCACCGTTTCTGAGATATAACGATTTAAAAGGCACATAAATGTGTAAAGTGTGCGATTACAACTTTTTGAATCATTATATATCAGCAACGGCGGCTCTTAGGGAAAAGTATTTATACATTTTTTGTAGATAATTTTATGCTGTACATGCTAATTTTGTGATAAAACTTATTTAATATTTATAGGATCAGAAATATAGTTTAAAAAAAAACGGGCACTAATTTTGAGTTTTGATGTGTTTACACCTTTGCTATGAAAATTATAAATGTATAATTTTTCCTCAAATGGGAGAACATGAATTATGTAATTATGTTCTCTGTGTAAACCACTCTAATGCTGAATTTGTTTTTCGTTTAATCCTCTCCCCGCGTGTTGACACATTAATTAGCGACTTTCGACTTCGAAATCGGCTCTAAACCGTTCGACTTTTGGGGGGATAACGTATTCCTTGAAAATAAGCATTTTTTTTTTTTTTAAAGTGAAATTTTATCTCCGAACGTTTCTCCTGAGATTATTCCGTTCGGCCGTTCCTGTCGTCTTTCAATTACCGTTTTATTGCGTTTGATTTCTTGAGGACCCATTTAGTAGATTTTTTTGTTGAAATTTGAAGGGAATTAAATTACCCGAATTCCGGAGATCTTCCTTTTATTAAACGTGAAAATGACAGAACTCAAAAGGTGACAAAGGAATGAGTTAAATTTCTGCCATTCTTTTGGATTCGCGTGTCTCGCCTTTCACTCTTTCACCAATTTCTTTCCCCCTTGCAACAACATTTCAACGAATCCAGTTTTAACCCCTTTGTTGTGGGCAAAAGGGGTGACGACTCTTTAAAAAATTAAACGCCCCCGTTTAATTCCTCCCCTCCCAAAAAATTCCAAAACTTGTTTTTATATTGGTCGAAATCTTATGGCCAATTATAAATTCAAATGAAAAAAGTGGTGAATTTGCTTCGGAAAACCTAACGAAGACATTGTTCTGTGGGAAACGGTTTGGGAAAGACGGAAGATGAGGAATTTTGTGATTTGTTCGTTATTGTGATTTTAAAAAGTTGCCTGAAAGAGTTTGAACAGGTTTTGCAAAAACAG
Source organism: Brueelia nebulosa (assembly GCA_028293925.1). Classification (NCBI taxonomy): domain Eukaryota; kingdom Metazoa; phylum Arthropoda; class Insecta; order Psocodea; family Philopteridae; genus Brueelia; species Brueelia nebulosa. The sequence continues at coordinate 10,687 of JAQIBA010000225.1, forward strand.
ACGTTTTTTATTTTTAGAAGAGTTTTTCAAGTTTTTTGATAAATCGCTTCGGTTGATTAATATCAAAACTTGGCGGGTTTTAAATAAGTTATTTAAATTGTGCTACAGCCGACAGATACAGTACAGTCTGTAGTATACACAGTATCCATATTAGTATATTAAACTGAATTTGTTCGACCTTTGACCCATTTTATCTGTAATTATACTGTACTCGAATTTCAGGTTTCCAGGAATACAGATTTGACCTGCACCGATTATTGAAAGCGGTCGAAGAATTTCAGGGATGGAGAATCACCCGACGAGAAACAATGAAGGGTTGAAATGATTCCAGGGGATTATGTTTAACAAAGAAAGAAGGTAAAGATCGAGAGAGAGAGAGAGAGAGAGGAGAAGTGGTATGATTGAAGGGTTTTTTGGAAGGCTAATTGCAGGATTTGAGTGATTAGAAGAAGACGAGGTTAGGGGGGTTGAAGGGGTTGGAGTTATTTGCCCCTGCGTCGTCGGATTAGACATTCTATTCCATCGTTCCGCCTTTGCCGAAAGGGTGGCCATTTATGGAGTTCACTCTTAAATGTGCCCCCGTGGGAAGAAATGATTTTAAATCGAGATGAATTTCAGTTTCATAATTTGAAACCACCTCGGGTGAGGATCTGAGAGCAGTCGGCCTCAGAAGTGGAAGGGTTGTTTCAATATTACGTCGAGGGTGTTTTTCCACGGCGGGAGACCACCATTCTTTCGCGGTTAAAATCAACAGTGAGGCCCGGTGGATGGGGAAGGGTTAACCAGTTGGCGAATTCTAAGATTTCTCGGGGAGAAGTCTGCAAGAAATTAATATGAAACTCATAGGAAAATTAAACGTATCGCGGAAAAGCAAACACTCTCAAAAGGAACAATGTTTTTTCTTGAGCAAACGAGGATTGAAGAGTTTCTCCTCCCCTCGGCTTTTTCCCTATTTTAAATATAACTCCAACTCTAAATTAAATTAGGGAATTCATCAAACAACTAAAGGGACAAAGAAAAATTAAAATTTTTTCCCCTTTCGGCCATCTTTTCCTTCTTTGTGCATCCCCCAGGTTGTGTAATGAACGAACCTCCTTTGGGAGGATTCAAACAATGGGGATTGGAACACTTCCAACAAGATCTGTGACTGATTGCGATTAAAAATGTTGCACGAGGAGTGTCTTTTAATCGTTCCCATTTTCGCGCACTCATTCCCGACGCACAGAGTGAGAAGTGTTGTTTAATCGAGGTTAAGTTGGTTTTAGTTTAAAACTTTTATTATTTCTTCCGCATGGCCTGCTTCAGAACTTTCCCACTCCCGGGGGTGTTGGAATAACTGCCGACAACTTCGTAAGGGCGGAAGCTTCGCCTTCCTGCACGGGGAGCTTTTCTGTTCCTGCACCCCCCTGAGCCTGGCCACTTGTTTCATAACGGCGGTCGTCAGGAATTTAATTAGGGAGAAGGCTCGGGAAACAATGGCCGAAGTGTTGGAGAAAATTTGTTGCAATCGCCATTGTTTCTCTCTTGCTTTGTGCTCTTCCCCTTTTGGTTTGTTTTCTTTTCATCTGCGAACTTTCCCGAATATAAACACATCCCTTAAATTCTTTTCAAAACAGTACCCGTTGTGAAAGGCCGGTGAACCTTCTTTTTCGAAAGAATTTTCAGGGCTGAAGTCCACTTCAACTTCCGGAAAACTCTGCTCTACTTAAATTAATTAAAAAAATTAAACTGAACCTTTTGAATGTTAAATTAAACTATTAAAAAACTAAATCTACTCTAAACAAAACTTACTGTATAAAATACCTGAGCTGACTAAGTTAATTAAGAAATAAAAAATATTTTATTAATTATTTGGAATAAACTGTTAAAATAAAAACCTGCTCTAATGAGAAATTATTATAAAAAAAGAATAGAAACAATAGAAAAATTAAATCTACCTTTAAATTAAGAAATATAATCTAAAAAGGAAATATTAAAAAAGGTCAGCTCTTGAGGAGTAACGGATTGATCCAGTGCTGCCAATTCTCACCAAGGATCCAACCAAAAACCCCTGAAATCTCTAAAAAATATTATTGTAATTAAAATAAAATAATTAATTTCGCCTACTTGCAACAAAAGGAAACGGAAGCAGAAAAAACTTCAGGTATAAAAAACACCTAGACAAAAAAAAATAACTATGAGACAAAGTCATATTCAAAGAAATATCCAAACAAAATGGAGGAGAGGGAGAAAAAAAGAATGAATTAATTTTGGGTATAGAAGGCCCAGAAGACAGGAAAGCGGCTGCTCAAATAAAGCCAATAATAATTAATTATTTTTTTATAATAATTATTAATACACGAATTAGATCAACAGATTTCACGATTGACTGATAGATGACTTTATTTTTTTACTATTTATAATTTACAACGTTTCAATTAATTATATCCCGGTTTTTATGTATATTTATCTCACAAATTTATATTTAATTTATTGATTGTTTTTATTTTATTTCATTTTTGTTATGTTATTTATTTAATTTATGTGATGTTATTTACTGAATTTATATTACATAACGTTAGTTTTATTTAACTTTTAAATTTACATTTAACTTATTGACTGTTAACATTTTATTTAATTTTTATTATGATATTTATTTCATCTATGTTACTTAATGTTTCGTTTATCTAACTTATAATTTCATATTTAATTTGTTAATTCTGCATATTTTATTTACTTTAAAAGTTATAACTGTTTATCTATGGATCTGTACATAATTTATAACTTTGTTTTGATTGTTGCTTATAAAAAAATTTGTTGCTTATACTCCCTTAATGCCCTCGGGAGAGATAAGGGTAAATTATTATAAACATATATTTATATAGTATTGATAACTAAATAATAGATAATAAGATCTTACCTTAATCTTACTATTTCCCAACTGAAAGATCTTTAAAAGTAAAAAATCCCTAAAAAATTCCCATTAGGCTCTAAATTTGGAGGGAAATCGTTAAGTTGGCAATGCTAAGAGAGTAAACGAAACCAAGTTGGCGGCCCTGGAATGATCGTCTGTCAACCGCGCCCTCTGTTTGTGATTTTTTTCATCAATCAACGACTGACTTTTTTTTATGAATTCCGAGTTAAACCGCAGTCGTGGGCGGACGTACGTAAGTATGACTTTAGAATATATAATTGTATTTAGAATATTATTTAATTTCAGGTCGTACCATGCGAAAAAAGAAAATGGGCGCGGGTTTATCTTTGCGAAGCCGAAAGGGAAAAAGTTTAGGTAAAGTTCGGAGGGAGGAAAAACTGCATGGCGGGTGGGCGGAATTTTCACACTCTGTAGTTTCTTGGCAGAAGAGCAGAGATAAGCTTTCCCGAAAGTTAGTCTCTTCCGTTTCCGAGTTAACTCATGCAGAAGTTCTCAGGAGCAGTCAAATGACGTTTTCCCTATTTTTTTCTTGTAACTCAAAGAAAGGCTTTCAAGTGTTTTCGCTAAGAGACTGTCTGCTTATGCTGAAATTCCAGATAGGGTAACGCTTCCCATTTCCGTTTCCTCTTCAACATTAATTTTAAACTTTTATTCTCGCTTAAATTCAAATTCAAATTTGAGAAAACGTTTACCGCGCGACTCCCATAAATTTATTCTTCCCATTCCTGAATATTATTTAAGTCAATAAACTTCAAATTGATTTTCAAAAATTAACATTTTAAATGCTTTTTAATTTTTTTTAATGAAAATATTTAGCCAAGTGAAAATATTTGATTGAGATGCTTAGAGAGGCTTTTTTTAATAAATCTTTCAACCATCTGAAATTCAGACTAATGAAGAGAGAAGAGCCGACTCAGAAAAGTGTCTGACAAATGCTGGTTAAGCACATCGGTGCATACCTGCGAGAAAATGCTGACAGCGTACCACGATTTCAGGTTGTATTGGATAAAGACGTTATTTATAATACTTGGGGGAAAAAAGTTGAACTAATTTTATTGAACTGAAAATGGCCAAAAAGTATCGGTAATTCTTTTTCTGATCCATCGGATCGATGTTATACTTTTATACTCAGCACAATTTGACCTATTTTCAGCTTTTTAGGAATTTATGCAGTCAGGTGCTGAAACATTGGTTTCCCCTGACAAAAAGGTTTGGACGATTAAGTAAATCAACTGTCTCCGATAATCCGCAGGTCTGGCCTTGCTGCCCTCGTCTGACCGTGAATAGGGGTGGGGGTGGAGACTCAGTAAAGCAAATAAAGGGGATTCACTCTGGAGAAGTGTACACAGTGACCCTCTTTCGGAGACACTAAATTCTGCGACCCCGGAAACTGAGCGTTTCTGTTCCAGCTATTCTCATTTCCAATTAATTAAAACTAGATTGATTAATTGAGAATATTTGATTATTCAGCTCTAATTAAGCCATCTCTCCGCTTGAAGGGAATCTTCTGATTTTGTTTATCACTCATTATCTCCTCGAGGTCTTTCGGGGGAATTATTCTTGCCCTCAATTACTTTTCTCCAAAGACTCAGGAGGCCAAGTTGGGACTGTGGATTATCTCCTCGGACGCGTGTAATGTCACTCCCCTGTCCTGTGTCTGCTCCTCACCCCCGACCTTGATGAACGATAAATCCAGTAATGAATTTGAATTCGGTCTGACGGGTCTGGAAGAGTGTCTGAGGCAACCGGTGGCGTTGTTTCTCGCCGTGATGGCTGCCTCGAAGAACGTTAATGTCGATCATGGTGACAAGATAATTAAACTTTACATTAGCTCTCAGGCACACTCGAGGAGGGATTTGAATAAATTCGCCTCACGAATCCAGAAGCCGAAATCGGGAAGGAGGATTAGACGCTGTATACAAGAAATCAGTTAACCTTTCACCAAATTGTCTCGGGAGATCATCTTCTGATAAGTCAGGTTGATGGGGTTTAGTTTGGTCTATAAAATTTTCTCTTAATCTTTTGGCCTGTCTTGAACCGAGATTAACCCTTTTTTCTCTTCTTTCTTCGGATCGCAAACATAATCATCATACTAATATATAAATCTGTTAAAGGAATGTGTGTGTGTGTGTGTGTGTGGGTGTGTAAAATTCGGGGTTTCACACTCGATTAAGCGGTGGATATTGTATTTCCTAAAATACTGAATGCATTATATTATTTGTGTATTAAACATTTTTCATAATTTTCATATAATTTTCAGAGAATTATTTTTAGATTTGATAGTAATTAGTTTGTGTGGATTTAGTGGTAGTGGTTTTTCAGAGTGTTTTTCAGATTTTCACAGAATTTGTTGTAGAATTGATAGTAATTAGTTTAGTGTTGGTAGATTTTTCAGTTTTAAAATGTTCATTTTTAGGACTCAGTACGATTTGGATAGTACAAAAGTACGATAATACTTTACAAAAAAGTAACTTAACTTACAACAAAGTAATTAAACTACAAGTAATTTGTAAACTAATGCCCTGAAGAAAACTAAGGTGTTTCCGGGCCTTAAATAAATAAAAAAAACTACAAATAATTAAACAAGTAAGTAAACTACAACAACTTAACTACAAAAAGTACGATACAGACGGGACAACAAAATGACACAACCTCAGTAAACTTTCTTCCACTGCCATTTACTTTTGTTCAAACTCATTATATTCTACTGACATAATTTTCTACAAATATTATATTAATATTATATTCTTCTATATAATTTTTTACAAATTCTTCCAAAATTTATACATGTGCTATATATAGAACTAAAACTAAATGAGTAACACAAAAACAGATGCCTATAAAGGTGGCTAAATAAATAACACAAACTACAATAATAGAACTAAAACTATATAAAACTAATATTCTATTGACACATGATTATGTAGTTGTTATTTTTCATAAATACAGTAAATGCACTGTTTGTTCAAAAATTGTGTATAATTTTTATGGTTTAGTGCAATGGGATTATCAAGGTGCATTCAGTTTTTCAGGAAATGTATTATTGTATCTTATATTAAAATACAGAATCCAAAGTCTCAGCGAGGGCGAAGCCCGAGCTGCCAGAGGGGTCTGGAACGCGAAGCGCACAGGGGGCGAAGCCCCTAGTTATAAATAAATAAATGATTTCATGCCTAAGAAAATATATAAAGCATAAATCTTTCGTGTTAGTCTCCGTGGCCATCAGAAGCCAATTGTATTTTATATTGTAGAATCAGATTCCCCTGGGCGAAAAAACCCCCTCAATGTAATCTTTCTCTCAGACGAGTGTGGTTTCTGGAAATGAAACGTTTAAAATCTCATAAAAAAGCTCCCGAATAAAGCTGACGTTGGGTTAACACCGGAAAGTGGTCAAACAAAAAGCTCAGAAAGTTGTTCGAAACAATGGAAAATAATTAAAAGTAAAAAAGGAAGAGTAACAAAGGAATGGGGCGAATGTGTCCAGCGGAAAAAGAAAACTTCCAAACCGAACGTTAAAAAATAAAAATGAATTATTATGTTTTTATTTATGATAAAAAAGAAAAAAGGAACGGTTTGTACGAAATTCACCGGAGTGGAAAATAAATCGAAAAGGAAATTAAAACTGGAAAATGAGGACATTAAAATTTAAGAAAAACTTTTCGGTCGGTTTTTATTGGGAGAGAGAGTCGTTCGTTCTCCAAACCATCAAATTCATTTGCGCTTTGCTTTTTATGTTTTCACAGGTATAGTCTTTTCAAATTAGACATTAGATAAACTTTTAAAAAGGCGAAACTTTGTAAAATAACTGATGAAATGCGTCGCAATTTCAAGACGCAAACGCGTCATTAGGCTTTCTGTTATTTCTCAGAACAAATATTTTCAGTTTTCTTCAGAAATGTTTCAAACACTCAAATACAATGCAAACTTTTCAGAAGCGAAAACGAACACTTAAAAAGCCCACTACTTGTGCCAGTTTTCCTTTCTTAAAAGATAAGCATGAGATATAAAAAATGACGTCAGTGAGGGACAGACAGTGGCAAAAAGGCGTCAACATTAGCGGAAATGGCTGTTGCGGTGCCTGTTTTCCACTCGGGAGTGGCCTCCACATCATGAAGGAGCTTACAGGAGTCTCCAGCTGAATCAGTTTACTTATCCGAAGCCGAAAAGAGCTCTCACTGCCAGGTATTTGTGTGGGTTCCCGATGATTATCATTTTCTGATAGGAATTAATCATCATTATGAGTCAGACAAGAGATTCAGGAGCATGATGGATGCTCCTCGAACTGATGCAATTTTCATTTCAACAGAATAATTAAACATGTGACTTTCAGAGATGAGGTCCCGGCTGTCAATCACCGCTTTCATTCTCTTCAGAACAAACCCCGTTGTATTTTTGAGTTATGATTGCCGTCACATAAGGAAAATTGCTGGCCATGAACAGACAGAACCACTGGAAATGAAGAAGTTAAAAAGTTACAACTGATGAAGAAACTCAGTGTTTTGGTTGTGTCGAGTCAATCAACGAGTGTAGCTGATTATCAGTCTGCTGAATGTGGGAACGAAGGCGGCTATTGCGATAAACAGCGAGCATTGATATTGTAAACTTGTGTTGGAGGGGAAACTGAAATTAATGACTGTCAGGATCGTTTTGGAAGCCCTCTAAGAACACTATCTCCGGCCTTAATCATCTTTTGTTCTTCGGCCATTATCCTCATTTGTTTCCTCAAAGGAAAATCGGTTCACGTAGATAGGTTACATCCGGAGCAGAAGAAGCTTCAAAAGTGGTTATTTTACAACAACATCACTCGGCTTTTACTGTAACATTATTTCCTAATACATTTATGTAAACTATGAGTGAAATTAACATTTCATAAAAAACAATTAATTGATAAAAGCGTAAAAGATATGGCGACAATAGAGGAGACAAAAGCAAATGAGATTCTTGCGAAGAAACGGGAAGAAATACAGATTCGTAATTAATTTTATTTTCGAGCTTATCTAACTTTTAATGAGGAATTCCCTCCGAAATAAGTTTGAACTTTTAATGTAGTTCGTAACTTTTTCCAACGTTCGGTGGAATCATACAAATTTCGCTTAACTGTTTTCGCAATTATCGGACTGACCCTAAAATGAAAAGCTCTGTCACTCTCTGAATTTGCTCTCTTGTAAAAAATTCATGCACCGTCCGTTAGCTTTCATAATTCTGTTTTGTCATTTCGTTGCTCAATTTCAAAATATCAAACGATATATTTGTCTCTTTTTTCATTAGAATATAATCAAGTTAAAATTTCCATGCGTAACTAAATTTTTAATTGAAAATGAATGGGATAATTAAATTTATGAATAATAATGGATGGGGAGCTTTTTCTGTTCGGTTTGACTGAATTCCAACAGCCAAAAACCATCACTTGTTATTTGTCAGAGTCAATTAAAGCCCCTCATTTTCTCCTCTCCTTTCTCTTCACCCAACTAATTTTCACTGTTTCATTCGGACTACTTATTCTGACAGTTAATACTCTCCCGATGAGTTATTTTTCACAAGACAAATCGGGATTAATACTAAAATATCATTTTTCATCGAGCATGAAATGTGCATTCGTGGTAATTATGCTAATGAAATGAAGACATCGCAAAACAATTTTCCAAAAAATCTCTTCCCACTCGAATTTGAAAAAATTTTACTTAATTAGTTTTTCGCCTCGTTTCATTCTGTAATTAGGAAAATTTTTCCGCGATTACTCCATGTTTTCAACAGAACATTGACTTTTCTATGTTGAAATTTCATGTGTTGTGTAAATCTTAAAGATGCTCTGAAACTGCTTTTACGAACTGATTTTTCATTAACCTGCTTTTCCGCCTAAGAACCATCAAAGATTCAAATGTCGGATGGGTGTACAAATTGGCCAAAAAACAATGCCCAATTATCCCAACTTTTATAGTTATATAAAAAACTAATTTGTTTGATCTTTGACCCGTCGCTAATCCTTTTCCCGATTTTATACTTTTATAATTATACTCTGAACAATTTGATCAAGTTTTAACTTATTAATTAACGTAACTTCATCCTCCATATTTGAACTAATACAGACTTCGCAGAAAACATAAAGAGATAATGTCAAAAAAGAACGAAAAAAATTGATAAAATTATAAGAAAACAAAAATGAAAAATACAAAAAGAATAAATTCTTGTCTGAAAACTTTGGAAAGATTCATTTCAACAATGAAAGGCAAAGAAAATTGTGAAAATTTATTATTTCCCGCGTAAAATTCAACCATAACAAAACGGATTATTTTCCTAATTTGAAAATTCGTCTTGTTGCTTTTGTAATTTTAAAAGCGGCTCAAACCAATCGTGAGAAACTTCAATATTGTTTTTCCATTGTTTCATCATAATTTTACCAGAGGAAACCGTTTTATCCCTTTAAGAACTATGTTTACATTAAAATTATCCCCGTGACTCCGAAAAGAAACTCCTCGGGGGAGAGAGTCCGCCATTTTTCGACTTGGCGGGCAGAGGAAGAGGACGCCAATAGTTGTGTTGTGGAAGTTGTGCTGAGTGAATTGTTTGTTTTTTGTCGAAGGCGGGGAGAGTTATTGGAGACTCATCTGGAAAATGAAATCGTAAGAGAGTTTTAGATTAAATTGATTTGTATTTCATTCAGAAAGAAGTCGTCAAATAAAAGAATTTGCCGGTCTGCTCATTGTCAGTGTCGCCACTTTCATAACCAACTTTGGTTCCATATCAATTTATGCTGCCGCCATCTTGGTTAGTGGGACCACTTGTTACGCGTTGGGTATTTATTTTTACTAGAAGAAGCTTATTTTTTATAATTTTTATCGAGTTAAAAATAGTTTAAGTGTTGTCACTGGACTAAACAAATAGTAGGATATGAATGGGTGAGTTTTTTTCGCCTTCGGACGAAGCTAAATTTCATTTTATCGATTTTTTGACACTTGTCAAAATCAAAACAATGGATTTTTCTTTATTGTTTTATGCTCCGAAGACTCTCATCGGTATTTTTGAGAAAAACAATTACTGAGCTGGGTGCACGCAACTTTTGTTTAATTGTTATTCTATTTTATAGAGGAAATGCCATTTATCATTTGCTCTGTATTGACGATGGCCAATGTGCCGGCCACATTTGCCCACCTGCTCGGGCTAACAAGTTGGCAAATCAACGCGTGCGAATTATAAAAATTTTCTTTAACGTCTTCACAGAGAGTTTGGTAAGATTTCGAGTTTGAATTCGCTGAAAATGCCAAGAAGGTTAGGTTAGCTCAAACAGTGATCTCAGTTTAAGTGTTTAAATTTATGACTTCATGTCTAATGCATTCTAAAAATGGAAGTGTTTGTTAAGCAAAACTTTTTTATGCCTTGGAATTTTCTTATCCTAATTTATACTCTTTCCAAAAGAGTGCTTGCTTTGAATTATAACTAACACAAAGAAGTTATTGTTTATCATTAACCCCAAATGTAGTATTAAATGAATTATGATGTTTGCATAAAGTTTAAAAAAAAAAATTAAAAATGTCTCTTGTGGATTTGGCTTGTATTGTTTGGGAATTAGACATTTTTAGTTTAATAAAAAATGAAAAACTTGGAAATTTAATTTGGTATTAACCTAAAGCAAAACATTTTGGAGTGGAATGTTTTATTATTTATAAACAATAATTTGTTTTGGGTGAAGCCAAGTTTTGTGTGAGTGGGTATAACATGCTCATCTGCAGTCCGTTCAGCACCACAACATCACACTTTTCAAAGGCATGCTTTTGTGTGTTTGTGAAGTTGGGCAGAAGTGCTTGTTAGTCACTCAGTTACTGTTTTTATATTTTGCTGATTGAGATTGCCTTCCTTTCCGTTGAAGACAGTGAAATCAAACTTACCAAAAAAGTGAGTTTGAGTTGTCAGTTATATTTCCAGAATTATTGTTAAAATGTTTTATATGCTCTCTAATAAGTTTTGGAGTGTATGTTTGATTTAATAAAAAATTTTCTGAAGGATTTAATTTCTTAAATTTTCCTGTTCATTGTGATCGTATCACTGAATCAGTGAAATTCAAGCAAAACTAAATGCAGTTGTAGAACTGAATGAAAAAAGAAGACAAGAAGTACAATATGAAGAGATGAATTTCAGTCAGATTAAGGTTACTGTATGGAATCATCAGGTGTTGAAGTATTGTATAATACCCAAGTCTCTGTTGTTATTCGTTGGTGGAAAAATTATGGACAATCATGAATCACACAGTATCAGAAGCATTGCTTGTGAACACAATTACAGCTTTTGATTTCATTTCCAAATTGAAGATAGAGCACAGTCTGAACCAGGGTTTGTCAAATTGGGAGATGCTAATTCACTTAAAAGTGCAGGTGCGACCAAAAAAGGTACATATCAACTACTATGTCGGTGGCCTGCTGTAATAAAATATTGTAATTGACTCCTTCTTGTGTGTAAGATCTTATCTTAATTAATTTTTATGTTTGCAGCATTTTATAAAATAAACGTTACATAAGGGAGCCGTGGTAAAGTTTGGAAACCACTGGTGAAAACAAAGGAAGTGCGCAAATGCCTCTACGAAGTAATTCTGAGGGTGCGGGGGTGGATCACAGAGGGTTTGAAGTGATGTCTGCTGCGGGGAAAGCGATCATGTTCTCAGAATATTTCACGGGGTGGAAGGGAATGTATCAAAAGCAACAGTTCTGTTTTCTGTTCTCTTTTATATCAGTTCTTTGTTTTGAGTTCAGACCCGGATATGTACAACCCTTTGTTTTGTCATGTATTGACCGCATGCAACCAAAGTTGAAAATCGTAATCGTGAGTTCCTTCAGTTGAGCCTGAGCTGAATTTGATGCCTTCCGATTTGGAATTCGTATTAGTCATGACATTGATTGCGCCTACTAATAACTTAAGCCAATTCGGATCCGATGGCTTATCAACAGAAGCGATATTTAAAAAAAAGCGGAATGAAAAAAATTACACAGGTTTTCACTCACCGCGTTTCAGCACTCGATGACATTTCCGCATAAATTTTCTCATTTTTAATGTAAAAGTTCAGCGAGTGATGTAACCGTGTAATTTTCCGACTTGTTGAGAGCCCTTGTTGTTTCGCGTGCACACAAGTATTTGAGGGATGCGAAAAAAGGGGGCGCCAATTCAAAAAAATGCCCCAGATGCCGGTCGGGAATTCCCGGTTTTGAAGAGTTTACTTTTTCTCCCGTTTTCCCGGATTTTGAGGTCGTGATAAGTCTTTGAATGCAAACTTCGCATATCGGTTTTTGTTTTCTTCTTTTCCCCCCTTTTTTTTAAAGCATTGGAAATCTTTTTTGTACAGCGTGTGTTTGTTATTGTTCTTTACTCCGATAAGACAACCACAACGGTTGCCACAACGGAGTGATAAAATCAACTCCTTTATCATTTCGCTTTGAATAGTTTAATTTCCTTCTTATTTCGTTTTGTTTATGTTTTCATCGGGAAGGGTTCACTTTGGGTTGTTTCACCAGCAGGTTTGTTTCCATGTGGCCAAATTTGGCCCAGTAAATTGGAAGTACCCTTTTTTTTTTGATCGCGATGTTATCAACGGAAGTTTGGCGAGAAAAGGGTTGAGTCTTGTCAGGGTTTCGATTTTATCCGGATTTATAATTTTAACACAGTCTGTCAGAAAAATCAAAGTTGTGTAATCGAGTTTGGGAATAAGCAAATTAGATTGGTATTTTCCGATAGGGATAATTTGAGACGGTTCTCTTTCGCATCTGGGAAACTTATGAAAAAAGAAGAATTCGAGTCTTAATTCCAGCCGCTCTCCTGACCGTTTTGTTGTTTACGAGGAAAATTACTGCGGAGAGTGATATTTTGCCCTACCATGTAGTTATAGAGGGCATTAAAAATTTTATTACTTTTCAGCCTTAACTGGGTACTCGTGAAAACTTTATCAGAGGGATTTTGTGCGAGTTCATATGAATCTTTCAATTAAGTTAATGTAGCCTGCAACTGTTTCGCGATAAAACAAGATCCGCCTTTCGGGAAACCTAATCCTCGTGCCTTCTTCCTAATTAAAAAATATATATACAACACTCGAGATTGGCGTTTTGTGTGAATTTCCGAATGAAGCAGGTGCTCCAAATGCACACGAAGACTCCTAAATAATCAATTTTGAGAATTTGTCCTGGAGGGATCAAATCGGTCGAGTTGTTTAATTATCATGCGTTTGGCCGTTTGGTTAATTACCGAAAGCTGAGTGCCTATGCAAACATGCACGCTCGCATTAAATCCTCCGTTCGGATTCGGCTTGTAGGAAGGTCTTTTCTTTCCTACGTTCAGGTTAAAGTCTAACATCAATCAGAATTAAATTAATCTTTTGCCAGATATAGTCGGAGGAAAACTTCTGGGCAGTGGTTTCGCCCACGGGTTTTTCATTCATAGGAGAAAAAACCGTTATCAGCTTCCGGTTCGTTTTTCTGATTTTGACCAATTCATTTGCCGACCGGGGGGGGAAAAGGGTTTAAATTCGGTGCACGCGCTCAAATATTTCCCCCCAATTTCCAATTCACGGGGAATTTCAGTTTACGACCGGCCTTGAAACCCCCGGTGTTATGCTTTTATGATTGGGAGCTCATTTTCTGGGACTGTTCCTTTGTCTGGTTTTGCCTTGTGGCTCTCTTCTCGTATGGGAAGAAGTCTAAATTATCCAGACTTGCATTGATGAGTTTGTGGTGTGCAAAAAGAAAAGGCGAACAGTACAATGAAAGCGAAAAGCTCGCTCGAACAAAGCTCACGTCGCTGTGCCATTATCGCCGAATTAAAACTGGGGTTAAAAGCCTCCTGCGTCGGTTCCCCGCGTGTAATTTTAACGCATTTACATTTAAACTTCCTAATTAAAGTCGGGGGGCTTTTTCTGGCAGTATTTTGGCCAAAATCGGGCGCAGTATACACCCCGTTGTTGTCTGAACAAATTCACTTTGAGAGAATGGATCAATAAAATTTATTCACTCGTCACAAAAAGGTGAAGTAATTTAACTGGGTGAAGTGTTTATGGGCGGTCATGGCAGTAAATGGCGTCTGGCGAAAGAATGTTTTTACGATGGCGAAGAAAAATTGAGTAGGAACAGATTCGGGTTGGAGCGAAAGACTCCCAAATGGAAAATGATTTTATCTGTTGGAAGTTGAGACAATGAGAGGAACTGTGTCGAGTTCCGCCGTGGAAAAACAGAAGTTCCAAATGAAAGTGGCAGACGTTGAATCTCCGCGCTGATGAATCTTAATTCCGGCAATCTTTCAAAGGAAATAAAGGAAACTTTAACGATTGGATTTTTTCAGGATTTTCTCCCGGGGGGCCTTCCCTCTTTTTTGACTTATAAAAGCCTGAAAAGGGAGAAAAATAATTTCTTTCTTCATATTTCTCAATTAGCAGTAAACGCGACATTATTTTCTTTTTTATTTTTCTTCTTCCACCTCTTTCCCGCGCCCCCCCCCCTCCCCCCGGAGAAATTTCCCCGTGAAAAGAGAAATTTTTTTCATTATTATCTTTTAAAATTACCATTAGCGTCATCGTTATCTTTATCTCGAGCAATAATAATTGTAACGGCGAAATCAAAAGGACATTTTACAATTTGAAAATATTTTCGGTTGGGAAAGAATCCCCCCCTCCGCCGTCGAGAGAGGGGGAGGGGGTGTCGAATCGGGGGAGGTTTTTCAGCTTTTTCTTGTCCGAAACCGAAACGCGTCACTGCTTACTTCATTACTTTTTCTTTCTGACAATCTGCGCCACAGAAACCGGTGACTTGATGTTTAATTGGTTTTCATTTTAACTGACGCTCTCAATTTTGCTCTCTGTCAGTTTGACTTTTCACTTGAGGAGGGGTAATTTTTTGGCGCCGAAATGATAATTCATTATTAAATGTTGGTTCGGTCCTCCGGATACATTTCTCAATGTTCGGATGGTTGGAAAACCGATTTGTCCACCACGTGATTCCCCTTTGATTACTGGTGGTCAGTTCAGTACTGAAATGCACGGGTGGTCTTTGCGGACTGTGCTTTGTTGGATTCTCTTTTAGATTCCCAACAAAGAGAAAAGGTTATAAAGTTAGTTTGTCGGAAAAGTGTGAAAATTATTCGGCGATTTTTCCAAAGTAATCGAATGAGTTCGTAAATGAGACAATACAAAGAAACGACAACAGTTTAACCCAATTTCGGAGGAATTTTTATTGAAGTTACAAAGTTTTTGACTTATTTTACCCCATAAATTTCAATATATATAATGTAAGCTCAACTAAATTTTTTATTATCGCTTTTTGGCAAAGAATAACAGGATTTGATGAAAACTCATCCGTAAATCATTCCGACTTGTGAGAAAGAAAATAATTGTTATGTGTGTGCAAGACGGAACCTCTGAAAGTCAAGAAATGTATTTTTCAGTATGATTAAACTGTTATTATTATACTGCAGACGGATGAGTCATAACCGAAGGCTGTTCTTCACGGATTTAGCAAAGTAATTGATTACGCCACACACACTGTATCAAAGTTCTCGGTTAAATAACTCTCCATCTCTCTCTCAGGGAATTATCGACGTGTGTACAATTGCACACGGGCATCTTAAGCGGTGCTTTTGCTGACTGTAAGCGATAAGTGTTCAGCTCGTACGTTGCTTCATGCATTTTTAAATTTATAATTAAATTCCCCCGGCCGAAACAAATTAAACTGTTATTAATTTAAGGTCGGGGCGAAAAGGGGTAGCGTTTCCAATTAATCTTAATTAAAAGTTAGATTTATGTTTCGTTATTAATTTATTTATGTGTGGAAGTTTATTTATTTATTTGGTTTGGTATTTTTTTTACCGCTTTCTTAGATGGTGTGTTTACGTTTGTATTTATTTATAGTTGTATGTGTTTATGTTTATGAGGTTTGGTTCCTACCCTTAAACTATGGGTAGTAATTTTAATAGTGACTACTTTTCCCCTTTTTCTTGTCCCCCTTTCCTATTTTTTTATTTTTATTGTTAAATTTTATTTATATTAATTTATTTTTATATTTATTTTTAGATATTATTTTTTATTATATTTAGAATATGGACCGCGATAGTTCTTACAAGTTTTGAACACATTTTGAAAAATTTATTAGTAATGGAAGATTCATTTATTTATTTATTTTTTCTCTTTTTTCACTTTTTTATCCATTTTTTTCATTTTTTGTAATTTTCTTTGTTTCGTATTTTTACTGATTTTCCATTTATTCCCTACTTCTCTCACTTTTTTCTAATTAATTCCTTTTAATCCACCCTTTAATAACTCAGGGGTGAAAACTCTCCCCTTTAATAAGGGTGAAAGTCATCCAAAGTTCAAATGGGATCGAGTTCAAGGTCATATGTGACAATACATTTAAATTTAATGATATATGAAAATTAATTTTGGATAATTAATTATTCTGCGTTGTAAAGACGTTCACTTTGAGCAAAATGTACCCGTGTCCTTCTGGAATTATACAGTTTATTTATAAAATAATTTCCGGGAAACTGAAATGATTGTCCAAATTAAAGTTATCGCTGCAGTTTTTTTTTTGAATTTTACGCGGGATTAATTGCGTTCCCTTTATATCTCACGTGGAGGACTAATCGGTAACCAATTGGAGAATATTAAATTTAGCCTGGCAATCATTTAATACCCTTCGGATATGAAAAATTCGAAATCGCCCCCGGGAAGGAAAAATGGTAATTGACAATTTCAACCGGGGTTGAAAGATGGATCACAGCTTTTTTTCACAAATAAAAATTTTCATTAATGAGCACTCGATCGAATTCGGCGGCTCTCACTTTCTTTTTTTGCATCTCGTTCAGATGAAATGCGTTTTAGGGGCGCGAACACTCGGGGTGGTTTATTTGCAATGGGATGAATGTGTTAGAAAGGATTTCGGCGTTTGTTAAATTATAATGGAGGCTCCACTATTAAAAGTTTTACTATAATAAATTATTTTGTGGTCGAGAAAACAGTTCGGTCCGCGTTATTGAGTTTTTACGAACACTCGGTGACGAATTAAGCACAAAAAATCATTAATTAATTAATTAATTTTTGGTTCTCCCAACCGTGGCCTGTTTTATTGAGCGTTTGTTTCTGCCGGTCTTCGGGGACCGTCAGATGAAATGATTCAATATGGTTTTTCATGCGTTGTAATCAATTTAAATTTTGACGTTTTCCCCATTAGACCTGGTTGTGTCTCTTTGATTCGATAGCCTCAATTTTCCACAATATTCTACAATAATTTTCCGACAGTGGGATTTTCTTGGGGAAGTGCTCCGGATTTCGCAACGGAGTTTTTCACGAAACTTTGTCAAATGTCATCCCCTATTAGAATGTTTTCTGCGTGTGCAGAGGTTTTTACGTGCGACATGTGTTCGTAACGAATCTCTCAAAGGATTAGTCAAATAAATTGTCGTCGGTTTTTAGGTCAGCGGAAGGGTTGAATTCAGCAGGAGTTGTTAGCCGTTGCATCTCAAAGCTTTCATTGGCCTTCGGACATTTTTCCTTTGAAATCGATCAGCAGAAGGTTATCCGATTGTTTCTTATTTCTGGTTTTTCGAACTTTCCAATGCCGAGTGTGTTTCTTCTCCTCCCGTAAATGACCACATGAAGAATCCGCGTTGCATAATTGGCGTAAATTTAGTAATTTTATTCCATGACCGCATCTCGGCCGTGAGTTGACGAAGGGAATTTTTTCATAGGAACGTAATGGGAAGTGACTGTGAGCACCTCACACGCGAGACTGGTCGTGAGCACACGTAATGGTAAATTGTCCTTGACCTCGAACACCGTCAATTTCTCTTATTTTTCGAGGTAATGTCGCAGGAGGACAAAGAGTGTTGGAGCTCCTCTCCTCCCCCGTGCGAGAGCCTTTCAATTTTGGCAAATCCGTTTCCCCGTGATGACTTTGATATAAAATCATGTCCGCGTTTGCGGTCGGTAATTAGAAATTGGATACTCGTGGGCTTTGTGGAAAAGAGTTTTTTAATGAGGTATCGACCTAAGTTAATAGCAGAAGGTCGAGGGGGCAAGGGAAACTCTAGAGGCCCATTTTCAATGAGATTGAAGTAGCCATTTGCATCATTACCTAAGTGAGTGCGATTTTTCTCATTTTCCTTCATTTAATAATGGTGTGATAATGAAAGGTTTTTCCAGAGTATGGAGGAGGAAAGAAGACTAAGCACTTTCACTTAATTTATAATTTCTGACAGTCCGCATTCGCATATGGATTTGATTGAAAAGTCTCTCCAACGACAAAAACTTATCATTGTTTTTCGATATCAGAGCCAAAGGATGCCCCATTTTCCGCTTCTGATAATTTTTAAATTTGGAACAAAATTCCGTTTAGTGCTAGAATTAAAAAGTAGAGTTGTGCTCGGTTTCAGGCATGAATTGTATGTCTAGAAACCGGTGCTTGCCGAGTGCCAGTGGGCAAATACGGTACAAAGAGGAAGGAAACTGGGTTAATGGGTTGGAGCTTCTAAAATGGTAAGAAGGATTTAACATATTGGTAGAGTAAAAATAATTTCCCAGAATGGGGCCCACCCATTCTTTGACAGAGACCTCTTTCGAACTTCCTTTCAGCCCTCGGATTCGTAGTTTCTCTTCGGTTCGGGATGTGAATGTTAATTAACATTATCAAGACCGGTTTTTCGATTAAAAAATACCTTTCTGTAGATGCAGGGGTCTAAGATTGAGTTTATTCATTTTATTTTTAATCCGTGTTTATCACCCATGGGTCATGAAAGCTTTGTTGAAAAGAGAATTTGAATGAAATTTTTATCGCAGCTTTTCCACTCTTTTAATCCCCGAATTTTCCTTCGTAAAGATGTAACCCTTTCTCGACTTTCAAAACTTTGTGTTGTATGTTACGATGAACTGATCACTCGAGTGCTGGAAAAAGTAGACTTGTTTCAATTTGGGAACGATCGAATTCTGAATATGTCCAACTAATTATGTTATTAATCAACGCTGCATTATAAATTGGTCTCGTAAGCGAAAGCGAAATGCATTTTATGCGTTTCAAGGCGTGTGGGCCGATGTGATAAATTGCTCGAGTGAGACGTATCTTTTATGAGATGATGGTCGTTCCGTGTGCACTACAATTTGGACCAGTAAATTGGAAGATCGTAGTGTATACAATGAGGCTTTCGATCCACTCGAGAAAATAATGTCTTCCGAAAGAAGATGCAAAAGAAGACTCTTGAGGATTTCCGGGGTTTTCCTTTCAGCCAAACTCGTGTATTTCCTGTGTGGTTCAGTCGATACCTGATTCGGACACCGATGGATAAATAGCTAAGGTTAAGGCTTAGCATTGCACCCCTGGGCATTCTGAATCAAATAAATTGTAGAACGCGAGGGTTCTTTCCAAATAAGAAAAAGGTTCTTCTGTGTGTGTGTGTTTGACAAAATAATTTATAGTTTTGCGTACCAAGGGGAGGATACTTCGGTACAGCTTACTTAGAAAGCTTGAAAACAATTAGAACATTTCCCAGCTCTTAAAAAAACAAAATTCGATTGTTTTTTATGTATTTCGTGAAAAAAAACTAAAATGCAATGCACAGATGAGATCCACTTCATCTGATTTGACACGAATGCGATAAATTTTTTTCGAAAGTCTTGGAGCATATGAATTGTTGTAGGAAAGGTGTTTATTTCGGAAGGTTTCCAGGTAGCGATAGTGTTTATACAACTCCGAAAGCAAACATAATTACGGCGAAAGGATTGAATAAAAGCCACGAATGCGCTGACATTTGCTTTGTTTAACGAAAGCTCCCTGTGGCAGTTCACAGGTGGTAAACGTTGAGGAAGAGAGAAAAAGAATTGGAAAGCCCAATGCACAAATCCTATTTCGATTTGTCATAAATCAGGAGAGAAAAACGCCGGAGAAAAACGGTAAAAATTATTCAGAAGAAGGCCTCAGAGTGTTATCGTGGGCCCCTTAAAAACCTCTTGCAATATTTTATTCACTATCGAAAGGGGTAAGATGAAGACCGGTCACTATTTGAGGAAACATAACAACGCTTCTCGTTTCGCCCTCTATAAATTAAACGTCTATTTGTTTAGATCGGATAGATAAACAATCGGCTGAAATATGTGGCCCGAGTCGTTTTCTCTTCTGTCTTTTCCATTTCTTTTTTAAGTTAATTTTTATTTAAAGGCTATTTTTTTTTTATTTTTATTTTTTTTCCTTTGTCTAAAATTTCTTTTCTACTTTTTTAGGGACATTCTTCATCCTGGAACTAAGGTAAGATTTTTTTTCTTTTTTCTTTTTCTATTTCTTGGTTTGCTCTTGCTTTTCCTGCAAGGATAAATTTGCCCCGGGAACGAAGTCCCCCTCCCCCTCCGGGATCGTGTGCCCCCGGAGCAGACGATCTTTTTTTGGAAAATTCGGATGATTCCGATATGAAAATGAAATTACCGCCTCCACCCGAATTGGCTTCGTTAACAGGCCTTCATCACTTCGGGGCCTGCGATAAAAACCCGCGAAAGGTTCCCGAGTTTCGGGACAACAAGTGCCATCAACCTCACCTGTTCTGCATCCTTCGGAGATTAACTTTTCAAAGGTCGAGCTTTCACTCGAGTCAAAAAGCCCGCCTGTCTCCTCGCAAGGTCAGAAATGGAATGGCCGATGGTGTGGCCTCTTCGTTTGAGTCCTTCCTCGGCGGATTCCCTTTGTTTACTCTGAGACTCACTCAAGGTGTCGAAGGAAGTACACCATGAGCAAAATTCAGCTTTCCTTTTGCTTACGGCAAAACCGGAATAACTTTTCACCCTTGAACAGTTTAAAGCAAAAACAGAGCTTCATTTATCCATCTTTTTGATTGGTCCGCGCTGCGTTATTCCTTTCTTATGGCGGTGGGAGCTTTTTTGAGCTTATGGGGCACTTTACCTCGAGCACAATTCAAAACTGACCGCCGAAGAGTGGGGAATGAAGCGATGTGGAAAGTGTTCTTTTTTTGTGTGTGTGTGTGTATGTGTGTTGAACGTGCACATGAAGTTGAAGTTTCGTAACGGCCGGCTTTGTTTTCAAAAAAGGTGCAAAATTCTAAAATTTTCACCGGGTTTTTGAGGTTTTGATGTTGATCAAAGAAAAAGAACTTTATTTTTCATCATAATATTTTCAAAGAACCTTTTGCATAAATTCAAGCAGAAAAAAAAATCCGTTTTATTAACGAATCAGTTTAATTAAAATCTCATTCCTTTGCATTGTTAAATTGCCCCCGGGGGTTAATTTTTTGGGGGTAGGCGAACCCTGGCGGAAGTGTAATTTCCCCCCCCCCCGCGCCCGTTGTGCCTTTGACGTTTTATCAGTGGGTGTAGCATCGCTGAATGGACGAGCCTTTGCTTTCCCTAATAAGCTTTCACTACAAAGAACGCTTAAATTAGCAATGGTTATCGAAGGAACAAAGGAAATGGAAAAAGAAATTTTCGTTATTTTTAACGAAATAGATGAATGCGAAAACAAAAAGAAAAACTTCACCTCCCCCTTTCACCCCTTTCACGTCGCACCTACAAAAGTCTTGGGGGTTGTCGAGGAAATTTCCTTAGAGGCAATTTAGATCCGGCATCCTCAGTTCGAACCTTAGTTTTCCTTTGTTTCGCCACAGAGTCTCAAACCCCGATTTGAATGTTTTCCTTCGAATATGTGCAACCCCTTCCCATCCGCTTTTCTTGAGAATTCAGCGGCGGAGAAAATGTCGACGCGAAAGTGTAATTCGGCGACATTTCCATCTCGTAGCCATCTTCGACCGAGGCACCCCTTTTATTGTGCTCCTCTTTCACGGGTAATTTTCCACTGATTTGGGGGCGTTGTATCGACTCTAAGGATCCGTCAGTATTCAGTCGTTTTCAAGTGCTCAGTAGCGAAGCAAAGTTTCCCGTTTCCGTCGTTGGTGTGCATGTTTTTGGGAATGCGAGCCACCGTGTCCTAGAACAGCGAAGGCAATCACCACTGACAGCTGTGTAACACAAAACTGCGGAATCGTATTACTGGATTTCCGAGAATGAATCCTCTTTGAATTTAAACTCGAACGTCACGGGAGTGTTCTTAATCTTTTTCAGTCCAGCGCAACTGGATGTGTGTGTTTAGAGTTTTATCTCCGCCATTGCACTGTTCCTCGATTTGATGGCTGCATTGCAGCTATGTAGCATGATGCAAAACTGACAGAATAAGACAGAATGAGCTTTGTTGGGGTTTAAACACCGTGTAAAGAGAGGGCCAAGTTTCCAAAAATTTCCCTGCCGCTTTTGCTTGATGGGACAGTGTAACACAGTGATGGCCAACCTACAGCCTTTGGGCTCTATCCGGGCCGTGAAGGTGTTGCATGTGGCCCGTTCTTTTATTCCTATATTCACATACGTATTTGGTGATTTTAGTCCATTCTAATTTTTAAATAAAGGGTTGTTCTGATATTACAATAACTTTCAATTTGAAATTCTTTCTTAACTTTCGGCAAAATTTTAAAATTACGCGAACGCTTACACTTTGGGTGTCCCTTCTTTTTAAAATTCTATCATATAAGTCAAAAGGACTGCTTGCATAAAATGTTGTAAAAAGGGTAAAGCCGGAAAAAGGAGGGAAAGGCAATAGCCGTGAGAGCAGGAACGTAGAGAAAAGAAGAAAATGAAAAAATGAGAAGAAATAGAAAAAGAGGAATTGCGAAGAAAGAGAAAAAGATAAAGAGATAAAAGATGAAAATGAGAAAATGAGAAGACAGAGAAAAGAGAAAATGAGAAAAGAAAAGAGGAGAAAATGAGAAGAGAAAAAGAGAATAGGGGAAAATGAGAAAAAGAAAATAAAACCGTTTAAATAAAAAAGAGAAAAGAAGAAAAATAGAAAAGAAGAAAAAGAGAAAAGGGGAAAATGAGAAGAAAGGGTAAAAACTAATTTTAAAAATCCATATTTTGTT
The DNA here is from genome assembly GCA_028293925.1 of Brueelia nebulosa. Lineage (NCBI taxonomy): Eukaryota > Metazoa > Arthropoda > Insecta > Psocodea > Philopteridae > Brueelia > Brueelia nebulosa. The sequence continues at coordinate 33,518 of JAQIBA010000225.1, forward strand.
GTGGCCCGGGAAATTACACCAAACTCAAATTTGGCCCGCACATTACCAAAGGTTGGCCATCACTTGTGTAACACGTACACACAGCTGAACTCTGTGATAACGCAGTTGAATAAGACAAGCGAATCAGTAGCGAAAAAAGCTCGAGGCTTTCCGGAATAATCCGACGTCATTTCCAGTGGAAAACTCCTTGAAAATCAGACGCTTTTAATGCTTTGGATTTGAAAAACAGTTTCCTCCTCAGCATGAAGAGAATAAAAATTCATTTTTTGACTTTTACTAAAACGACCCCCTGAGACTCGTTCCTATGAAATTATGTTTTAGGTTGAAACATATTTTAAAAAATTTACCTTGCATTTTCAATTCCCAGATCGTCAGTTTACTCGCACCCTCCCCCCTCCCCCCCCGCCGCCCCCCTCCGCCCCTCTTGAAAAATGGTTTTCGGGCTTATGTTTGCAAAATATCCTTCAAGTGGGCTCATTGGGAATCAATTTTTTCTGTATCCTTCCGCGTGCAGTTTTTCTTCCCCCCCTTCCACCCCTTCCGCCCCCTTCCCCCGCGCCTTCGGCTCCATCTTCTCGCCTTTCCTTGAGGGAATATTCTAAGGGAGAGCCGATCCGGGGTTATCCTTTTGCACCCCCCCAAAGTATTCGTTATTAGACCGAATAAATTTATTTCCCACATTTCACCATTCACATGTGTAATGGGGATTGATGGTTTTTCGGGCGCGGGGGGGGGAGAGGTGATGGGGGAGGCGGAGGGGGGGCTTTGTGAGTTTTATTGAACAAAAAAGATAAACTGTTTAATAAATATTTCGTTGAAAATAAATTTAAATTGCGCTCGTAACGCTTTACGAAATTGATACACCTGGGGCTTTTTTTTGTTTTTGTTTTGTTTTGTTTTTTTTTTAATTTGATAGGGGCATTTTTTGTGATTCTAATAAAATTATCCAATCAAATTTTCAATAATTGAGTCTTTCACGAAAAACAAAGGGTGATCGTGTGCACGGGTTGTTTTGATTTATTTCCACACAAAAAAGGGGGTGGAAAAAGCTTATGAAAATCATTAGCTCGGTGTTTTGTGCGACTAAGTTTGGGCTCAATTATTTTAGGGGGGGGAGGAAACAAAAGAAAACAAATATGAGAGGTAATGAAAAGGGACAGGAGAAACAGAAGAGCGGTGGATATAATGCGGTGCAGGTGAGAAAATTCGAACAGCAATCCCATCGGATGCGGTGCAATTGTTAGGCTCTGTGTATATGGGCGGGGGTTGGGGGCAATAAGAAAAAGTTCAAAATTTGATAATTTAGAAAAGCAGAAATAAGGATTCCGCCAGTGGAAGATATTTCCCAAACGGGGTATCTCGAATATAGAGTGCTTCATTAATAACTTAACCTTTTTGTTTTGTTTTTTAATTCTGTTTCTTCTCGCTTTTTCGGCGTTGGCCCCGTTTGTGTATGTTCCCTTTGCAAATATTTGACCGATTCGTTGTTTTCTTTGCATGGAAAGTAATCCCATGCGAGGGTTGCTCATGAAAACCAATTTGCCCCCCAAATTCAGGTTCTCCAATGACAGAGGTGGTGGGGGGTTGTATGGGGGTGAGATTCAGTCCCTGCTGTCTCTACTCTCTTCTTTTATCAAATAACAATGAGTTCTTTTTTCAAATGATGAAAAGATTGGGATAATCATACGCAAGACTTCGTGAAGGAGAAAACTCGTTCAAAAATTTAAAAATGTGTTCGGGCCTCTAAAAAAGGGGTGGAAGTACCGGAAGAAAGAAACCCCCGTAGCCCAACACTTTGATTTTCTCATCATTAAAATTTTCCGAATGAGGAAATTCCGAGTATTAATCCAAATTAGATTTTTCTTAAAACAAAAAAGAGAATGCAAGGAAAAGCCGGAAGGTTTGCGGAAGCCTTGGAACAATTTGTGAGAGAGAGAGAGAGGGGGGATTTCTCTCTTTGATCAGGTGCTTAAGCAAAAACATTTCTTTAAGTAGCCGACAGATTCGCATTTTCAATTTCCTCCGTTTCTCGAATTCATTTTCCGTAATATAAAGACCGGTTTTCGGACGGGCATATTTTCAATGAATGATTATTCGGGGGTGGCGAATTGCACCCATAAATCGACGAATCAAAACGGGGAGTGAGGGTGGTACGGGTTTTGAATGGAAATTTGGCCAGAAACGAGCTTTCAGCCAAGCTCTCAGATTTCCCCAAATTTAAATACACAAACTCGTTTTTATTACCTTATTTATTAGTTAGTTTCAATCGTGGGCGCTGCATCCAGGCCGACATGTTTTCCTCATCGTAAATATTTACTTTTCGAACGGTTTGTCTTCGATGTTTTTCGCCGGATATGTTGAAAAGACACGTTTCACAGTACAAAAATGCGGTCGCCGAAATTATTGGTGTTCGCTTATTTAAAATTTGATACACGAAATTCGATGACAGTCTCGTGTCAGTGGGGCATTCAAAAAATAATTGTATTATGTTTTTTTTTTGTTCTTTATGCGAGTGGAAAGCACTTTTTTTCGGTTGTTTCGGTTTTTTTTTAAGCACGTGAAAATCGATGGAGGAGTTCGAGCCGAGATTTTTATCTTTTTCTCATAAAAAGAAAACTTCCCGGGTCAATTTGGAGGAAAATTTTGTTTTTAAAATTGACAATGTCATTATTCTATCTCTCCACGGGAAATTGGTTCGGTTGCGATCATGGTAATCCGGACATGAACACAACGGCCTGGAAGAAATTGAAAAATTCAGTAAGGAATCTCGCGAGTTTCCCTTCCTTAGGGATGATATCTCGAAGAAGGGTTTTCCCGTCCAGGTTGGCCCCGGATATGCACCGGGGGGCAGGTGGTTTCGTTTAGGAAACGGAAAAATTCGGTATTCGAATTATGGAATGAAAATGGAATACTTTGATGGCGAGCGGGGCATATGACGATCGGAATGCTCGAACGGTCATCCCGTTCGAAATTCCCCAAAAGAATTCCACATTCTTTCCGAGACGTCACAAAGTTTTATTACAGTTTTGAGCCATGTCAGTTCCTTTTCTCGCTTCCCCCCTCGCTTGATTTAATTTATCAAATCTCAGCCGGAATATTCCTCGTGCTGCGGTTCTTTGCTTGTGTTTGTTCGTGTCAATAAAATCCTGGCGGAGTCCCTCCCCCTCCGCACTCCACCCTCTCACCCCTTTCCTCTCCGCCGCTTTATCATATATCATTTTGACGTGTTTTCTATAAACCGAAATAAGAGTAAACAAGCGTGAGGGAAAGTGATTCGATGGAAGGACAAATTATGGACAAATTGAAGGTATTATGTCGGGGAAAAAAAAAAAAAGTTTCAAAAGGTGAGCGTTTTAATTGAATTTGAAGATTCACGAGAGGGGCGAGAATGTTTTTCAAAAAAAGCTCATAAGTTTCTTTTCACCCCCCCCAAAAAAAAAAGATGGATCGCCCCGATGGCAGCAGTCACATCCGTTTTCATAACTTCCGGTTATATCGATTCCCATTGATGGAAATTAGGCGGGGGGGGGGGGGGGGGGAGGAAGGAAAGAGAGCCTCGTTCTTGGGTATCATAATGGATACCTCGTAATTACCATTCCTGGGGGGTTTGTCTTAATTTTCGCGTTGGCTAAGTAATTTTTTTTCCTGGCTCCCGCAACGAAAATTCCCCCGGCGTAATTAAATGCGGATTCAAATTTATGCAAGAGGAAATTTTTCAAAAAAAAAAAAAAAGTCTTGAAAAGAAAACAAGAAGGTCGCCTCGAAGAATATTTTTTTTCTCTTTCTTTCTTTCTTTTTTTTTTTCAATTTATCTTTTCTGCTGACCACTGAAAAAAATCAGCAATCTGTTAATTATAACCGGTTGAATAATATCCCATGAAAGGAACTAGTCTTTTTGCGAATCAGGGATAAAATTGTTCTCAGAAAAATAATTATGAAAAGTTGTCGACGAAAGTAGTTTCCTTTTTCTTTGGCTCGCTAATAATTTTTTAAGCTTCGTAGGGATTATGGTTGTTGAAGAAACTTTCGTGAATTTACAGAGACATTTTTTTTTAAGAAGAGTTGAATTACAGATAAATATTTTTTATCGCCATTAAAAGTAACGCCGTTTTTCGTGGGGAGTTTTTTTTGGGGTAAATTATTGCAAAATGTTCGAATGGAATAGCACTGAGTGGGTGGTTCTGTTTGTAGTAAAATAAGCAGTGTCTGTTGGAAGGATTTTTAATATCTGGATGATGGGGGAAGAGGGTGTTTTTGGCGAAAGTGGGGAGGAGTCTCGGCCAAATGGAATGCCTTCTCTTATCAGATTCTTTCTGTGCTGAAAGGGTTGCCTGTTTCACGGGGAAGACATTTCGCAGATATATCTCGAGTTTTTGAATACCCAGATCGAGATTCAATAAGACGGGGTAAAAATTTATTTGCTGTCTGTTTTCTCGATTATAATGTTGCGTGTCCGGTAAAATAAGGCGGGGTTGAAGCTCTGAGGTTATCGCCAGCATAAAAGGAATATTCAAAGCCTTAGTTTGGAGATCGACCTTTCGACACAAACGCATTAATTCGATGGAAAAATATTGTGGGGGTGATTTTTTGTTTGAGCATCGGGCTCCTTGTCGATGTCTCCCATCTCCTGTCCTCCCATTGATTTCTCCTTTTCTGGCATTTCGACTCACGTTCGGGACTTGGAACATCCGTGACACATCTTTCTTGTCCCGCGTGACCGTCATCTTGTTCTCTCGTTCGTTTTAAACCTTGAGCACCTGGGAACCGCCGTGGCAGCACGTTGCGGAAGAAATACTGGCTTTCATCACGCCCCCTCCCCGCACTCCCCCCCCCGAGCATGATGTGAAAGCTGTCACGGAGCGGAAATCCTGGGGATCATGTTTCGTTATCCCGCTATTACATATTTATGATGAGCCTGGCTCGAAGCATTATTATCATAAATTGTTCCAAGGTTTAATGCCGCCATCGGCTGGTCATATATTATTCCGCGCTTTAAACTTCCTCGGAAGGATAAGTCCCGGCGCAGAGATCGACCTTTTGCCGCGCGTGGACGCGTCAAGAAGTTTCTCATTTTATCTCTTAAATCTCTTTCCTCCCGGAAGTACGTAGAATACAGTTGGGGGGGCGTCTAAAAGTATACATAAAGTTTTACATGAGAACTCCTCGAAAGGCCTCTACAAACGCTCCCCTCATTAGAATATTTGACGCAGAAATCCTTTTATTATTTATTATATATTATTTATGATGAAATGTTTGCCAATGATAGGGGGCGTAACGGATACAATCAGTCCCCTTTTCCACCCCCTCGTTAAAAGTTTCATGACAATTTTTTCCCGGGACGGGGGAAGGAAGCCACAATTATTTGTGCCTGTTTTGATACTCACCCCCTTGGAAAAAATGGCGTTAATTTTGCCATCCCGCGAAGTAAAACAAGGATGCAGGCAAATGAAAACAGGGAACGGGGAAATTGTATAATAAGAAAATAGATTATTATGTCAGGTTGCGCAGAATAAATTTTGTTTTAATTTTCTCATGGGGTGTCAGTGAGAATGTTTACATTATTGCAAAACTCGTCATGCCAGAATGAGGGATGAAGGGAGAAGGAAAAGCAGAGAGTTGCTGAGACAAAGGACTGGGGTCGCCCCCGAATGGGAACGTGTGGGAAAATCGATCCCCGGAAAACATCCATTGAGCGGGAGGTGTAAAGCCTGGGCTGTTACTTGGGGGGGGGGGGGACAATTTTCAAGGAAGAGTATGATATGACAAGTTTTAATAATTTAAAAAAAAAAAAAGGCAAAAGTTCGCACATGTTGCCAACGTCTCGGCATTATTACCCTTCCGCGATTTCGCTCCACATCACTCGTCTGGGGAATAAATCGGAGCGGGTGTTTTTTTTTTTTTTTTTGAGATGTATATTGGAAAAATGAGGTTTCGGATTTGGGGAGAAGTAATCCGAAATGAAAACTGCTCGAGGACACCTTTCCCCCGCTGTTAATTAGATTATTCGGGTTGGCAGTGGAAAAGCGTCGCCACATTATTTGACGGAGATTGACTACCCTTCGGTCCTTTTGCGGTCGATTTCGTCCCTTGTTGTCTTTTTTCGATCGTCCGGGCTCTAATGTCGGCATTGAGGTTTCATTCGTGTTCCATATCGATGATTTTCACGTGTAAATATCCGCGATTAAAAGATTCGGTGGTGGTTTTTCTCGGATTGTCTTTTCCCTTGGAAATTAACAATACAATAAATATGTTATCTTCCGGTCTTTAAGAATACATAATTTTTCTAATTTTTTTATAAACATCAAAGCCACATAAAAATCTGCACAAAATCTTCGGTTGATACAATAATAAATAATTTAACAATATAAAAATATATTTTCTAAAATAAAATTATTATAGGTTTCTAAAAATAGAATTTAAAAATTGTTATCTAAAAAAAGTCTAAAATAAATTTCTCCAGTACACAATTAAAGTAAAATAAATACATAATAGTCTAAATAAATATATACTGTATAAATATTGTGAAAGTGTTGGTATTTATAGGAAATTCTTTAACTCAGCACTTATTGTTGCGTCTGAAGCCAATCGATAAATAAAATTGGTTTTGATTTTTCCCCCTCCGCCGGGAGGGGATGAATGAAGAAGGCAACAAAAGAAGATAAAGGAAAATGCGAGGACCTGGAAGCGTATTTTCCTAGGCAGAAAAAAGCAGATGAAAAATGAGTTGTGAACTCTGCCGGCTCCTGGGAATTACGGAAAGGTTTATTTTCCAAACCAAAAATAGAAAATCGGAAAGATTGACGAAAAAGGGGCTTTCCTTTTTTTCGGAGGAAGAAAATCCCCCTTTCAGGTCCACAATGATACCAATACCGGTTTTCATTTCCTTCGGTAACCACCGCTAATCTCGCAGTTTCATTCACTCATTCGCCACGGTAAGCAGGATTAGCGGGCGAATGGGTTTAATGAAAAAAAAAAAAAATTTGTAATTTTCAGTGAAACATCGCTCCTTCGAAATGGGTCCACCCGAATCCTCCGGTGAAAAAATCTCCGGTAATTAATTGGCATTGTTTAGGTCTTAATTAGATTCATTGGGAAATGTTCGCAGTTTCTTGTGGAAATTAATGAAGCTCGAATCCTCCTCGTTTCCATCGTTCTTTCCCCGAAGTGATTGATAAAAATTCTTCCTGCGCAAATGATAATTCAAGTTTCTCAGCGGGGAAATTCCAACCTTGGGAAAATTTGCAATTTTCGAATCACGCATTTCCTGCCATATTCGACTTCCGGTTCGTTTCAACAGTTTCAAAGTCTCTCAACACATTCTCATGAACCTTTTGCTTTTGCCTAAAAAAAATTTGGTAATTCATCACGAGGACTTCTACTGTTGCTGACTTAATAACTCCTTTCGTATGTATTCAATTTGAATCGACAGAAGTTGTGAGTCTTAACCCGTTAAGCAGATATGACGTATATTTACGCTTGATCTGTTGTACACTAAAGCGGTCATGACGTATATATATGTCAAATGATTTTTCTTGGTTTATTTAATAATATACGTTTTATTTCAATATTTTATAAGCTGTAATAAACAAATCCTAAAGTAATATAAACATATAAAAAAATTATTTAATGACGTATATATACGCCATCTCCAAAAAATACGTGGCTTAACGGGTTAAAGAAAACTCACCGCGAGTTTTAATTCAAGCGATTCGAATGAGCGCAGCGCAACAGAGAAAGGATTTTTATACATTTATATAAAATCTTGACAAATCTTTAGAGGTAAAAAAATTTTTTCTCACAAAGTTTCACGCGTGGAAGCTTCTCAGAGGCCCGGGAACAAAAAATAAAATAAAGGGAAGGGATGGAATGGTGGAAGAGCTTCGGCGTTAAATAAAAACGAACCGAGATTCTCCTCTACAATTTTAAAATTTGAGTGACGTGAAAAAAAGATTTATGGTCTTTTTCTCTACCTCTTCCCTTGCAATAATCTTATAAATATCGTCCTTCGTGCGCAACATCCCTCACGAGTCCCCCCCCCCCCCGTTCCCAGATGGCCTTCCCGAAATCTGCCCCCCTCCCCCGTTTCATGATTCACTTTGCGGAGCTCTCTCCCTTCATTGAATCATTCATCCCGGGGCGGGGAGCAACATCCTTCAGGAGAAAATCAGATGATATTCTCCAGGCCGAGTTGAATCTTTTGGAACCTGTCCCGAATTAGCCGAAGATTGGCGAATGATTTACGCACTTGTTGCGGTGGTTTGCTCGTAAGCACTCTGCTCGAAATGAATGGGGGGTGGTTGAGCGTTGTAAATTTCAATTGATAATATCTGGTGGGGGGGGAGACGCGAGAGAGCTTTGTGGAAAGCGGGGAAAAGTGGAAGGTTTATCAAAGGAATGAAGAGACTTCGGGGAACGACAGCCGCCCATCACTTTTGAAATAAAGTTAACGATCCTCCAAAATCAATTCTCGCGCTTTTCCCCGAGAAATTCTTAGCGCCGGTTCTGACGAGATAATGAATTTTTCTTTTGTTTACTGCCGGGGATTCGGGGCTCGAAAATATTCCGACAGCTGATTTCAGCATCCAAAGAAAGGAACTTTGTCTCGCAGGCTTTTTGTTTTTCCGCCCGTGATATTGGATTTAAGCGAAAGCCATTTGCGCTACCGAAAACTTAAACGGCTTTTTGCAATTTTGTTTCTTTTAATAATCTTCTTAACGAGGATCGCAAGAATTTCAATATATCCGATTTTAAATTCGGTCTGTGAGCACTTCAATTTACTTTGAAATTCATCAGAAACCTTTTGGGTTCGCTCTCTTGGAGGCTTGTCCGTATTTGTGCTAAATCGCTGACTGACTCGGAATTCGTTAAGTCACGTTGATTATTAACACGGGGGTGAATATATTCAGGGGAGTCAGCGTAGGTTAGCTCTACTTGAGTGGATGTCCACGATGGAAATTAATTTCCATCGATAGACTCTCTCGGATCTTCCACTGATTGATTATTATCATGGCGGCATCGCAAGTGGTAAATATATGATGACGAGAAAAGAGGATTTGGAAATTTCCGTTTGAGGTTCTTCCCCCGCTCGCAATTTATCACCTTTACATGCCTCCCCCCCTCCTCCCACCTTTCCACTCCGAGCTTTTCCTTTTCCGGCTCCGAAAGCCGTTTTAAATTTGCAACGCTTTACGTTTTCAATTTCGTCGTGTTTAGGCAAATACAGACGGTGTAATTAAATAAACTTAAAGCGGGGCAATGCAAATGTTTTTAAATCGAATTTCCCCGGGGATTTTCTTCCGATATGTATTTCTGGAGCGTCGAGGTCAAAAAGGCGCCGCCCTCCCGATTGCTCACCGGGAAAATTATTTTTTTTTTCGGTTACTTTGTCACTCGGAATAAGGGCTGAGACCGGGAGGGTGCTTACGGGGAAAGGGGGAAGGACTCTTCACGAGACCCACTTTACCCGAATAAATAATCCACCTGAAAATCGAAAGTATAAAAAAGACAACACCTGATGCCTTGTTTATAATCTTTCCGAGGGAAAAGCGACTGCCTCCACAAAAAGGTTTACATGGAGATTAGCATGTAGCGAAAGGAAAAGGGGGGTGAAAGTGGTATTTTTTTGGGGGAAAGGGGTGTTGACTTAATAAGGTGTTTATGAAGAACTTTGCGTATTTATTTTTAGAGGAATTTAATTTTATATATGTTTTTCTTCGTCATTTCCTCTCCAAATTTCAGGGGTCTTTTTTTTAATTAAAGAGTTTTTTGCTCCGTCACATATTTTAATTTTCCACGGTCGGTTTCGTGGTTGTTTAGATGTGAATTACGGGTGAAGTTGCCGTATTCCTTTGGCAAACGTTTGCAAGGTGTTCATCTGGTAGTTGTGGCTGAGAAGGATAAGTACGTTTTTGAGTAGTTGAAACGGGCTCTGGCTTCCTTCCAAAATTTTTAATTCATTCCTCCCCGTGCAAGGAAAGGTTGAATTTGGCGGGAGCGATCGGCGAAGCATGAAAATGTCCGTCAAAAGTTAAAGGGAGCGCTTTTCATTTCGCGAAGATGATTGTCAGAGCTAAGCGAGGTTTTCCTTTAATTAAATGAGGCAAATGAACTGTGAAATTTTGTAGTGCATTCCCTTAAAGCTAGAAACACTCAAATGGTGGCGTTGTGAAGGGGAAAACCTTTCGGAGGAATCCAACCTTTTGTTTTAAAGAAAAATCTCGCGGCGGAGTTTGATGAAATTCCATAATTCAAAGTTTCTTTTTTCGATTTTTTCTTGGAAGATATATTTTTATTTGGCTCTTTTTCAAAAGCACACGAATCAGAAAGTCCTTTGTTTAATGCTGACAAGGGTTTCTTGTCCGCGAAAAACACATTAACAATAACAACGGCGACGCTTTCGATTCTGGCTAAATAAATAAAAGTTCACGGGCGCATAACGAGGCGTTGACTCTTCCCCTCTCTCCCGTCGGGAGTGCCTCCCAATCCTTTAAAAGTTACAAAGAATGCCCTATTTGTTTCCAGCAAATGACCTTTCCAGTTTTTATACGCTCGGTTAAGTGCTTCGTCCCTCAAGTGCCTTTTTTTCATGGCTCGTCCGTCGTTTACGGTATTGTTTTGCGGCACTAAACACCGGTGAATGTGTATTGTCTGCCATAAGTATAAGAAACCAATTAATACGTCGAAACTGACGGAGTTTTGTGGTGAGGGCACTTTCGAGGGCGCAAGGAAAGCCGGCGAGGTTAAAACGCGTAAAAAGTCGGTGTTAAAAGCTTCGCAAATAATCAAACGATTAACCCTTAAAAGGTTTTTTCCTGCAATCGAGTTTGTTTACAGATCGAGTCCGTGCAAATTTCCCGTAGTCACGTGACACGTTACCGAAAGGAAAAGCGTGGAAAGCTCGGGGGAAAAAAGGTGAAAATCGGCGGTGCGCGGGCGGGCGGGCGGGGGCGGAGAGCCAAGACAAGCGAACTCTCGGTGAGCTTTCATTTTCCTCTGCCGGGAAAATATTAACTCCCGTCCTTTTGGCGAAGCTCCCGCTCTAGGCATCTGCCGTAACAAGGAATTAAAGCACTTAGAGCGGTGAAATTAAGCCTCGGAAAACTTTGTGCGCTAAGTCTCCGAGTAACTTTTCTTAACGGCATCAATACCCAGATTAAATCTCTGTGAGAGGCCGTGGAAAGAGAAAGTGTTGTATTGTTTTTATCGCTCCACCTTTGCGGGAGACGGGGTGGAGAAGGGGAGGAAGAAGAAGAGAGGGGGAAGGCAGAAGAATAAGAAAATTTCTGGGAGTTCAAAGGTTTGAATAGCCTCTGGGAGAGTTTCGGGGAAAGCGATTTTTGAGAAGGGAAAGGATTGGAAAGTTTGAGAGGGGTGAAGCAGCGAGGGTTGCAAAGGGAGAGTCGGCTGGGGTTTCCTTATCGATAAAAAAAAAGCCAACGGTTTTGTATGAAAGGTATATTTTTAAAATCCAGGACCGGCTCTCTGGGAATTCTCGGGGAAACCCCGGGTTTTGGTTTCTTCCTGCCAGGGGGCGGTTTCAGCAAACTCTTCCGTGATCTCCGTATTTACATTAAACCGGGAATAATGCTCCTCTTAGGAATTCGTCAACTCCTCCGGGGAGCTTCCAGGGGAAGACATTGTTGATCGAGTGCTGTCGCCGAATGAACCAGAAAATTCCATCAATTTTCCTCCGCTCACATTTCATCACCTCGATAAATCCCAGATTTGTCTTAATAATGTGAAAATTGGCGGCCTTGTCAAAATGAGGGCGGAAAACTCCGCGAAAGAGGCCGCAGCGGTCGAACTCATTTCGCTATCAGATCGGCCGAATCCAACATCGAAACGAGTCTTCAGACGCATGATTCCCCTTCCATCCCTTGTCCTTCAGAACCCCGTCCTCCTTGGCATGAGTCCATTTCTCTTTATTTCCCGCCATTTATTTCTCGGTGTCTCGGAAAGACAGTTGGGCTAATTGAGCGGGCGAATCCGGTTGCGAGGCGACACGAGGAGAGCTCTTCTCGCGATAATGCCCGCTTTTCCCCCCCTGTGAACACTATCTCCGCGACTTTGGTTGCTGTTATCGAGGCGTGCGAATGTCGCGCGGGTTCCCTCGGATGTTCGGTTTCCCATTGTTTTGATGGAGTTTTCCAGTGGAAAAATAGTTCGGCCGCGAGTGTTAAATGTGTCGGAATTGGGTGTTTCTAATTGGATATCTGTCATTTTGATGGATGGCGTGTCGACCTGGTAAGTGCGAGCAGAGCCCTCGCGCTTCTCCGATGCATTAGGGGAAGTTTACTTTGCAGGGTAGTTTTAAAAACCTGCCAAAGGCCACAAAGATGGACTGTGATGCCAGTCGAATGCTTGAAAGTAATAAATTGTTTAACCATCATTGTACTGCTCTCCTAAAAAATTAATCTCGAATCATACCAAGATGAACCGAGAGACATTTCCTAAATTGGGCTGTGGTTTTGTTGTGTTTGTCAGTTAGTAAAAGAGGTAATTAGTCGAATTTTAGTGAATGAGTTTTTATACCAAATGGAAATCACAGGGGTCTAATATTTTTTGGCTCTTTGATGTCACTGAAGTCTGCCAAATTTTTTCAAATATTAGAAACGGGATTCACGTTGAAACTGTAAAAATTTTAATTTTCTATTTTTTGTTGTTTAATGACATTTTTAAAAAAAGAATGGGAGCGTTTTCGAGGAAAATCTCACTGATTACTATTAATAATGTATTTTAGATTTGATGTAATTTTTACAGAATTTTATTAAATTCATACACTTCTTATATGCACATAATAATTCATTTGAATTACATCACGACCTTGGTACATACAATTCACTGTATAATTCCACTTATTTAATCTACTGTATAAACTAAATTACAGCTCTGCAAATAAATAAGCAATATAAACAGAGAAAAGCCTGTAAAGGGGCTGAATAAATAACATAAACTGAAATGATAAATCTAAAACTAAATAAAACTAAATAAATAACATCAACACAAAGGCCTGTAAAGTGGGCTAAATAAATAAATAACACAAACTAACATAATAAAACTAAAATTAGATAAAACTAAATAAATAACATAAACACAGATGGCGTGTAAAGTGGGCTAAATAAATAAATAACACAAACTAACATAATAAAACTAAAATTAGATAAAACTAAATAAATAACATAAACACAGATGGCGTGTAAAGTGGGCTAAAAATTAAGACAATAAATAAAAATAACAAATAAATTAGTTGCTAACAAATAAATAAATACAAAACATAAATGTAACTAAAAAATGTAAATGAACAAAATAATATATAAAAATAAAATTCTGAACAAAATATTAATGGAAAAATAAAAATGAGTATAAATTTTCTTTTAGCTCCTCCTTCACAGCCTTTCCTTTCTCACTTCTATCACACTCAAAAACCTATTACTGTAATAATAAATACGAAGCGAAAACGTTCAGCGGTCGTCTCAATTTTTTTTTTAGAGTTTTCACCATTAAAAACGGGGAGGCAAAATTTAGAAATAGCAAACTGTGAGAATTATGAAAAGGCAAGGGAAAAATAGAACCACATCAAAATTATTATTTTTAAATCCCTTCGGCATTTCTCCGAGCTTTAAGCTAAAGCCCTTAAGTTCATCTTGCTGACATTGATGGGGTTTTGACGCGGTTTTCGATCGCGTTGTAACCTTTAACAAAGACATCGTTGTTGATGGAATCGGAGTCGGAATCTCTAAATATTCATTATTGGGTTATCCTCACCGTAAATTGGGTAATCGAATCCGGTGGAAACAAACAAGGAGAGAAACTCCAGGATTTTGTTCTGGAGCGGCGAAAAAAACTCTCCGGTATTCCCGAACACGTTGAGCCAAAGGCAGTCCATCATTCCGGGATGAGCAGGTGCCTCCAGTCAAAGTATGTTTACCCAACGACCTAAACAAAATTAACCTGTCGCCATGATTTTAGGTCGTAAAAGTTTTTTGACTACGGGAAAAGACAGTGCCTTTATATTAATGCGTGAGTTAGGCGCGTTGTTGAAAGGTTGGCATTCCGTGTGTGTATCATCTCCGGGCTGTCTCTCATATAAAACGAGGCTTAATTACCACAATTAAAAAATATTAAATGCCGACGTTATTTTTAAACGTGGAGCCATGTAGGGTTATGGCTGAATGATTACGTCAGGGGAAAGATGGTTCACGTCTTGACCTTGGCTTCGTGCTCTTGTGCCTGCCCCGGCAAAAAGCCAAAAACGATTGTCTGCTTTTTCAAAACGAGCCATTTTGTCGGGGAGGGACGGGGCGGTCCAGCCGTTGGACAGGAGAGTTTTCATTATACTTGGAAATACATCTGTCAGCGTTTTTCGAAGGTGAACTCGTTTATCCCTCTACGAGAACGTGGGCACGTGTTTTTATCCGCGGGGAACACGTGCTTGTTGACATTCTGGGAGCGAGGTGAATGTTTTTGCTTGTGGGCCGCGAGTGGTTTGGGAAAGAGGCCGGACTAAGGTTTTGCAGTTTGCACTTGTGTATTTCTGTTGTACTCTCCCGACAAAGTCAAATCCCTGGATTTTGTTATCTGGGATCTGCCCTTGTCCTTCCTTTCCTTCCATTCACGCAGCCCGGCCGTGGCATTATTCCCTTGATCCCTCTCTCCTTGCTCGTCTTTACTGGAGCGAATCGCATTCGGGAGATTCTCCTCAGGATGACACAGGCTGGCCAACATAGATTACGAAATTGACCCTTAAAGAAAGGCCGTACGTCCTGAAAATACACAAGACATTGTGATTACAAGGTTTATTTGTTAGGTTTACTACTTTATTATTTGACTCGATGGGGTCTCTATTATAGTTTTTTTTTTTAGGAAAGAGAATACCTTCGCATTGTTGAGTAAAATTTGTTTATAGACTCGTCGACCCCACCTTAAATTTACGCTCGGCTCTTAAACTCAGAAGGAATTTGTTTGCTTAACGGTCTTCCCATTTAAGCCCATGTCGACATTTGTATTCAGGATGCGAATCCACCACACGCGTTTCATTTAAAAGGTGAGTTTCCCAAATGGAACACTGCCAAGCCTCCATGTTGTTGAATGGAACTCCCGTTCTGAATGGGAACCTCGCGAACGGGTTGCGGCCGGACAGTCGTCACCCACGTGAGCGACTTAATTAAAATCGCGTAGTACGTTTCGCTCAAAAGTAGAAACTGTCAGTTGGAATTCCTTTTGGGTTTTCAGAGGGGGGGGGGGAAACAAAGTCATAGTTGAACTGGCGACACAGAAAACTCCACCGGAGTCACCGGTTCTCGTTAAACGATTCATTTTGAATTAAGGCTATTAATTATGCAAAAATCACCGTCGAGAGCATAATGTAATGAACGAGCGTTCTTTGTTCCTTTCTCTTCTCTTTTTATTCGAATACATTTACGCAGGTGCGACACGGCTTTTTTTTTACATGTGTTTGCATTTGGCGAACCAAGGAAAACTCCCTCGGGAGAACACATGATCGGTAGTTCAGGTTTATATCAGCTGTGAAAAGTGAGAGCATTTCGTGAATTCCTTTACGGCCAAATTTATGATTTCTTTTGCATTTCGCATTTCCCCAAAAAAGGTCCCGACGAGGTCAAGGTGTTTTTTCCGGAGAACCTTGAATTTTAACCTTTGAACCTCGAAATCCCAGCGATATTAATGACTGAGGAACCGAAATTCCGTAAATAAATCATGAATTTGCCAGGCACGTTGAAACAACCCCCGAGGAGATTTCGAATAATTAAGTTCAGAAGTCACTCACGCGGGGGTTTATATATTTGTCTTCGCTTAAATTGGGGAGATGAAAAGTGCTTGAAAGAAAAATAACCCCCTTTTTTGGGAGGGCTTGCGATTGGCTCGCGGAAATGTCCGATTCGGACAACCCTTAAATTGCTGTATTTTTAAAAACAAAGTGAGTTCAATTTTAATTTATTTCATCGTTGCTTTATCATTAGGGGAAAGCGGAAAGGGGTTCACTTTCTTGAATTAACATGAAATCTCGAGTTTATCTACTCATCCTAATGAATTTTACCTTAATTAAAAAAGTTGAGAATTTCGCTTTTGCAACATTGAAATAGCTGACTCTTCTCCCGCCCCTGAAAACGTGTTACCACGCGGCATATGCCTTCCCACCGATTTTTACCGCTCAATCCTTTACTTCACCCCCCCCGTTACGAATGGTTTTTTCATTATATAAGGAGACCCTCGTGGAAGTTGACGAGGCGACACGTTCTCAATTTCAACTTCTCCCCGTTCAGCTGTGGCCCGTTCGAATGTAAGAGGCGAACTTTGAGCACAATGAAATTTTGTTTTAATTTGAATTTTTCCCCAAAGTGAAATCGGAAAGGGTTTTGTTCCTTTTCCGCTTTTGAAGCGCCATCAAAGTTTCTTTAACTTTGTCAGCGGCGTCACTTTGGGAAAGGAAACACCTGAAAGCGGTTAGGGGTGGGAATAATGAGAAGGGCGGACTAGTCGAAACTCCCCAGGATTTCCAACACTTTATTGAGGTGATAAATTTTCCAAGACTAACGTCGATTGTCGGATTTAATTGGAGTTCAAATCCAGCAAAAAATCAAAAGAATATTGTTTAACTTCGGAAACTTTTTGTACTTTTCCCTTTCTCTCTTTCTCTCTCTCTCTCCCGCCCCCATTTCCCATCAAATTACACTTTCGCAATCGTCTCTCCCTCCGATCGTTTACTGTGAAACCTCTCCACTCCATTGGAAAGAACAGTAAACTGCGAAACCTTAAGGTGCGAGTGAAATTCCTCATTAAAAGAGTAATTTCAATTGTAAATAAAGAGAGCAATTAAGTGCGCTATTCGAAGCCAGGACTCGCTTTCACGTATGCCATTTGGATTTTCCCTCACTCTTAGTGGAAAGTCGGCAAATACGTCAAAGAAAATTGTGCACCTTCAGCTGCAAGAAGACATCGGAGGAAAATATTTGGACCCCATAAAAACGAAAGAAATAAAATTTCGGTCTCTTTGAGCAGTTAGTAGGATCGGCCCTTTTATTATTATTTTCTCCCAATGTTAAGAAAGTCATTGCATAAGTGGAATTATGGCAGACGAAACAACGCGGCATTATTCTCATCGCATCCGTTTATGCCAGTGATGGCCAACCTTTGATAATGTGCGGGCCAAAGTTGAGTTTGGTGTAATTTCGCGGGTCACAAAGTATAAGAAAATTAAATAGGGATTTTTTAAATTTGTTTTTACTCTCTTCTCATTTTCCCCTTTTCTCTTTTTCTCTTTCTTCTCATTTTCTCCTCTTTTCTTTTTCTCTTTTTCTAATTTTCTAATTTTTTCCTTTTCTGTTTCTCTTTTTCTCTCTCTTCTTATGTTTTCCTTTTCTCTTTTTCTCATTTTCTTCTTTTCCCTATGTTCCTGCTCTCACGACTATTGCCTTTGCCTCTTTTTTCCGGCTTTACCCTTTTTACATTTTTGTGCAAACAGTCCTTTTGACTTATATCACCGAATGGATTCGAAAGCGTAAACGTAAATTTAAAATTTTGCCGAAAGGTAAGAAAGAATTTCAAATTGAAGTTATTCTAATATTAGAATAACCCTTTATTTCTAATAAAAGAGCGGGCCACATACAACACCTTCACGGGCCGGATATGGCCCGCGGACCGTAGATTGGCTACCACCGGTTTATGCAAGTGTTTTATATGAACGAAGAATTGGCAAATTGACTATAAATATAATTCCTCGCACAAAGATTTTCACTGCGGTCGCAATGACTCCGGTTTGGTAAAATAAAAGCAATTTGAAAGTTAATTAAGAGTTTAGATTTACCGCAAAAATATGGAATATTTCATTTGGAAAAATAACGTTTTTTTAGAATATGTTTCCCTTAAATTATTGATGAATTATTTGAAATTTTCAGTTATGGGGAAAAGTGCTGATTGTATTGGTGTCTTTATATCTGTTACTCATTTTTCACTGTATTGCTTATTTTTTGTTAATTATGTGTAAATTTTTAATCAGTGATCCCAATTCTAGTTATCTATTCTTTATTTTCTGTTGTCTGTTTATTATCTACTTCTGTTTATTTATTTACAAATTTTTACACAATTTTGTATCTTTAATGGCCGAGGGCAATATAAAGTATTCATTGATTGATTGATTGTAGTGATATCTTTAGCTGATTCTCTGCTAAGCGAATACTGTGCACCAACCAACTGACCAAAGGAGAACTGGAGCTCCTCAAGTATAATTTAGGGTGATTGGGGAAGAGCTTAAGATGAAGAAATTGTGAAAGGGGGTTGCAGCTGCAGTGGTTGTGTTTGTACTTAAGGGTTTCATCCGAGTTTTCACTCTTTTATTTTAATACAGTTCGGGACTCTGTAGAAATCTCCGAGCTAAACCTTTAAAAAAAAAGACGTAAAACAATTTTTGTGAATTCGGTTAAACCACAGAAACCGCAACCCTCCCTCATCGCAACTAAACACTAACCCCGGGAAAGAGAATTCAAAACCGAAAATCTGCTCATGCAAATGCGCAGTTGCCCGACCGGGGGGGAGCACACATAATGACGGAGAAAAGTAAACCGACTTGGAGGCTCACGGGGCAGGGAAACGTTGAAGATAATTAATTAATCGCTAATTGCCGCCAAGACAAGTCGGTATTCGATAACCCAAAAGCTACAAGGCATTCCAGCACCGGGGAGGGAGACCGCGGACATTCCGATGCCTCTTTCAAGTTTTCATGTCTCGATGACTCCCAGTCAAAGGGTTACACGAAAGGTTATCGCTTGACTCTTTCAATACTTTCGCATCTTTTCTGCGCGTTCATTCGTTCTCGTTCGAATGTCAGAAGTGACAAAAAACCTTCCGCCGCCACTGGCGAAAGGGTTGCGAGTCCGTGGAAACTCCACAACGGCCACCTGTTGTCTTTTGTCGGCATGAGATTTTCATCCATTTTTATTTCAACGCAAAATGTTTTTTTTTTGTCGGGAAATCGAAAGTCGATTTTATCGGCGATATCGAAACTGCAGGAAATTTTCCAACAGTCTTACCCTCTCGTTTATGATTTTCAAAGGGAAATGAAATGCGTTTTCCGGAAAATTCCGAACGTTACAAATTTCTCACAGTGGAGGAATCGTACCTGGTGATAGGGGTGAAGGGGTGGGCAAACTTTAACCGGAAGGATCAAACGGACAAACACCTTGGCGAGATTTTTCAATATTTAAAATGGGAATTGATTGAAAAAAATCAATCGGGAAATTGGTTTTTCTTTCACAAATTCAATACGGCGATATTTTTGAAGAAGGGCGGGGGATGAAAGTGGGAGACGTGGTCTTTCCCATCCGGCAAAAACGGGGGGGGAAAAAGTTTATGAAGAGAAAAAAAACGATGTTAGGATTGATTTGATTGGTTTGACGGTATCAAGAAAAAAAGTTCTGGAAGTTTATCAAAACCAAATTTAAAAGCCACAAAATTTATTGTTTTTATTTTTCCGGATTTCCGAATTGATCCATTCGAAGGGGGGTTTTCCCGCAGATGTCGGTCGCTTTCTCGCTCGGCGGCGGACATCAAAAGAGGTCGATCGGAAGAAAAGGTATTAATCAGCCTTAGGAAAAGCGAAATAAAAAAGAAAAGGCCGAGAGGAAAGTTGGTTGGGAAAAGTTTTCGGGGGAAAGTTTACGGTTTGATCAAGTAAAATAAGTCTTTGACTTCATTAATTTCTCAGATTGCCATTCCTTTTCGGTTTTATTGAACCATAGAGCACCTAGGGGCCCATGAAAAGCCCGAAGAGAAATAGAGGAAAGCCAAGACTGTTTTTGAATGGAGTTTTTGAAACGTCTGCTCCCTTAACAAACAAGGGTATCAAAGGGATCTGTTGTTCCTTTAGGAATTGCTCCTTCCTCGGCGTTTCTTCCCTGTCTTAGGACGTTCTTTTCACGTCAACCCCCCCGAAAAACTCCCCGTAAGACCTCGTTGCACTTGAACCGGGGTCAGCCCCGAGGGTTTTCAGCCACGGGAAAACCCCCCAACATTCACCCTTTGAACTTTGACACCGCGAACGAAACGTTGTATTTCGCCGGAGTGTTTCCTGCCTCGCTTTTGTCACATAATCGTCTCTCCTTCCTGTCCAAATAAACACGGTTTCCGAATTTGAATCGCGCGGTTCAAAGTGGAAAAGCTCGTCGTCGGGAAATCTCCGGGAAATGATGTGGATTTTATCCGGGAAGAAAAGGAAACAAAAGTTGCATCATTTAAAGGAGAACCGCAAAAACCCAAATCACCGCATTCCGTTCAGTTCGATTTCTTTATCCCGGACGGGGAACCTTTTACAGTCTAATGTTGAAACTAATCTGGAAATTAAATGAAGTGAAATGAAACCGCATGAGTGTTTGTACTGATATTCGATGTGGGACCGCCGATTGGGGGGGCCCCGAAGGCCAGGGGACGCACATTCCCCTCATCCCCTTTCCCCCCTTTCGATCGAGTCAGGCTCCAGGTTGCTATGCCAGGCTGGGCGATAAAGGATTTCCCTCTGTTCTCCCGAGTGTTATCCCCACATAATGAGGAATAAACGAGCGTGATTTCGCTTAAGAAATTCGGACTCGTGGGTAGGAGCTCATCTCGAGGGATTCGATTGTTAAGTTGTCAAGTAATCAGGCGAAAACAAAAGTGGTTCATTACAGAGAATGGAGCATTTGCAGCCATGTTTTCCCTTGATTATCCCAGTCCCCGTTCGTGTGCTGATTTTTACTTTTTTTTATAATCTTTGACATATTTTAACAATAAAATTTATCAGTTTTCCAACAAAGCTTACATAATATCAGAAACTTTACATCATAATCATCTGTGTTCCATTAAGAATTTTAATTCCTTTTTTCTTTATAACTAGTATAAACAATATTTCGCAAATATATACTGGCATTTCACTAATAATTTTATATAATAATAATTTTTAAATTACAAAAGCCGTTTAGCGAGCAATCAGCCAATTAACAAGTTAATGCAATTAACATATTAAAAAGAGTATAAATGAGGCAGAGTTATATTTTTTTGTATTTTTTTTCTCTTTTATTTTCCTTTTGTAATGAATAAGCACCCGTTCATAATTGCGAAAAGCGTATATTCATAATTGCGTAAAGTGCGAAAAGCACTTTACGGGAGTTAAAAATATTTGTTAAATATGTAAAATATACAATATATATTTTTATTATTATCATTAAAGAGATTATTCAATGCAATAACAGCCTACGCGAGTAAGAAAACAGTTGTTGGGTTTCTGCTGAATGAAAAGTTCGAGGACATGCGGAATCTGTATATTTTTATGTCAGAAAAAAGTGATTTGTTTTGATTGATATTTATAAAAGTTTTTATATTATTATTATTAATTATTTTTATGTATAAAAGCTTCAATTATAAATAAAAGCATCAAAACAGAAGCTTTTGTATTTATGAAAGTATTTACTATTTTATTTTATATATTTTATTTATTAGTTATGGATTTATAGATTTATTTCTTTTATAAAGTATTTATTTGCACATATTTATTTACATATTTATTTATATTTATTTAAGTTACTGTAAATTTGTTTTTTAAAAATACTGTAGTTTTAAAAGTACTGTTTTTTAAAATACTGTAGTCACCCACTTTAATGCTTAAGGGCGAAATTAAGTTTATATTGATTGATTGATTGAATTCAGTAACATAGAAATAAATACAAATAAATAAATACAACAATAATTTACAAAAATAATAAGCGTAAGAATACAAAAATGGGCCGAAGAAAATGAAATAATAACAAAATTTCAAACTGATTTTAGAGGTCATTCAACTACAGATAATATTATAATATTAGATACAATTGTAGATCTTAAAAGAGATATTGTATACTTTGTAGATTTTGAAACGGGTTTTGATAGCGTCAACAGAACGAAAACTATGGGAATAAGTGAGATTAAAAGGAATGTGAGAAAATACAGTGAAGCTGCTACAAGCAATACAACGTAAACTGCTGCATCCGATTAATTTTTCCTAATCCCATCCGGGACACGAGAGAAAAGTCTAATAAAGATTCAGGGCTGTCGGGAAAAGGAAGCCAAAAGGCCTCGACAGATTATGGTTTGGGCATTTTTCGGGGAAAGCGAACGAACCGAAAGCAGTCGCAAGTTGGAAGTTGGATGTAATTAAAATGAATGAGGGTTTTTTCGGGGGGATGTTTCCGGGCTTCTTGACAGCCCTCCCCGGCCCCCGGGGGGGAGGGGAGGGGTGGCCCCTCGGACTCCGCCAGGGATTCATTAATACTGCACCTTCCCCCGATCCGGCATCGCTTTTCACGATAACTGATCGGGGCAGACAGTTTCTCTGTTAAATGTTTTTCGTTGTAAAAAAGCTTTTCGCTTTTGAATTTCGGTGTCAAATAACACGTGACGGCACTTTCCCTTTATAAATTTATTTTATTTTTATTTTTTTTTTGTTTTTTTGGCAGAAACGCCATAAACGGTTTATCATTTATTCCCGAATGGGTTTTCCTTCTCGTGAGATCTTTTGTTAATTTTCCCGAGTGTTCCTGCAGAGGAAAGGCACGCGTTTCCCGATATTGGAAACGGTGGACACTCCGGAGGACTCGGGACCATTCGGGGACACACTCTGCCATTGGAAGAATTTCCCCCCCCCCCCCCCCCGCACTTTACTCGGCGCTAATCCCGACTTTTCTCCCCGGGAAAACTCCTTTCTTTTTTATGTTTCACTTCAACCTTCGGCGTTATTCATCGAAATAGCTGAAAGAAAATGTAGCCTTTATTGTTTACTTTTTCTTATCCTGCACCCGGAATTTTATAGCCTCTTTATGGTTTATTTTTTTTTTCTTTTTATCGCCATTTTAAAAATTCTATTTACAATAAATTCAAATACTTAAAAAAACCTCTTATGATTTTCTCTTTTTCTTTGTTTTCCTTTTGCGGGACTTTCGTACTAATTAAGGAATCGAAACGCAATCTTCTGCTTCAACTGAGGGTGCCAAATGGGGCGGGGTGCATTATGAGATGACAATGCTCAAAATTACACACTCGGCTTTTTCCTTTTAACCCTTTGAGGTTGTATGTCTGCTCTCAGCCACCACAACTATACGAATATATACGAATCTTATACTGTATGCATTCCTGTATCAGTTTATATATTTTTTAAGGGAACCTCAATGCCTGAGGAACCTATTCACGAACTAATACGGTGAATTAGTTACTGTAGCATACTGTATGTCTTATACTGTATGCATTCCTATATCAGTTTAACCTTTGCGGTCGTGTGTCTACTCTCAGCCACCACAGCAAGAAAGTATACGAATCTTATACTGTATGCATTCCTGTATGAGTTTATATATTTTTTAAGGGAACCTCAATGCCTGATGAACCTATTCACGAACTAATACGGTGAATTAATTACTGTAGCACACTGTATGTCTTATACTGTATGCATTCCTATATCAGTTTAAACTTTTCCTCAATTTCTATTAAACCTTTTCATCAACTAATACAATTGGAGATAACAAAATTTAATCTAAACAAAAGTTGTGTAGAATTCCAAAGTATATTGTATAAATTATATTTAGCAGTAATTAGAGATTCTCTCTTGTTAAAATATGACTAAATATTACTTAATATTATGTATATGTATCCCTGCTCTTTCCAAAGAAATTAATTCCCACCAATAGATACCCATCCTCAAATTTTATAGGACCACAAAGGGTTAAACTACAAAAGTTACAGTTGTGTACATTGTATAATTCCAAAGAAGATTATATAAATTGTATTTATCAGTAATTAAAGATTCTCTCTTGTTAAAATATGACTAAATATTACTGAATATTATGTATATGTATCCCTACTCCTTCCAAAGAAATTAATTCCGATCAATAGATACCCATACACAAATTTTTATACGACCGCAAAGGGTTAATATACAATTATGACTGCGCATCCATGCAAAAAAATATATTATTTTAATATTTGCGGTCGATTGTGAAAGGTCTTTTTTGAAAGTGTTTTCGAGAGGCTGTTGCAGTGGCCACAAATCACGAAAGAAACGGTTCAAAGGGGTTGCTCTCATCTCCAATTTCTCTCTCCTCCGGCGGTTATTTTCCGCCACCGAGTTAAAAAAAATGTGAATGTTCACACGAGTTCATAATTTAAGCGCGTAAGTCGTCGGAACGTTGTAATTTACACCCCGCGAGGAAGAAACTAAATTTTGCCAGAGAGTGGAAATTCCTTTTGTATTTTTAAGAAATTCGCCCGGAGATTTAAACTTGGAAAGTTTCGGGTGTTGGATATTGACACGAAAAGATTGGGTTCCACGTAAATTTCCCTGATTAATTGGTTGGTAATGGTTATTTAAGGGAATGTGTCTGCAGGGGTTGAAACGCTTTTCCAAGGGAAAGGGTTTCGGGATGTTGTTCGCACGCCGACCTGTATAGCAGCGGGAAAAGGGGATGAAAATCAATTCAGGTGGCGAGGAAATGATTTAGTCTCGTCAAAACCGCTGATAAGGAGAAAAAAAGAAATTAATATAACGTCATCGATCTTTGGCGAAGTGATGGCTCTGACCCCGAAGACTGAACAGCATAAGCGCGCTTTTCCCCAAATCTCGACTTCTCTCGAGCTTTCCTGCATTTTCCGCGCTTTCTAATTAGTCGGAGCGGGAGGGGGAGCATAAAAACCTCTTGAAAGGGTCCCTTCGTTAAGTCTTCGGGGGTTGATTTTTGGGAATATTTAACCAGAGAAGGGTCAAATATTTAATGGGTTGTCCGAGTGAAGTTTCCGCGGGCTCAGGTGAAGTTTAAAAAAGTTTCTTTGTGTATCACAGCAGCGGTTTCCGTTTTTCCAACGGGGATTTTCCCCCAAAGGCATGCCTCCTTTATATCGGTGTCATATTTGCCTTTTCTGCAAACATTTTCACCCGTGGTTTGTGAATCGTCGCGTCAAATTACGCGTCCACATTGGTTTGCATCTCTTTTCACGGGGGTTGTTTTCCCCCCCCCCCCCGTTCGAGCCCAGATAAATGGGGAGCCTGGAAAGAAGTGAGGAGTTGGAGCGTAACAAAGATGCAACACCCGGCCAGGTGGCTGTGAAAGATAGACAGGGAAGAGAAGGGAGAGGATATGGGCGACATCGTTGTAAAGCTTTTTTTTCCTTTTTCATCCCCCTCCCCCGCATCTTTTCTTTGTCTTCTCAGCTGTTAAACTTGTTTAATTAACTTATAATAACGGGCTCATCTTATTTCCGATGTGAAGTCTGCCTTCGGGAGATAATGTTCGCGGACCGGGGAGATAACGCCCGAATAACGCCCCATTTTTCCCTCAGTCTTGGGAGGTAGATTTCTTTTAATTAATTTTCCTTCGGAGGGGGTGTGCGACACAGAAACGGGTGAACCGTTTTGGGAGAAGGACAGTAACGAGGGGGAGGACCGGGGCCATGTTTAATTATTGTGATTGCCGTTGGGAATTGTTGCACAGTTTTCAAGCAAATAAACCGGATTATACAGCCGGCCACAATTCAGCGCGGGGGATTGTAATGAACTGAAATTTCTTTTTGTTTGTCCGAGTTCTTTGTGTTGCGTTCCCTTTTCACTTTCTGACAGTCCTGAAACAGTAATTTCGCGTTCGCAATGTATATTATTCGGTCATCTCTTTACGGAATCACGCAATCGATTATGAAAAAAAAAATTTTTGGAGATACACACTGGAATGACATGATGACGTTTCTTTGTTTCCCCCAAAAGGGGTGTCTTTTATTTGTAGGCTACATCTTTTTCGGAACGGTTTCCTCGCGGGCAAATTTTACGGGCAAAAATTGTTTCTGAGGTTTTTAGTCATCTCAGTAACTTACAAATGTAAGTGCAAGATGTTTGTTTCTCACTAAAGAACCACTGATTTCGGCCATAATTGTTTCAAAGTTTCATTTGCGCTATTTTTCCAAAAAACCTGTTGAAGTCGTGAGCTTTTTTTGGTTGATTACGAAATTGTTGTTGTTTGTTAGTTTGTTGTGAGTTACAGTTCGAATACAGCCACTGTATGTGTGTGAGTTTTTGTATGTGAGTTCAGGAATAACCCCTCAGAGTTTTACAGTGCGGTGCACGAAATTAGGACACCCTTGATTTTGTCCATATCTTTTAGGTTTTAGGATTTAGTTGCCAAAAATTTTGTGGATATGTGTAGTATTAATGCTAAAATCAAGTAATCATTCGAATGTTTCACAAAAATAAAAAAAACTTATAATTCTAAAAAAAAACAAAATTTTGCCTGGTGCACGAAATTAGGACACCCTTTAAAAGTTTTATATACATACAAAAAAATAAGAAAAACTATATACCTAATATTGTGTGGGTTTACCACTACCTCGAATAACATCATATACTCTCTCTGGCATGGAGGCGATTAGTTTTTCTAAGGTGGTTTTCGAAATTTTGACTCACCCCTCAAAACTGGCAGACTTCAGTTATTCTTTGGTTAAAAACTGTCGGCAGTTGGCGTAAACAAGCTTCACAAGTATGCCCCAGAGACTTTCAGTATGATTCATATCTGAACTCTTCGCTGGCCATGTCATAACACTGACTTTTTTTCGCGAAGCCAGGTTTGGGTGAATTTTAAGGAGTGGATGGAGGCATTATCTTGTCGTAAAGTCCATTTTTTACCAACCATTCTCGTAGCCTGAGGAAGGAGATGGGTTTCGAGGACTTGGACATATCCCTCTGATGTTAAAGTATTCTCTAGGAACACCAAGTCGCTCGTACCTCTTGCTCCAAACGCTCCCCACTTTGCTCACATCTCTGCCCCCACTTTGCCTCTTCGAAGGCAATGTCAATGGCTCCGGAACCCATCAGGACCATTCAGATTAAAGTTTTTTCATCGCTAAAGATGACTTTCCCCACTATTTAGTCCAAGACATGTGAGTCTTGGCCCATGCCAGTCTTGCACACTTATGGTGCTCGGTTAAGGGAGGTTTGGCCATCAGTTTTTTAAAAACGAGGCTGTCTGAGTCCTTCAGCACTCGTCCCACTGTCCAGCGTGAACAGTCGAGGCCCAATTTTGCTTTAATTTGGGATGCGCTTGTCACATTGTTGCTCGATTCCTTCAAACACCTCCTTTTATACCGCTCCGAAAGAGCCCCTTTTCTTTTTTTCTATGATATAACGCCATAATTGCTACCCAGACTTAAATAGTTATTATTAAATGGCTCGAGCGTCCGATTTCCCTCGATATTTGACTCATGTTTTTTCTGTCCGCTTTTAAAATATCAATTTTTGCCCTCTTAGTGGGTGTTAAAGCCTTCTTTCGTCCCATGTTTTTCTGTGTCTCCTAAAACCCCAATTTTATACCTCAATA
Organism: Brueelia nebulosa; assembly: GCA_028293925.1. NCBI lineage: Eukaryota > Metazoa > Arthropoda > Insecta > Psocodea > Philopteridae > Brueelia > Brueelia nebulosa. Next base: position 60,880 of record JAQIBA010000225.1, read on the forward strand.
TATAAAACTAAGCTTAATAATATGAAAAATAAAAGTAAAACGCTGTAGTGGTGAATTTAATGTAACTTATCAAACGATATCGCAAGAAATAACAAACTCTCCTAATTTCGTGCACAGGGGTGAAAACCTTTTATTGTACCTGGGCAAAACGCAAGCGGGATTCAACAAATTTTGATATATTTAAAGTTTCTATCGTCCTTAAGAGAAGATGTTTTGAGTACCTGTGGCATTCATAAACGCCTTCAGTAAGTGATATATTCAGAAATTCATAGTGTCCTAATTTCAGCACCGCACTGTAATTCTCACTTCTGTAACGCCTGTCTTTTCATTTTATTGTAACTAAAAAACGCCCCCTTTTAAATTCTAGTTAGATTTCTTCGTTGCATTCACGTAAATGATATACAGGAAAACTAACCGGAAATTCATTATATACATTTGATCGCGTCTCTTTTTTTTAACGGTTGTTTTAATTCAGTGGTTTCCAACCTTTTTCTATCGGCGCCCCCTTTTTAAAAGAACAAATTGTTGCCCCCCGTTAATTTATCTAAAAATCAAATTTCATAAATATTTATTTATTTATTTTAAAACTCTTTACAAAGTTTTGTTCTATCTTTTTTTTTACTAAGTTTTTATTCGGCCAGATTAGGCTAATGCCTCTACTGTCTACAAAAAGAATTTCCTAAAAATACAGTAAAAAAAACAACTTACAGTAATTTTTTTACTTACAATTTCTTCCCTTTCTCCCTTCAAATCATATTCAATAATATCCCCAAAAATACTCAAATGATATTATAATTTATTTAATGGGCTATAAAATATATAATATATAATAACAGAACAAAAAAAGAATATATATTTTTTGTTTTGCATTCGGAAATGATATTTTGGAAACCACTGGGTTAAAATCTAACTTTTAATGACTCCTCTTCCTGCGCTCTTTTCTTTTATTATTAAATATATATTTTATTATTTATTTATTTATTTATTTATGGGAAAACTCTTTACAAAGTTTTGTTTTATCTTTTTTTTTATACAAAGTTATTTTACTTCGTCAGATTAGGCTAATCTACTGGTCTACGAATAAAAAATTTCCTAAAAATACAGTACAATTACAGTAAAATACTTACAATTTCTTCCCTTTCTCCCTTCAAATCATACTCAATAATATCCCCAAAAATACTCATATTATAATTTATTTAATGGGATACAAAATAATATACAATACTATGTAAAAATATAATATATTGTAAGAAATATAATAACAGAACAAAAAAAGAATATATATTTTTGGTTTGTGTTCGAAAATGATATTTTGGAAGGTTGGTACCACTGTTTTAATTAGTGGAAATTATGGTTATTTTTCCCCATCTTAAGGCTTTTGACAAATAGTGTCGTGCATTTTCCAAATGCAAAAATAATTCGCCGGCGTTGGTGGAAAGTATTTTCCATTTTCCCTTTTATAATTTTTGGCGGGGGTGAGTAAGTCCAGTTCTGATAAAATTAGGGCGATGGGGTGAATGAAGAAAGAGGGAAGCACCGCCTTCGCTTATCGGCTTTTGCGAAGAAAGCTTCGCAGGGGAGTCTTCCCGGATCCACGGCCGGACATTTTTGCTGACAGAATTTTGATTCCTAGGGAATCCTTTCCCCGGCTCAAAGCTCGGGAGCAATCGATCTTAATCCAGTCTCTCTGTTTCGTTCTTTTCCTTGACGGTTCACCCTCTGTTTTCTAAATCTTTGACGTTTTTAAATTTTGAACTGCCGTTTGGGAGACCAAGTCGGGGGGGGGGAGGGGGGAAAGTTTTCGACTTTCGCGAGCAGAGGACGGAATTTCCAACTCTGTGTAATCGACTTTTGATGGGTTTTGCTTGAGCAACTTTTTAAATTTCACCTCACATTTGCTCGGTTTTTTTTTGCATCATTTCTCTCATCCACTGTTGGTCGAACGAAGTCTTTAATCACCAAAATGAGTGGTCTATTGTATTAATATAATCTTTACCTCCTTTTTGTTGCCCTTAGGCTTAAAAGATACATTAGCACATTTTACACACCAAGGATATGTTAATACTATAGAAATAGCTAGAAAGGCCGGAGGGGTCACTTTGACCCACAGCCTAAAAACGCTTATTTTCTTTTTTATTTTTGTATTTGTCAGTAGTTTTTATTATTTATTTATTTGGAATGGTTTTATCAGGAAATACTCCTAAATAACTTTTGTACTTTTAACAATTTTTACAAATTATGTTTTTTTTAAAATAAATCTGGTGAAGTAACGACAATTGTTTTTTACAATTTATACAGATCTCATATTTACATAATTATCTTTACATAATTTAGTGTAGGCTATTGGTCCGGAGATACTTTCAAAATATTTTGGACTTCATACTTGCGACTTACCGGTGAATAAGCCTCAAACTATCAAGTTCCATCTCGGCCAATATAATCAGAAGTTACATCTACTGCTTCCATGATATCTTCATTTTCCTCTTGAGAAAAATCAAATGAAATAATTTATATTTCACTGTCTTGCTCTCCTTCTGCATCTTCCAAAGAGAAACGATATCGCACAAATTCTTCCCAATTTTTTATACATTTGTTCAGCAGTGCTCAAAAAAATAAATACAACTCCACAGAAGAGTATTCATTACTATAACTAAAATTTTGTAGAATCTATCACTAAATCGTCTGTATTCATAACCGAACTTTCAGTTTTGAGAGGGCAAATAAATGTTTATTTTTCACAGACGAAACACATGAATCCCTTTTAATCTGACCAATGCACTGTAACTCAAAAGACCCTCAAAATAATCACTAAAAATGAAATCTTATCTGCGAAAGTACACTAAAAGGTTCATCTGTTGTTGAAGAAGCTGGAAATTAATATTTTGTTTTCGAAAATATGTTATAATATGTTTTTTTGTGGATACAAACAATAATAAAGACCGAAAAGAGAATTCATTAAGAAATAAAGGTGTTATTGGGTCGGGGTCAAA